>JACEFZ010021871.1:70000-205000 GCA_014155875.1 Cepaea nemoralis
TCTGGCTCTTTCCCATATATCTCTGGCTCTATCCCATATATCTCTGGCTATATCCCATATATCTCTGACTCTATCCCATATATCTCTGACTCTATCCCATATATCTCTGACTCTATCCCATATATCTCTGGCTCTATCCCATATATCTATGGCTCTATCCCATATATCTCTGGCTCTATCCCATATATCTCTGGCTCTATCCCATATATCTCTGGCTCTATCCCATATATCTCTGGCTCTATCCCATATATCTCTGGCTCTATCCCATATATCTCTGGCTCTATCCCATATATCTCTGGCTCTATCCCATATATCTCTGGCTCTATCCCATATATCTCTGTCTCTATCCCATATATCTCTGGCTCTATCCCATATATCTCTGCCTCTATCCCATATATCTCTGGCTCTATCCCATATATCTCTGGCTCTATCTATGGACAAACAAGAGTAGGAACTACTAATAGTAGTAATGGCACACGTGTGAACTACACCTGAGTTCCAAGCGAGAGAAGGAAAACATAAATACAATAGTGAACGAGAGAAATGTTCAGACAGAGAGATAGTTACGCAAATTAGAATATCTTATTCTTCTTCACCGTTCCGATCCATTGAGGTTCTTTGCTGCAGATACAAGCCGTCTCCATTCAGAATATGATATCCATAATTTTTAGTCAAATTAAGAGACGAAAGGGTCTGATGACAACTGGGACAATAAATGGTGTTATAAAATTAGGTGACAGACACAAGGTGAAACTGCCAGGTCTGGTTTGCAGAATGCCACGAAAGACGACGTGTTATCAAACTTATCAAGAAAATAAATGGTTGTACAGAAAGACGATAATCTGCACTATCCGGAACAACCCGATAATGTTGGTAGTTATATGGTTTCAAGTCAATATAGAAGATGCAATGAATAATTAATTTTTTTCGAAGCAGTTTACTTTTATGGTTCTGTCATGTGATAGCACCATAACGCTTTGTAGGTCTGAATGCATGGTAGAATAGGTGACGAGCACCTCACTTAGCTGGATGATGAACCAAAGCGTCGAACTCTCGCCCAACTGCGCTCACATTGCTAACGCCTTACCCTATCAACTGCGCTACTGGACCACCTATACGGTGCCCTGCTGTTGTGTACACATTTTGTAATAATGCAGATTTAAACCCAGGACTACAGGTCCCTTATGCGTTTGCTTGCCTTAAGACAAACGCAAGTTCCAATCATGCATATGGACGACCCCGATCTATAAAACAAATATCGTGCACAAAAAGAAAGCAAAAACAAAGCAAATTCTGGCAGTGATTTCACATAGAACAAACGAGTTACCAGCTGAAACATTGGCCCCGGTTGGCTAAGTGGGATTAGTTCAAACATGGGACAATCTCTCCTTGTGTTCAAATATTAATGAATGCTTTTATTGTTGCACAGTCCCGGGGCTTAAGTGGCGGTAGTTGTAGGCTTGATAATATTGACACCGAGAATCTGGTGTAATGGAAAAGGTGTCGGTGTTACACGCGTGTGGGGTTGATGATGACGTGGCTATGAATAACATAGATTCCTGTTTTTTGAGACACATTAGGGCAAAGGCAACAACTGAGCATATTAAGAAATAATGAACCTAATGTAGCTATAGCGGTGTAATCGGTAGTGCAACTGCTATAGTTGGCAATACAGCGTTGCCGGTTCAGATTTTATCTTTGCCAAGACAGTGTTGTATATTCAACCATTGTTGAGACAGCGTCTAAATATTTATCTTTGCCAAAACAGGGTCGGAGATGTTATCTATGCAGATTTTATCTTTGCCAAGACAGCGTTGCTGGTTCAAACTACATGGTAGGTATGAGTAATCTTTCCGATAATCCCACTCTGCAGCGATTCATCTTCATAAAATGGGCCATTATAGTCATACTGCGCCATACCGATAAGCGTTGGCGGTCATGAATTGTAATTTCCCACGATAACCGGAGTGTTGGATGAGGTCTGTGTTCTTGCCTCGATTAATTATGCTATCTGGCCAACCTGTCATAGTATTTATCGCTTTGCCACCCCTTTGCTCTTCCCCCACAAATTGTGCCAGTTTGCTAGTTCATGTCACAATGACAATGCCAATTTTCAAAAACAAAAATTCCAAATTCGTCCTCGTCAAACCTGCTTCATCAGCTGTGGTTATTGTTGAGGATCGTGGTTTTTGTGGATTTATTCACCCTAATTCTTGTCTTGTGAGTCCCAACTCGGACTGGTTATGTAGCGTTTGTATCTGTGACGTCAGCTAGGGGATAGGTCGGCGGCTGTCCTTTGTGCATGTTTCCTCTTGTGGTTTTCTTTGTTGTGTAGGCTCCTGGCTCGTCTGGCTTGACTGGCTGAAGTCCTTTGACGGACCTGTCTCCTCTGGTGGTGTCTGTTGTTGGTGAAGGCTGCTGGTTCCTCTGGCGTGAAAGGTTGAAGTCCTTAATAGGACTTTTTATTTGTTTTGTTGCCTTCCTTTTTGTGTATTTTACGTAGGAGCTTCTCGGCGGTTTGCATTTCTTGTTTGCGCAGTATCTCTTTCCTCTCCTTGTTGATTCTTTCGCGCCTCTTGTCCATTTCGAATGATCTCCATTCTTCTTTCCTCTCCCATTCTGCTGTCTCAGCTGCATTCATTCTACCCAACGCATCAAATTGCTCCCTAGTTATTGGAGGAGGGTACTCTGTGCCGCCGTCACTCTCCGATCCTATGATTTATCCAGTGGTCTCGTGGTATACTGGTTTTCTCTTGGCCCCAGCTGACGTGTAGAAGTACTGTATCGTATCGGCCTTTTGTTGGGTTTCATCTTGCGCCTGTTCTGAGATGGTTTCCTTGGCTTCAGCTGGTTTGCTTTGGGTTAGTTCTCTTTTTAGCATTTCTCTCTCCGCTTTGATGTTCCGTAGAATCTCCTCATTCTTCTTCGCCGTCTGTGTTATTTTTTTCCACTTCTTGCTAGATATTTCTCTGTATCTCCTGTATTTCTGCTAGCAGCTTTTCATTGTCGCTGGTCGGTGCCGGTGTTTGGAGTAGCTTGATTTGTTTCTTTAGCTCATCTATCTGGTCTTGCAGTTGAGCTTTCTCCGCCTGTGAGATGCTTGGGGCTGTCTCGTATCTCCGTTTTGCTTCGTTGTATGGTGTCTTTGTGATGATGGCGATCTTTAAGACGTCTCTGTGTCTCTGTAGGTACGGACAGCCCAAATATCTTGCTCTATGCTTGCCCAGGCAGATGGCGCACTTTCTTCTGTTGTTAGGAGCTCGGAAGTCCGTGTCCAGCTTGGCCAGCGGAGACTCCTTGAAGGCGTGGTGATCGGCGCAGTATCGACAGATTTCCGTCTTACTGCGACATGTTGCTCTGCTGTGGCCGGCCCTCTGGCATCTTGAACATTGATTGACTCTTGGGATGAATCTCTCTGGCTGTTGAGTTTTCTTGCTGATTGATACTGTGATCGGCATTTCGCTGCCCTCCGACGTCGCTACTGCCAAGGTTGTAGGTATCTTGGAGTAGGTGAGAAGCCGCTCCGCCTTCAAGAATCGAATGTGAAAATTCTCTTCACGTAGCTGCTTCAGGATTTCTTCATCTGTCAGCTCCACAGGAATTCGCTTGACAACCCATTGGACTGTTTTTGAGTCGGTGTTTCCGACTCTGGTGTCTTTCTCCTCCTTCTCTGCTGTCTTGGTTCTTGACTGTGTTGGGCTGTCCATCTTCTTCCTCGTGGTAGCTTCAGTAATCGGTGTAGTATCAGGCTCTTTGATGCAGCTACCAGGTGGGCTCTCGACGTTCTTCTTCTTGTTGTCGGCTCCCACGCTGCACATCTTGGCAACAGCGTGTTTCTTGTTGTTGGACTTTCCACGTGGCATTTTCCCGCGAATCAGGCTTCTTGACAGTATAATGCGACTTGACTTGTTAGCGCTCGCAGTGCGAATGACGACCACGAGTTCATGTCTCCTCATGACGTGAACAAAAATATCGATTGTTTATGTCTAATTTTTCTAACCAGTTTAAAGTTTTCATTTGTGTATAACATGGAAACTTGATAATTTTCAGAAACTTCACGAATTGGAAACTGGATAATGTCAGAACGCTCATGAAATGTTCTGGGAAGTATAAGCGGCGATGAAAGAAACTGGCTAAATCACTTTATTGTTCCGTGGCCTTGAATATGTTTTGTCTCCGTAATTCATGTTGTTTGTCCATCAAGAATGATGATGACCATTCATTTCATCCAGTGGGGTTGAAGGTATGGAGCCGTGGGTTCTAAGATGGCTGGTAAGGCCTATTTTGGCTCGAAATGTTCTTTGACAATGTTCAAATGTTCTTTGTTCTTTGGATTGATTGTGACGTCCTGCAAAGAGGAGTTGTGTGTTGAGTTGAGCTGTGTTAAGCTGAGTTGAGATAAGTTGAGTTGTGTTGACTTGAGTTGAGCTAAGAACTGACTTCACTACACTCAGGACATCCCATACGCGCTCAGTCCCCTCGTTCAGCATCCAGCGAAGATTCACACTACTAATCGTTCCCACCTCTATCTGATTGAACGTTCTCCTGGTCTTCCCCTCTCAGTTTTGAGATTCTACCAGAACCCCTGCCAATCCCCCGCAATCTCATCATTTCCACATACGGGTTCTCAATCTGTTCCTCCACCTTCTCCATCTGGTCCCACAGACACACGACTACCTCTCCTTTGTCCACAGATAATCTACCACCAAGAGGTGCATTTCCTGCCAGCCTGCTCATTCCCCCGCACTCCATACCATACAGTTCTCACAAACTGCGACCTCTGAAGCAAAGTGAGCCATTCCACATGAAACATTCCTTTCTTCACCTCACTAAGCATACTCTTTGAGTCCGTGATGAAGACAGCATGTGTTGCAGTAGTCTCCTCTAACTACCTTCATCCTCATGCTTCCACCTCCTTTCTCATTAGTCTTCGCAATGAAACCCCAACCACACCGCCTGTTTCTCACCACTGACCCATCAGTATAGATCACTATGTCACCTTGATGTGTACTACTCTGGATCAGTTGTTGCACTGTAAAACATGTGCTGCCCTCTGCCCATTCTCTGCACTCACGACCCAGTGTTACTATTACATTGTGCCAGTCCGTCCTGTCTGCCGGTACTTCAACCCACTCTTTTTCACGACTGATGGTCTCTAGATCACACACCTGACGTATAGGTATTTCTGCCTGTGCCATCCAGGACCTGCCTCGTCTTTGTCTATGACCCTGACCATATCCATGGCTTCATGCACGGAGTGATCCCTATCTGCAGCAACTCTCAGGTACCATTTGGCTTGAAGGACCCTATGCTTTTCCGCCATTGTTGGTAGCGCCAGGATAGGCCTCATGCATATAATTGATTTATTCTTTGTAAACACCAGGATCATCCGCATGGCTGCATTTTGTATGCACTCCAACCTTTCAAGCTGGCTCTTTGATACTGCCAGGAGTCCCAAACCATATTCAATGACAGAAATTATTAACTGCTGAAAGAGCCTGTACAGCATCCTCTGATCTACCCCGGTTTCTGCCATCGCCCTCTAAGCATTAAGTCCCCTACTAGCCTTCACTACCAAAGCCTCCACATGATCTTTAAAAGACAAACACCTGTCAAAGGTGATACCCAAGTACTTCAATTTACTCTCTCTCTACTAAATTGACATTCATTCAATATAATACATGGGACGTCTGCCTTTACAATCCGGTTATCCAGAGAGTACCACACAACCGATGCCTTGTCTGGGTTTATAACGGCCCCAGCAAAGAGGATAATTACACAAAATGTAGATAACGATAAACTATCGATTGTGTAAGAAACTACTAAAGGACGGAAGTATTTGAGTATAGATATATGACAAAGTCAGAGTACAAATAGCATGCGTGTTTCCTGTAGTAATATAGCATATGGTTGTAAAACATGGACACATAAACAATCAGTTGAAAAGCACGTACGAGCCTTAGAATAAAAATGTTGCAGAATAGTAGTATAAATGCAATGGACGACAAAGACAACAAACAGATCTACGCAACAAGAACTCTTCAATAAAGAAGATTGACTTTCAAGACAAATGACATTGAGGAAACTAATATATTTTTGGCATGTAAAATGACATGCATGTCTTTAAAAGATAACTGTCCAAGGAGTGTAACGGGAAAGTGAAGAAGACAAAGACCACAGCGTAGATGGGTTTAGGATGTGATAAATAATTTACAAATGATAATAGCAGAGACTGGACATGTATGTGACTTGAGATACATGGAGATTTCTTGAGAATATAGTGGGGAAACGTTCTGTACATGATAAACTATTGAAAGCTTAAAATTGAAAGCCAGTTAATCAACTCTCTGGGATGCACCCACCCAGCGGGAATCAATAATGTTGAGGATGCCAGTGTGTAACTCTGTTGACTTCCCTCTATATTTCCATATCTGACGGTTTGCACACATTCGGCTTCACAATCTGGGACCTTTCACAACTGAACTTCTGCGCAACCTTCCCAGAAACGAAGTATGTGCAATACCATAGCAATGTTTCATGCCTATATTTTTTCTTATTACGGTTTAATGATTAATACAATTTTGTAATTTCATGGTTTTCTTGAGATCTGTTTGTGCTGTTCCTGATATAGATTACTATGATCGAAACGTCGATTCGTTGTGTCGAGATATAACTTATTATATGTTTTCTTTTTTTGTGTGGTTTTATTCATTTATATTTTCACACAGTGATTTACATGTGCCGGATGTGAGTTCCGTGTAAGGTATGTACACTGTACGCGTTTATTATCTGTCACTTTATAACAGGTGTCACACATTTCTGGCTGTGTTTATACTGTATTGAATGCGGGATGATAGAGAAATACTGAAAAGTGGAATACATGTCATTTCTAGTAACATAACTTGCTACAGAAAGATGATGAGAATGCCTTGGACGAAAACATATGTGCAGGGAAAGAATCTTGCATGAGTCAATTGTGAAGAGGCAAGACCCGAAAGACAGGTTGTATTCTGATGACGCGGATAATCATGATAATGATACCGATGACGATAGTGATGCTAAAGATTTTGAAGGTATGATGATGATAATGATGATGAAAATAAAAGTCGCTTAAAAGTCAGCAGGGTCGACTTCATTGCACCGAGTTTTATCCTATATGGCTCAGTCTTTTTCCGCAGCGCGGAAAGCGTCGCACAAAGCACGAATTCCGTAGCTCCAGCGACGACCCACAGGAGTCTCGGAAAAAATGCACTCGTGAATCGAAGGATGCGGCCCGGAATCGAACCCATAACCTTCAAAGCCCGAGTCAGACGGCTTGACCACTTGGCCATGGAGAATCCCGATGATGATGATAATACAATGATGATAATTATGATAATGATGCTAATGTTGATAATGGTAACGATGATACTAATGATGATGTAGGCATTTATGATGATCATGGTGATGATGATAATGCTAATTATCTTAGTGACAATGATTATGATGATAATTATGATAACATAACGATGACGATAATGATGATGATAATGATGATGAGCATAATGACGATGGTGGTGATAAGGATGCTATTGGAACTGTTTGTGTTCTGCACTGCTTCTCTGTAATACATAACTCACCCGATGTTATCACCAAGGCACACGGATACAATAACAGTGAGAATGTATCACAGAGATAACGAACAGATCAACATAAGCAAACAATGGAGTTTTAAAATATCATGAACATGCATTGCAGTAAAGCTATAGCATTGGCGAGAAAGAGAATTCCTGTATTTTACATGCAACCAGTTTTAACATATGGGTTCGAATCATGGAGCATTTGTAAACAGGCAAATATTATCCTAAGAGACCTCGGAAATGCGGTGTTTGCAGAAGAATCGTGGAAATACCTTTGCGAGCCAAAATGAGTAATCTTTATGTATTGAAAGAGGTTAAGCAACAAAGAGGCGTTATCACAAACATCAGAAGGTCACTTTATGAGATATTAAAAACATGACCACGCTGTGACAACTATTTGTGGAAAGACAGATCGTCGAAGACAAGTATTTGAAAAAAAAATAGATATTGGAAGGCAATGAGAGAAGGTTCTCGACAGCCTTTTGTCATGGCACGGAAAGCTGTCAGCACAAGAATTGATAATGCCGTTAAAGATCGGGAGATGTGAAGTAGAAAGATCGCCAACGCCAGTTGGCAAAGCATTTAATGATGATGATGATGTTAGTGAAACTACTGTTCCAAAGACTGTCTCTAATACAGCCTTGATGAGAGTTCTAGTTATGGCAGTGAAACTACTGCTCCAAAGACTGTCTCTAATACAGCCTTGATGAGAGTTCTAGTAATGGCAGCTCTACCGATGATAGTTCCGATGTCCTTAACAAATTAAGAAATATTAGCATGATTGAGAGATATTGAACCACCAAATAAAAACCAGATGAATGGGGACATGCACTGAGACGGACAAATACTGATGGGATAATGAAATACTGCAGAGATAAAGAAAGAGAAAAATAAGGTGCCAAGAAAACTAAGAACATGCAGGAAAATGTGATTGATGTATTTTTTGTCCACCGCCTGTTTACTATAACAAACGTGCAGGGCATCGATCTTTGCGCAGTGTCTGTTAGTTTGAATGTCTGTCGTTTGACGCAACACATGGACATAATTTCCTAGATCTGCGTATATTATCATGTACAGACAGTAATAAATATTTATCTGTTCATTTATTGTGAATTAGAATAAATATTGCTCTTCTTAGAAACATGTGTTTGTGATTTGCAGGTTCACACGGGCCGATATAAAGTGATAATGGGCTGTATTCTATCAATATTCGGATATTTATGAAGATAGAAAAAAAAGAAGTAAGTAGGAGAAATAGCAGAAGAGGAATGTCACGACAAAGCATAATAAGAAGACAGATACAGGGGAGAGGAGGAGAAGAATAAGGAGGAGAAGGAAGTAGAAGAGCAGGAGTTGGTGATTGTGGTAACAGAGAAAGAAGAGGAGGTAGAAAGGAGAAGACGATGAGGATAAGACGATGGAGGAGGAGGAGAAGAAGACGAAGAAGAAGAAGAAGAAGAAGAAGAAGAAGAAGAAGAAGAAGAAGAAGAAGAAGAAGAAGAAGAAGAAGAAGAAGAAGAAGAAGAAGAAGAAGAAGAAGAAGAAGAAGAAGAAAGAGAGAAAGAAAGAAAGAAAGAAAGAAAGAAAGAAAGAAAGAAAGAAAGAAAGCACATGGAATAAAGCTGTTAAACAGTAACAAAGACGTATCTATTTACTATAAGATAGTTTCTCTAACATCTGTAAACAGTGAATTAGATATGTGACCATTCTCCACGCCCTGAAACGTAGTAGATATGTGGTGCTGATCCCACAGTTATATAGGTCAATCAACTCTCAATCTGTGATGTGGTCAACATTACACCGTCTCCTCTATTTCCCGGAACATTTTGTTCTGCCCATTTTAAGCTGGGTCGATCTGGAAGCACAGATTAAAGGAAGGTGTTTGTCCATCAAGAATGATGATGACCATTCGTTTAATCCAGTGGGGATGAATGTTTGGAGCCTTGAGTTCTAAGATGGCTCGAGATGTTTCTTAACAATGTGAGCAAAGATTGCTTGGCGTGCCAGGAGGAGGATCTACTGTAGTGTTTTTTTTCCCCCAGCCATTTTTCACAGCTCCTGAAGTCCTGTTTGCTTCACAAGTGATTCCACCCTTGCGTAATGCTGTACGCCCCGAATTTGGTCTTTGGCAGCAGTCTTGCAAGTGTCGTGATGAATTACAAAAGCTTTTGCCGAGATCTTCAGTGTCTTTAAACGTTTCCTCTGACCGCCTTGGAGGAATTTACCAATCCGCAGCTCTCGGTAAAAATGGCAATCGAAATGCCCATCACATGGAAGTTAGGAATTAAGGCACCAAAGAGCAGGACGTGGCAACTCCTCGGGTGAGCCCAGTCTCAGAGCAATATGTGCCGGCTCTGCAATTATGGAAGCCTCCTTGGATAGCGGGGGAATGCTGATGGTCTGCCCCTGCCTTCCCTTGATGGTGACCGTGATGTCGTTGACCGTTCTACTTTGACCAGCTGAGATGTGGGTGACACCACAGCACTAACAGTCTAACGTCTCTCGAAACCCTGGGAAAGCAAACCCGTAAAAATGCCTGCTGAAGTCGAATATGCTGGCCTACGGGTGCAAATAAATAAGGCACAACGCAAAACACGTCCGAGTGAAATGTCTTTCGTGCTAGGAACAGCTCTGACTAACTAGTTTTCCGAATAGCTCGTGTCTGGAAAAGCTCTGACTAGCTAGTTTCCGAATGTTCGTTGTGCCCGGAACAGCTCTGACGGGCACATCGACAAGCACATGTCCGAATCGAAAACTCGCTGAGTGGATACCGTCTGCAGACCGGTCTGGTCAGTGCGGGAAAGGCCCGTGGTGAACGATATGCCCAATATATCGAAGTGAGGAATTAAAGCAGCCATGAGCAGGAGGTGACGATTCCCTCGGTGAGCCCAGCACCAGGGCGCTATGTGTGGGCTCTGCAACTATGGAAGCCACCCTGGATGGCGGAAAATATCATGGACTGTCCCTGCCTTACCTTGAGGGCTGATCGTAAAGCATTCGACCGTTCCAACTTGACAAGCTGTGATGTGGACGGCACCACAAAAGTGAGTGTCTCCCAGGAATGCAACTTGGTCAAAAATGCACGCTACAGCCGGATGTGTTGGCCTACAGGTTTCGGCCCAAGGGCGCATAACTTAGACACACTGCAATCACATCTGAAAAAACACTCCGGGTGAATGCAAAGAAGAAGGAGAATAGTGCTTCAGAGGGTCGATCATGGACGGTTATTGAAGAAATGAATAAGTTATTTTGAAATCACATAATCTATGCGTAAAATGGATCTTCTAGCCAGAGTACAAACGAACGAACGAACGAACAAACAAACGAACAAACTTTATTTTCGAAGGGTAACAAATTGGGCACGCAGGCCCGTCTTACATTCGGCCCTTCCAACTACTCATCTTTCGTTCATCAGTGTATAGTGCATTCATATAGGGAAAAAAAAACATTGTCAAATGAATGTTGTAAACATAAACAATTCATGTTACCATGTTATGAGACAAACCCCCGACCTGCCCACCCATCCCCTATCCATCCGCGTGTCCCCCACACACACATCCACCACCCAACCACACACATAACCACAGGCACATAATGACCCCATCCATACACCAATCCCCCAACTCACACATCCCAAACACACCCCTACATACATCATCTCCCTACCCACACACACATACATCTCCCACCCACCACACATCCCCCCACCACACATGCCCCACCCACCCACACACACACACATCTCCCACCCACCACACATCCCCCCACCACACATGCCCCACCCACCCACACACCCAGGCACACATGCATGCAACCACCCATCCATACCCACCTATACATCCCCCCACCTTCACACATCTCCCCACCCGCACGCACACGTCCTCCACCCATCCCATAACCTACCAACACTCACCCACCCACATATCCTCCACCACCCACCCACACATCCCCAAACACTCAGCCAAACACACATCCCCAAACCATATTTCCAACACCCACGCACACATATTCCCGCCAACTCACATATCCTGCACTTACCCACACACAAAACCCGCACCTACCCACACATCCCCCACATGCACACATATCATCCACCACACAATCCCCCCACCCACACATCCCGCACCCAAACACACACATCCCTCCCACCCCCAACCTACACACGCTAACCCTCCCATACGTCCTCCACCCACCCACTCGCCAACCATCCCACCCCGATCTCCAAACTCCAATCACACATCCCTTAACTACACATCTCACCACACACACACTCACACACACACACACACACACACATCTCCCCACCCATACACACATCCTCACCCATCAACACATTCCTCATCCAAAAACACACACCAACCACCCACACACACCCCACCACCCACATATACCTCACCCACACACATCCGCCTTCCCACCCACAAACACATCCCCCACCCATACACTCGTCTCACACACATCCACCCACTCACGCACTCATCCATTAACACACACAACACCCACCCACCCATCAGCAGATGCATCTCTCATCTACCCTCCCACCCACACACACCCAAACCACCCAGGGAAACACACATCCCCCATCCTCACATATTTACAAGTTAATGTACAAGAGTACAAGTTAATGAGCAGGGTTGCTATGCTAGCCGAGACTTTGCCAGTTGTGGAGTCCTGCGGATGGACAGTGAATGCATAATACGTGACATATGTAACAGGTTGCTACAGACAGACACAGAAGTTGATCCATCAACCCGGCTATGGTCTTTGTAATTTGGTACCACTTCTAACGACAGAAGCGAGATCAGTGGCTGGGACTACATAGGCGTATGCTTAACCATACACATCTCCACGCTCCGACGTCTGCTGAGAAAGACACAGCACATATGATGGCGTCCCGAGTGTTATAATGTCAGGCCTGATTAAATCAGTAAATCAACAGTCTACACAGGCCCTAAAGTCACTAGGATCTAATTACACTCTTCTTCTGCCAATCCTCTTCCTCCTCCTTTTTCTCCTTCTCGTTCACCTCCTGCTTCTTCTTCCTTCTACATTCTACTCTATTCTTCTCCATTCTCCTTCATTCTCCTCCATTCTTCTCCATTCTTCGTCTCCGTCTCCGTCTTCTTCTTCGTTGATTTTTTCTCTATCATTTTTCACTGTGTGAGTGAGAGAGTGGGTTAGAGAGTGAATGAGAAAGAGTGTGAGTGAGAGAGTGAGTATGAGACAGAGAAAGCGAGAGTGTATGAATGCGCGTGTGCCTGCGAGTGTGAAAGAGTAAGTGAATGTCTGTTCACGTATGTGTGAGAGATTGAATGAGAGAATGAGTTAATGTGAGAGAGAGGTTGTGTTGTGTGTATACCTGTCTGTGTGAGAGAGTGAGAAAGTGAGTGAGTGAATGTGTGTTAGAGAGCCGCCGGGTGAGTGAGTGAGTAAGGGAGAGTGAGTTAGTGAGTGAGGGGGAGAAATTGTGAATATGTGTATATGTGCGTGTGTGAGTGAGTGTGAGAGCGAGTGAGTGTGCAAGAGAGAGACAGTGGGTGAGTGAGAGAACGCATGAGAAGTTAATGAGTGAGAGAGAGAGAGAGAGAATGGGTGAGTGTGTGTGTGTGTGTCTGTGTACTTGTCTGTGCGAGTAAGAGAGTGAGTTAGTGTGGTTTAGAGAGTAAATGAGTGAGTGAGAGTGAGAGGGTGAGATTATGTGAGGCAGCTTGTATGTTTGAGTAAGTGTGTGAGTGGATGTGTGGGTGTGTACGTGTGTCCATATATGTGTATTCGTGTGTGTATGTGGGTGTATGTGTATGTGCACGCCTGAATGTGCGTATGGTTGTGTATGTGTAAGTGTGTGTAAATGTGTGTTTGTATGTGTGCTTGTGTGTGTAAGTATGTTTATATGTGTGTTTATGTGTGCGTACATCTGTGTGTGTGTGTGTGTGTTTATATGCATGTGCGTGTGTATATGCGTGTATGTGCGTGTGTATGTATTTGTATGTTCGTGTATGAATGTGCATGTTTGTGCGTATGTGTGCATGCATGCAGTGTATGCGAATGAGTGTGTATTTGTGTGTGTGTGTAAGTATGTGTATATGGGTGTGGATGCGTGTATGTGTGCGTGGGTATAAGTGTGTATTTGCGTGTGTTTATTGTGTGTATGCTCGTGTGTGTATGTGTATATGCTTTCGTGTGTATGCGAGAGAGTGTGTATTTGATAGCGAGAGGGTGTGTGTCTGTCTGTGTGTGAGTGAGAGTGAAACAGAGTGTGATATTGAGTAAATGAAAGATGGAGAGAGTGACTTAATGGCTGAAATAGTGATTGAGAGAGAGAGAGAGAGAGAGAGAGAGCGAACGAGAGCGAACGAGAGAGAGAGACAGTGGAAGAATGGATTTGTTAGTGAGTGTGTGTGTGTTTGTTTGTGAGTGTCTATGGGTGTGTGTTAATGAGAAGAGAGAGAGAGAGACAGAAAGAGAGAGAGAGAGAGAGAGAGAGAGAGAGAGAGAGAGAGAGAGAGAGAGAGAGAGAGAGATTTAAGCGCACGCATATCATGTAACATGCTATTCCAAATATTGTGTGTATTCTCATGTTCATATGACTGCCAATTGATGTTATAATTTATAACATGAACACATGTACATCACTGTAGAGTTGGTGAGAGAGTTAGGGAGTATAAGTGAGAGAGAGAGAGAGAGAGAGAGAGAGAGAGAGAGAGAGAGAGAGAGAGAGAGAGAGTAGATGAGAGAGAGAGAGTTATGATGTGGTGTGTGTGTGTGCCTGTGTATAGAGAGAGAGAGAGAGAGAGAGAGAGAGAGAGAGAGAGAGAGAGAGAGAGAAAGAGAGAGAGAGAGAGTTGAGTGCACACATGTCCTGTAACATGCCATTCCATATTTTTTGGCGTATTTTCATCTTTCACATTATCATTTTGTATGTATGCCACTTGATTTTATCATATATAATATAACATTACTGTAATGTGAGTGAGAGCGTTAGTGAGTGGGGGAGAGAGCGAGAGAGAGAGAGAGAGAGAGAGAGAGAGAGAGAGAGAGAGAGGAGAGTGAGAGAGAATGAGATAGAGAGAAAAGAGAGAGAGAGAGAGAGAGAGAGAGAGAGAGAGAGAGAGAGAGAGAGAGAGAGAGAGAGAGAGAGAGAGAGAGTTGAATTGCATGACCAATATTTTACGCTACACAATGTATATGTGCAATGTTTTTTTTTTTCAATTTCTTGCAATTTTTGCGAGAATGCTCACGCGTCAGTGTCTCAACTGTGTGTAAAGTGTGGGAGTTTGTTCTTATTAGTTCCAGTGATCATGTGAGGCATCATGTATGTGTCTAGATGTGAGGATGTGTGTGGGTGTGTATGTGTGGAGGGTTTGTGTGTGGGGGATGTGTGTGGGTTGATGCGTGATGTGTGAATGGGTGAAGGGATGTGTGGTCGGTGGGGATGTATGTGTGTGAGGGATGTTTGTGTGAGTGGGGATATTTGGGAGGATGGTTGGAAGTATGTGGTGTTCGTTGGTTGGGGGTGTGGGTAGGGAATGTGTAGTTGTGTGGGTGAATGGATGTATGGGAGATGTGTGGGTTGCAGATGGGTGTGGGGGATGGGTGTGGGGGTGTGTCTGTGAGTGGGATATATCTGTATGGGTCTGAGTGTGTGAGTGTGGATGGGATAAATATGAGTGGGTGGAGGATGTATGTGTGGCCGTGGAGGATGTTTGTAGGTGGGGGATGTGTGGGTGGGTGTGGAGATTTGTGTGTGTGGGTGAGAGATGTGTGAGCGGAGATGTGTATGGGGAATGCATGTGAAGGATGTGTGTGTGTGTGTGAGGGATGCGTTTATGGGTGAGTTGTTGTGTGGGATGGGGGAGGTGTGGGATGTGCGGGTGGATGATGGATGTATGTGAGGATGGGGGATGTGTGTTTGGCTGGGTGGTTGGGGTATGTGTGGGTGGGAGGGTAGATGAGAGATGTATGTGTTGATGGGTGGGTGGGTGATGTGTGGGTCTGAGTGGTTGATGGATGAGTACGTGAGTGGGTGGATGTGTGTGAGAGATGAGTGTATAGGTGGGGGATGTGTGTGCGGGTGAGAAGGCGGATGTGTGTGGGTGGTGTATATGTGAGTGTTGGGGTGTGGGTGGTTGGTGTGTGTTTTTGGATGATGGGTGAGGATGTGTGTGTGTGAGTGTATGGGTGGTGAGATGTGTAGTTAAGGGATGTGTGATTGGGGTTTGAAGATCGGGGTAGGATGGTTGGAGAGTGGGTGGGTGGAAGATGTGTGGGAGGGTGAGTGTGTGTATGTTGCGGGTGGGAGGGGATATGTGGGTTCTGGATGTATGGGTGGGGGAGATTGTGTGGTGGGTTATATGTGTGCAAGTTGAGGATGTGTGGGGGGGGGGGGGGGTTCAGGTTGAGATCGGGGTAGGATGGTTGGAGAGTGGGTGGGTGGACGATGTGTGGGAGGGTGAGTGTGTGTATGTTGCGGGTGGGAGGGGATATGTGGGTTCTGGATGTGTGGGTGGGGGAGATTGTGTGGTGGGTTATATGTGTGCAAGTTGAGGATGTGTGTGGTGTGTGGGGGGGGGGGGGGGTTCGGGATGTGTGTGTGGGTAAGTGCAGGATATGTGAGTTGGCGGGAATATGTGTGTGTGGGTGTTGGAAATATGGTTGGGGGATGTGTGTTTGGCTGAGTGTTTGGGGGTGTGTGGGTGGGTGGTGGAGGATATGTGGGTGGGTGAGTGTTGGTAGGTTATGGAAAGCCAGGGCCCATACGGTGCGAGCAAAGAATAGTAACACTGTTGCCTACCATGCACGTCATAAGAGGCGACTAAGGAGGTTATAGTTCCGTCGCTCTGCTACTGAATGAGTGCGTAGCGCGAAATTGTGAGCTGTGAATTTCGCATGGAATACTTTTGCATCGGTCTGCGGTTGTTTTTAGCGTGAGCTGCGTGTTCGGAACGATGACGGCCGGATGTTGCTATATTGACTGGTTTGCCTTTTCGGTTCACAAGTCCTTTTTTTCAGGAGACTCATGGGAGTCGGCGCTGTAGCTACGGAGTTCGTGTTTTGTGCAGCGCTTTCGGTCGATCGCCCTGCGGAAAGAGACCGAGCCACATGGGATAAAATCCAGGTCAATGAAGTCTTTCTGGTGACTACCGTTTACATCGACGATGAACTGTACTTTTCGTGAAGGACTTTTGTATTGGCATTCTGGCGGCTGCATTATGCACAGTGTACCTGTGCAGGCTGTTGGCTTGCCGACACTCCTGTCTATTTCTTTGTTTACATAGGGCAGTGATTAGCATTTTGTGTGATATTTACTGGCAAAGGAACGGAGCAATATGGGAACGATCCGTTGCCGTGAAGTTGGAACCGCGACTAACTGACTAACTATGGGATGGGTGGAGGATGTGTGCGTGTGGGTGGGTATGGATGGGTGGTTGCATGCATGTGTGCCTGGGTGTGTGGGTGGGTGGGGGATGTGTGATGGGTGGGAGATGTGTGTGTGTTGGTAGGGAGATGATGTATGTGGGGATATGTTTGGGATGTGTTGGTTGGGGGATGCATGGATGGATGCGGTCATGTGCCTGTGGGTATGTGTGTGGTTGGGTGGTGGATGTGTGTGTGGGGGACACGCGGATGGATAGATGGGTGGGTGGGTCGGGGATTTGTCTCATAACATGGTAACATACAGTGTTTATGCTTACAACATTCATTTGACAATGTTTTTTTTTCCCTGTGTGAATGCATTATGCACTGATGAACGAAAGATGAGTGATTGGAAGGGCCGAATGTAAGACGGGCCTGCGTGCCCAATTTGTTACCCTTCGAAAATAAAGTTTGTTCGTTCGTTCGTTCGTTCGTTCGTTCGTTCGTTCGTTCGTTCGTTCGGTCTTCTTCTTCTTCTTCTTCTTCTTCTTCTTCTTCTTCTTCTTCTTCTTCTTCTTCTTCTTCTTCTTCTTCTTCTTTTTCTTCTTCCTTTTCTTCTGCTTCTTTTTTTTTCTGTCTACTCTTCTTCCTTTTTTTTATTCATATACTAATAGCAAGGGATGTTGTATGGAAGAGTAAGTAAGGATCCATATCCTCTTGGTGACGTAGTATTTTACTATATAAAAAGTCATGATCCTACGCTCTGACGTCAAAAAGCGGATCCTACGTGGACCATATTTTCAAGGGATGCAACCCATGAATAAATAATCGAACGTATTTTTTGCACTGTTACTTCCCTTTCTTTTTGTGATTAATTTTATGCCTTTAAAAATCTTATAATTGCTGTTATTATTGATTGTAGCGGGAGAGGGATAAAAAAAACTATCATCATACTAGTGATGCTGGTAAGGTACAGTGCTCTCTCGCCTCGGTGTCTTCCTTCTTTTTTTTTCTCGTCTTCTTTCTTTATCTGTATTGGGCATAAACACTATCATCATTCAAATGGCGATGTGAAAGGGTTAGGGTTACAGTGTATTTCCTAGGGATGGTCTAGGGGCTGGCGGGCTTGGGGCTGGGAATTCAGGGGTGGGGCGCGGGTGAGGGCATGTGGATAGGACTAGGCGGTTTGAACCTAGAGTCATGACAGGCGTCATATGAATACCTTAATAAGTAAAAATGTAAATATGGCGGCTATATGATCTGTATAGGGTCATAGTGGCTTATACACTATCATTATATGGGTTACAAAAGAACAACTTAATAATTAAAAATGGCCGATATTGGTGATTTTAGCTGGTATAGCTTAGTAAAATTCGTTGGTAAGGGTTGTGTAGCGGTTATTAGAGATATATAGAGGGATGATATAGAGATATATATAGAGCTGGGATGAAGAAACAAGAAGTACCAGTCTTCAAAACAGGTAACTTAGAAGTTTTGAAATTTTTGTAAAAGTGAGCATGGTCTGCTGAACTTTGGCAGACATTATTTTGGAAACTAGTGTCTTCATTGGGAATGAAGCTTTTGCTCTGTGTCACATCCAGTGTGAGTGGAGTCAGGAATTTCTTTCGTATGCAAGGGTTGTAATCCATGTTTTCGTGTTTCTCATTGACGTTCCTTTTGCTTTTTGTAACAAAGGTGTCCTTTCGTGATCATTTTCTAGATGCTGATAACACTGAAGTCAGATTTTATATGGCTTGTAAGGTCCAATGTGCGTTTGGGTTCCATGATTAATTCCGATCGTAGTCATTAACTTGGTGTCTCTGCTGTACCCTTACACGTGTGCTTGACTGCGACGCCATCTTTAACCGGCTTTAGTCACGTATTTCGATTGTATCCCTTACACATGTGCTTGACTGCGACGCCATCTTTAACCGGCTTTAGTCACGTGCTTTGATTGTATCCCTTAGACATGTGAATGGAAGCATCGCCATATGTTATCGAATGTGACCATTACATAAGTGTGATCGGATGCAGCGCCATCTTTGATCGGCTTTAACCAGTGATGACGCATTCTGGTTGTAGCCATTGCCACAATTGACCGGATGTAATGCCATCTTTGACTACTCGTAGCCAGTGAGAACGTAGTGTGGTTGTAGCCATTACACAGACGACCGGAAGAAGAGCCATATGTGATACGATGTGACCATAACCCAAGTGTCTCGGTTGTATTGTTATGCGGTCAGTACGCTCTGAGTCATCCTCCAGTTTTCCATAAAGACATGGCTGAACACGTTCACCCTGGCCGACATAGCCCCGTGATGAGTCACCCAGGCGGTCACCCTCAGATCAGCCACCAATGAGGTCAATCTTTAGACTTTAATATGAGCTCATCCTCCGGCTATTATCAAGGAACGGAAGTATTTATCTACTACCCCGCCACACAAGCACCCCTTAACAATGATCAGAAGCACCTATCTAGACTTTCCTCCACTCACACACCCTTTACCAACGGATCTCACCACGCTATACCCGCTACAATCACTAATGCCGGCCATCTTTACATTTTAAAATTTTCATATATAACCTGTATGATGATAGCGTATAGGTCACTGAGACACTCTACATATCGCTAATAACCGCTACCCAACCCTTACCAACGAATTTCACTAAGCTATACCCGCTACAGTCAATAATTTCGGTCATGTTTACTTTTTAAGGTTTTCAATTGTAACCCGTGTGATGATAGTGTATAGGTCACTACGACACTCTACAATCCCTAATAACCACTACCCACCCTTTATCACCGAGTCTCACTAAGCTATATCCGCTACAATAAATAATACCGACCATCTTCACTTTTTAAGTTTTTTATTTGTAACCCGTATGATGATAATGAATAAGCCACTGTGCCCCTCTGCATATCACTAATAACCGCTACCCATCCCTTACTAACGAATTTCACTAAGCTATACATGCTAAAATCACTAATAACGGCCAATTTTACTTTTTAAGGTTTTTATTTGTAACCCATATAATGATAGTGTATAGGCCACAATGACACTCTACAGATCATATAGCCCCCATATTTACATTTTTACTTATTAAGGTATTCATATGACGCATGTCATGACTCTAGGTTCGAACCGCCTAGTCCTATCCCACATGCCGACACTCGCGCCCCACCCATGAACTCCCAGCTCCACGCCCGCCAGCTCCTAGATCATCCCGAGGAAATACACTGTAACCCTATCGCTTACACATCGCTAATTGCATGATGATAGTGTTTATGCCCAATACAGATAAAGAAAGAAGACGAGAAAAAAGAAGGAAAACACCTGAGGCGGAAGAGCACTGTACCTTACCAGCATCACTAGTATGATGATAGATCTTTAAGCCTCGTCTCGCTGCAATCAATAATAACAGCAATTGTAAAATTTTTAAGGACATAAAATTTATTACAAAAAGAAAGGGAAGTAACAGTGCAAAAATACGTTCGATTATTTATTCATGGGTTGCATCCCTTGAAAATATGATCCCCGTAGGATCCGTTTTTTGACGTCAGAGCTTAGGATCATGACTTTTTATATAGTAAAATACTATGTCACCAAGCGGATCTGGATCCTTATTTACTCTTCCATTACAACATCCCTTACTACTTATACTTTTTCATCATCTTCTGCCTTGTTACCACTTTCCACTCTGTCCTCCTCCTTTTCCCTTCTTGCTTCTACGTCCCATTTCCTCCCCTCCTCCTCTTTTATGTGCTACTTCTTTCCACTTAATACTACTACAGGTACTATTGATGCTACTTCTACAACTACTACAACTCCCTGGTAAAATTAGACACCATCGTCAATATAACAAAATAGACAGCATGTAACTATCGGAATATACTGACTAATAAAACATACTGACCAATTAAAAAGATATCAATTGAAACGAGAAAACGAGTGTTGAAGTGATACATAGAACCAGTACTTTTGTAGTAAGTAGTAAGTAAGTAAGTTAATCTTTATTTTCCAAGGGTTAAGAATTGGGCACGCAGGCCCGTCTGACATTCTGCCCTTCTTCTCTATTTCCTCTCATACATTCTTTCATTCAACATCTCTTATGAAGCAATTCTTTCACAACAAAAGAACAATAAGCATTAACACACATGAAAAATAATCAATAATAGATGACTCGTTGAGGCAATGTTTAACATGGGCATCATGAATACCCAAGGTGGGTGTAACGTGCCATACATATGGGAATGTTGTTGTTGTTGTTGTTGTTTTTTTTTTTTTTTTTTGGCTAGTTGTCGTTCGAGATAATTTACCATTATAATTGTCTTTGTTGCTGTTTTTTTTTTTAAATTAAGGGTGCATGTAGTCTGTCCTGAGGTAATGTTCAAACAGGTTGCGACTGTATGTATAATGATTGGTGGTGCCTTTGATTTTTGTGGAAGATTTTTCCACAACTGAGTGGAAGAGTAAGCTAAGCTTGGTTTAAATAAGACATGGAGTATATTTAGTCGTTCGCTATGTCTTGCATTATATTTAAACAATGGCCAAAGGTAGCTTCGGGCATTTTGAAATGGGATTTTGTGAACTAGTTTAGCCTTATTACAAAGTAGGCGTTTGTGGAGTGGCAGTAACTGAAGACGTTCATGTAGGTTAGAATTGTCTGTAAGCTTATCACCATTGATTAGACGCACTGCCCTTTTCTGGAGTGAATAAAGGCGTTTTATTATTGATTTGGAGCATCCATCCCAGATTGTGGAGCAATAATCAATATGTGTTTGTATGTGGGAAGTATAGAATATCTTTCTTGTGTTTTCGTAGAGGAAATTTTTAATTGTGGCAAGTTGGTATACTGTTTTGGCTATTTGTTTAACTAGAGCATGAACATGGGAATTGAAGGATAGATTTTGACCTATGATAAGACCCAGTGCCTTGTGCTCGGTTACACTTTCTATAGGCATGCTACCAAAGTGCAGCTGTAGAGATCTCTGCGAGTTTAGCGTGTGAAGTCTTTGCCTGGTTCATATTAACATAGATTTTGTTTGAGAAATGTTGACTTGCATGCGGTTTGTATGACTCCAGTTAACTACCCTATTTATTTCCTGTTGCAATGATACTTCTAGCACAATACGATCAATAGCGTTTGTATATACTGTGCAGTCATCTGCAAATAGATCGCAGGACGACGACAGATATAAAGGAAGATCGTTTATATATATGGCAAATAACAGAGGGCCAAGAATAGATCCCTGCGGTACTCCAATATTAATGGTAATGGCTTGAGATAAAGATTGATTGTGTGATACTATTTGTTTTCTGTCTAATAAAAATGATTTTTATTAATGTCACTATTTTCATTACTTCTAGTTTTTTAATTAGAATATTATGATCTATCATATCGAACGCTTTTCTAAAGTCTATAAACACCGCTCCACATAAAGTATTGTTGTTAATATTTTGATGCCAGTTTTCTATCATGTTTGTTAGGGCCGTTTGACAAGAATATTTTGGCCGAAATCCTGACTGACTGTCAACTATTAGTTTGTGGCGAACTAAGTGCTCTAGTGTTGTTTTGTGGATGTGTTTTTCTAGTAGTTTGGATAGTGAGGATAATATGGAAATTGGCCTATAATTACTCATGAGACAATCGTCTAGAGAACCAGCTTTTAAGTAAGGATACACTTTAGCGTTTTTAGAGGCTGATGGGAAGTGACCTTTCGTGAGACATTGATTATATATAAAAGTTAGTGACTCGTAGATCGCCGGTACAGCATGGCGAAGGATACGATTACTGATTCCATCAATTCCTGATGAGTTATTATTCTTTAGGTTATTGAGATTAGTAAATACTTCTGTGGTCGTCATTAGCGGTGTGTTTGAGGGAATGTCTCCATAGCATTTGTTTTCACAGAATGATGATAATAAAGACATGTCATGAGGCGCATCTGGTATTGCAGCCTTCAGTTGGTTTATGTCAGACTGAAAGAATCTACTGAATTGATCACATGTAACCTGATTTGATGGTATTGATTGTGATGATTTGTGTTTGTTTGTCAAGGTATTAATTGCTTTCCATATATCTTTAGTGTTGGTTTTATCTATTATTAAGTTCTTAAAATAGTTTTTCTTTTCCTTTCGAATAATATATTGAACTTTGTTTCTCAGACTACGGTACATAGTTAGGTCTCTATTTTTATGTGCCCTGTCCCGGTGTCGTAGTAATTCTTTATTACTGTTAATGTCGTCCCTGGAGTGAGAGGAATCAACACCCACAATTTTATTAACCCAATATTATTGTCCTAGAGAAACCACCAGAACCCGTCCACAAAACTCCTTCAGTCTGTAGACATCTCTTTCTTAATCTCACTCACCCCTGGATCATGCCCCCTCTCATTCTTCCCCAACACAACATACTCAACAACTCTAGCCTCAACAAATAAATACAACAATTAATTTATTAAAACAAAGAGTATGTGTGTGAGAGGTGTGTGTGTGTGTGTAATGTGTAGAATGTGTGTCGAATATTCTAATGTGTATGTAGAATCAGACCAGTGAATCAGGAGCAAAATCTGTTACATCACTGTGCTGAGCACACAACAGCACCATGTATTCCGTATAGTGAACCTTACCCAGAAGATGTTTCTCCGCCCACGTGACGACTTTCTCCGATAACGCTCGAACAAACAGGATGCTGGTCATCAGTTAGACACTGTTCTATCTTGGTCTTCACTCTAACAAACACAGTGAAGTTTCTCTGTTTAATAATGTTCGTTGAACAGAGAATCATTCAATTAACTGAAATGTCACTTGGGAAAATCTATTGTTCACAAGTCTCTGATTATAAGATTTTCCCCCTCTTTAACAAACCACCTATTAATGTTTCTAGGTATATATATATATATATATATATATATATATATATATATATATATATATATATATATATATATATATATATATATATATATATATATGTGTGTGTGTGTGTGTGTGTGTGTGTGTGTGTGTCCTTGGTATATGAGTTATGAATCTTCGGTGATGAAGCTTATCACTCAGTAAACACAACACTTATGTTCATCAAGTCCGGCTCAGCAGAAGCCAGGTTTCTGCAGACCAACTAGGTTCTGAGCCCCGTGTAAAAGCCTCTCAGTAACCTCTGTCTTCATTCCGTGAGCCATCATTGTATAAAACTTTGAAACTGCTTCTTCGTAATAAATCATCGCACACTCAAGTGGAACCTGTTGAGTAGAGAACATCATGGTGAGAGCAACTCAATCCTGACCGTAATTAGGTGAGTGTAGGCCAATAGCAGCACTCAGATCTATAACAGTGATCCGATCTATGTCATACGGCCAAATAGCTCATCACATTGGCCTTAGACATGGCAACACCAGGAAAGAATAAACGAACGGGTAGATACCCAGCAGATGCCCTACTGGAAGATCCTACCTTTTCACATTCCCCTCCTCCCTCCCAACCATCCTCAATCTCTCTAATTATTATCCCACTACATTGTCCTCAACTCCCTGAGTAAAATTATATATCACACAAGCTAGTTAAAGCCATACAATAGGACACTAGTGCCGACGCTCCTATAATACTTTCTATCACCGCACTTATGGAACATTCTATCACCGCAAGTATGTTCCAATGAGAGGATAGTGTCTGTGTCAGAGTCTAATGTATTGCCAGCAGAGATGCAGGGAGATCGTTACGCCCGCCAGGCGAATAGTCCCTAGCGGGGATGCTGTAACATCGTTACGCCCGCCAGGCGAGTATTAGTTATCTGCCTGCGAGGTTGCCGGCTGACGAGACAGCCAGCGGTCAGGCAAGGACAAAGCAGGACGCACGCAGGCCTCGTGAAGCCACTTCAGGTGGGCAGGCGCGTTGCGAGAAATAGCCAGACAGCTCTGGGACTCGGACTCGACTGGACGTATGATGGGAGAAAGGCTTGTGTAGTTCTGTGGCCCGAAAGTCGAGTGCTTGTAGATCTTGTGAGACTGATTGTAAGCTGTGGGTTGCCTGTAAGTGTATTGTTATAACTTATGTATTGTGATGATCATCTCTAGATCGTGATCTGTAAATAAATCCATCGAAACTTCGTGTCGTTGAGTCTCAAGTCAAATCACGTTATATTTGTACTGTCTCACATGTGTTAGGTTAACGAGCCAGGTTTAAGACCCTGACATGTGTGGACGTGGTGGCATTCGTCCGGCTTTAAAATGAACGTGGTTTAAGTAATTAACATTTAAAACCTAGATTTGTGAACTTAGAAATTTTTGTCCAACTTTAGAGTGCATTTAAATGTGATTGTGAAGGCTCATTTTGATATATATTATTACATTGTTTAAACATGGAGACTAAATGTGAACGTAGAGTACATACATATTGTTTGATCTTGTAAACGTGTAAAACATTTGTGATTGTGAAACTTGTCACCGTTTGACCTTGTCGACATTGTGAAGTTGACGCCATTGTGACCTTGTCGCCATCTTGTAAACTTGATGTCTATGTCCTTACTGAATGTCATCTTAATGTAAGTGATGTGTCATCAATGTTGAAGAGTGTTCAGATATAGTAGATTGTCTTTGTAAAGTGAATTGTGGAAAGCAGAAAGTTTCGGAAAGAAAGTGACTTGTGGTTTTGAAAAAAATTGTTGACTGACAGCATTACGACCTACAATTACACTCAACGCCATACAAACCTAATCAAAACTTAGTGACAAGCATACACACCACATCAAATAGACGCTAATTTATTTCCTCCAAAAACAAAGCAGGTTTTCTGTGCCATCTGAACCCTTGCCCGTAGAGGTCATTTGTGTTTTGAAGTAGCGACCCTACAGTTTCTAGTCCGAATTTCAACCGTTCTTCACCGCATCTAGGACACTTGAGTATATTTTTCTTTTTATATACTTTCGGATGCAAATTTAGGCACATATTGTAAGTAGAACACTATTGTAAATTGTTCACTTTACTAACAACTTGTAACAAATTGTGTGGCTATTTCATTTGCATTTTCCATCATGTCTTCATTAAATGATTTCATCGATATGGGATTGAAGTTAAAGTTAACAGGTGATGAGCTAACGAAGTGGAGTGAGAAGAAATACTCTGAATACCTCGAGCGTGAAGAAAGAGCAGCTGAAAGAGCTGCCAAACAAGCAACCGCAGCAAAGCAAGCTGAGTTAGATATTGAACTGAAAAGCAGAGATGGAAAGAGAAACAGAATTAAGCATGCAGAATAGCAGCTCAGAGTAAACGGGGAAGAGCTGGAAGGTGCAACTAAAAATCAAACAACTTGATACTGAGACTGCCATAAACAAAGAGTCTAAGAAATCTGAGAGACTGGAGAAAGAAAACCAGTACAAGAAATATCCAAGGTATCGTAAGAAATTATACCTCGGGTGACTGCATTGCAGCCTTCACCCAAAATTTTGAGACTTTAATGGACCATTACCAGGTCCCATTGTCTGAATGGAATATAATTTATATGAGAAGTTTATCAGGGGAGCCTCTGAAAGTCATAGAGACTATCCCCAAAGACCTCAGAAAAGATTACCATTATCTAAAATCAAAGATTATGGCACATTTTATGTTAGATGAGGCAGGTTACAGAGAACAATTCAGCAAGTTGAGCCCCAAACCGACTCAAACGTTCTCTGACTACCTCTGCTTAGTCCGAGATATATTTACCAAATGGACTTCAGCAGCTAAAATTGATAAGAACTATCAAAAGTTAGAAGATCTTATCATCAGAGATAAAGTCATTTCATCTATTCCATCAGCATTTTCAAAGTTTTTGCAAGAGAATGAATGTACGAGTGTAGAGCAGATTGAGAGGCGTGGTTCGGCTTATTACACAGCCAACAAACATTGTTTTGCCAGTGAAGCTACTGAAACCAATTTTGTAGCATCGGCTAACTATGACAAACCCTATAGTAGGCAAAAACCTTATAAGCCTACATCTGAGAAGTACAACCATTGTAAATATTGTAGAATTTCACATCATCAAGGTGAGATGTGCGACAAGAACCCCGCATATCTTACATATTTACAGAACATCGTAAACAGACAAGATAAGGAGCGTAAATCCTTTAGAAATTTGCGTAAATGGTTTCTCTGTAAGGCGTATGGACATTATCGCCATGATTGTAAAGGTAGGCAAATGACCAAGAAAGCCAATGCCGCCTTATTTGATAGTTCATCATCAGATGAAGAACAATCAGAGAAACACCCTGTGAACTCAGCACAGGCTTTTGATATGTTTAACGCAAATAAATGTACTGTTTGTAATACCTATTATGAAGATGGTATTTTAACATGCGGCCACTCCATCCCTATTGCCAATGAAGAAGCTAATTTGGTAGTAAATTCCAAAGGCAGAATAAACATCCATCAAGGATATGTGAATGGCAAGCCTGCTACAGTCCTTCGGGACACGGGAAGTTCACTGATTGGACTGAAGAGAACGTTCATAATGCCTACAGACTATACAGGCAGGCACGTAACATGCAGAACATTCTCTGGCAATATTGAAAAGTACCCACTAGCATGGGCATATATTCAAACACCTTTCCTCACTGGGAAAGTAAAATGCGCAGCATTGACAAACTCGGTGTGTGATATTATAATTGGAAATTTACCAGAGGTGAAATGATATGCCTCATGACATAACATCTCTTTGCATTAATGAGATCACAACATCACCATCAAATGTCATCATTGATAATGTTGTACCACCTAATGAATGTATGGTAGCTAATGTAGCACTAAGATCTCATGACATCATTGATAACACTGTTTCATCACCATCTGATATCATTGAATGTGTGAACGCAGTAACCAGATCTACTGCTAGAATGCAAGATGAAATTAATCAAACTGAGGCTATAGAAATGCTTAGCCCAGTATTACTACCTCCTAAAACCTATGAAGGAGACTTTTGTAACAGCCCAAAAGGCTGATCCTTCATTGTCAAAATATTTTAATCTGATCGGCCAAAAGCCAAAGTTAACCAAAAATGCAAGATGGCATTTTGCTTTGAAAAATTGTATCCTCACCAGGTATTATACCAGAGGTGACACCACAACAGAGCAAACTGTTTTGCCAATTGAGTATCGTAAGCAAGCCTTACATCTTGCCCATGATATACCTCTTGCAGGGCATATGGCATACGCTAAGACCAGATCAAGATTATTATTACAGTTTTATTGGCCCAAATTCTGCAATGATATTAAGCAATATTGCAGGAGTTGTGACATCTGCCAAAAACTTGTAAAGAAAGGTAAAAACCCACAGGCAAAGTTACAAATTACTGACTTAGCCAGTCGACCTTTTGAGAAAATATCTGTCGACATAGTGGGCCCTCTTAATCAGATTACAACAAGAGGGAATAGATATATATTAACTATTATTGATCAATGTAGCCGCTGGCCTGAAGCGATTCCGCTAAAGAACATAACTGCCAATGACATAATGGAAGTTTTCTTCCATATATTTTCACGGATAGGATTTCCAGACACTATCCAATCAGATAGGGGAAGTCAGTTTATCGCCGCATCTACTCAAGCTTTCACCAAAATGCTAGGAGTGAAGCAATGTTTCAATTCCCCGTACCATCCTCACTCGAGTGGAATTATAGAAAAATTTAACGGTGATTTAAAGCATATGCTTGCTAAAGTCACGCAAGAGCACCCCAATAACTGGGACGTATATTTACCTGCTATTCTCTTTGCTTATCGCGAGGTGCCACATGCTAGTACAGGTTTCTCTCCTTTTGAACTTATCTATGGTGCCAAACCACGTGGCCCATTAAGCATCTATCACCAAATGTTAACTGAATCCACTCCTTTACTCAAACCCATATCATCATACGTATACGTTACATCATTGCGTGAAAGAATCATCAAATCTTGTATAATTGCAAAGGATGCACTAAAATTATCTGGTGCTACATATAGACAATATGCTGACAAAGGTAACAGGACAATAACGTTGACACCTGGACAGGACGTTCTTCTTCTCCTACCTAGTGACAGACATTTATTGACTGATTCTTGGCAAGGACCATTTAAAGTGACGAGACAGATTGCACCTGTAGACTATGAGATCCAAATAAAAGACAAACACAAAATATTCCACGTCAATATGCTAAGACCATATTACAACAGAGACAACGAACAAGACGATACAACAGCATGTACAGTGATAATAGACCATGAAGATGACGAGGCTAGTGACGAAATTCCAACACCTGCATTAGACACGACAAACTGCTTGAAGGAAATTAAAATCAATCCAAAGTTAACTCAAGCAGAAACAGACAGTTGCAAACAGCTCATACAACAGTACAACACCATCTTCTCCAACAACCCAGGACAAACAGAATTAGTACAACATCACATCACACTCACGTCAAATACACCCATAAAATGCAGACCATACACCATTCCATTGCATTACAAAGAACACTTACATCAAGAGATCATCAGCTTAGAGAAAAACAACATCATTAGACGATCCCAATCAAATTTCTCATCTCCAATGGTCATAGTACGCAAAAAGGACAACACAATAAGACTCTGTGTCGACTATAGGAAACTAAATAAGATAACTCTTTTAGATTTAGAGCCAATGGCAAACTCTGAAGACCTATTGACAGAACTGACAGACGCTAGGTTCTTTACGAAGGTAGACATGACTAAAGGTTACTGGCAAATAGCAGTAGACGAACAGAGCAGACATCTGACAGCTTTTGCCACACCTTGGGGACTGTACGAATGGTGCAAACTTCCATTTGGGCTTGTCAATGCCCCAGCAACATTCGTACGTATGACACGACTTCTACTAGTAGACATACCGAATATTATTTGTTACATAGACGACATTTGTGTTCACACAAAGACGATGACAGACCACATAAAGACATTAGAACAGACATTTGAACGCATTAGACAGCACGGACTGACGGTGAAGCCTGCAAAAGTAGACATAGCCTATCAGGAAATATCCTTCTTGGGGTACAAAATATCTAATGGCTTTGTCACGACAGACGATAACATTGTGTCCAAGATACTAAAACTCTCACTTCCGACTACGAAAAAGCAAGTCAGAAGTTTGTTGGGACTTATAAATTATTATAGGCAGTTCATACCAGATTTTGCTGAACTGACCGAAGTATTTACTAACTTACTAACAAAAGATCAACCGGAGAAAATTGTAAGCAATGAATGCCTAAAATTTGCATTCCAGAAAGTATTATCTTATTTTTCTGATAATAGCGTATACAATCCCATTCTAAAATTGCCCAATTTACAAATCGATTTCAGATTACGCACAGACGCGAGCTCCGTGGCGATTGGAGCAGTCTTGTTACAAGAGCACAATAACATCCTACATCCTGTGTACTTCGTCTCCCGAAAATTAAAACCGAGAGAACGTGCTTGGTCAACACCTCAGTTGGAAGCCCTAGCTCTAGTGGTGGGTATAACTAAATTGTCCAGATTCCTCCTAGGACGGTATTTTATTGTAGAGTCTGACAGTAGTCCATTGAGATTTATCAATTCAGGTGTACCTTCCAACCAAATGATAGCTCGCTGGTCTCTTAAGCTTCAAGATTACAGCTTTGAAGTTCGACACATCGCGGGCAGAACCAACACGATTGCCGATCTTTTGTCCCGTTGTCCGACCGACCCAGTAAGCACCAATGTCTGAGTGCAGTGTGTAAAATACACTCAGACCAACACAGCCATGCATCAGTGAAGTTTTTTTTCACGAAAGCTGTGTATGTCTATATGATGTGATAGGGTGCATTCCCAATATATATAGGTTTCTTATTTTATTATTAATGTAGTGATTGTCGTGAATAATTGTGTAGTGTGTGGTAGAAAGAGAACTTTATTAATTGTATATATTACGAAACAAGAACAGTACCACATTCGCTCTCAACTTACCGCAAGCGAACTGTCAAATTTATCCGTGGTATCTGCATTTGGAACTTATCCAGTGATATTTTAACTCCGTGTGTGAAAGTGTGACCTGAACATTGACATCTACACCACTTCAGTCAATCGAAATCCAGAAGTTTTTCCAGTGAAACAACCAACACATGAACGATCAGAACATTGCACATTCCGTTTTACTACATCAGACCGGAACAAGTGTGTTCTACAGATTTTCAACATCAGCTGTTCGTGTGTACTTCCGGATGATTTAGAAATTTAGTTCAAAATTAGCAGACGACAAATAAAAGCTTAAAAAGTTATAACACTTCTAAACTATTGACGATTCAATAATTTCGAATACACGAATTGTGTATTAATATTTTTCATTAAATGTAATCTTAGAATCATATCTTGATTAATTTATTCATACTACCGACATTTTTTCGCTAGTATGGAAAAACATCAAGCTATGACGCTGAGAAATAGAATAATTATTGTAAGATATTATATTTCTTAATTTTTGAAGTTATGTCCCTTTCATTTAATTGTTATTACATTATTACACCAAGGGCGTTAATTGAAATGTATACGATGATGTATTGTATATAAATAGCCATGTTGTTGCCAGATTGTTAACACGCCAAGAAGCCATCTACTGGGCATGGTAGAGTGTTACCGACATTGCAGACCGACACAAGAACTCCTGGCCAAATGAGGTCAGAGTTTGAGCGTTGAATGCGACTTATATAAAGCCGTATTACGGTCTTGCCAGATGTTTTTTGTCTCAAAAAGCATATTATTACTTTTTTTTGAAAGGCTGCGAGGTAGTTGCTTGGGAAGCTGTTACTACCGATCTGACTGGGTCAATAATGCAATTAAGGTAATCAGCCATCGAGAGGATGAAGCTTGACGAGTGTTAAAGGTTGAACACCACATGTCTTTAGATACAATGTCCATTTCTTATGTGTTTCTATGCCAAGATGTGTGTGTTTTTGTATTTCTACACCAATGTATATAACAGAAAGGTTGACTCTGACAGGTTAAAAATATTAACCCAGTATTGTATATAGAGTATACATGAAAGATGACATCTTTCATGAAGAAGCCCCGGGGGAGCATGTCAGAGTCTAATGTATTGCCAGCAGAGATGCAGGGACATCGTTACGCCCGCCAGGCGAATAGTCCCTAGCGGGGATGCCTGTAACATCGTTACGCCCGCCAGGCGAGTATTAGTTACCTGCCTGCGAGGTTGCCGGCTGACGAGACAGCCAGCGGTCAGGCAAGGACAAAGCAGGACGCACGCAGGCCTCGTGAAGCCACTTCAGGTGGGCAGGCGCGTTGCGAGAAATAGCCAGACAGCTCTGGGACTCGGACTCGACTGGACGTATGATGGGAGAAAGGCTTGTGTAGTTCTGTGGCCCGAAAGTCGAGTGCTTGTACATCTCGTGAGACTGATTGTAAGCTGTGGGTTGCCTGTAAGTGTATTGTTATAACTTATGTATTGTGATGATCATCTCTAGATCGTGATCTGTAAATAAATCCATCGAAACTTCGTGTCGTTGAGTCTCAAGTCAAATCACGTTATATTTGTACTGTCTCACATGTGTTAGGTTAACGAGCCAGGTTTAAGACCCTGACAGTCTGGAAACCCTATTCGTGAGAATATATGGAAGAAAACTTCCATAATATCATTGGCAGTTATGTTCTTTACAGGAACCGCTTCAGACCAGCGGCTACATAAATCAATGATGGTAATGATAAATCCATTCCCTCTGGATGTTACTTGATTCAGAGGGCCCACTATGTCGACAGATATTTTCTCAAAAGGTCGACTGGCCAAGTCGGTAATTTGTAATTTGGCCTAGGGGGTGTTTACCTTTCTTTACTAGTTTTTGGCAGATATCACAACTTCTACAATATTGCTTAATGTCATTGCAGAATCTTGGCCAATAAAACTGTGTTAGTAATCTTGATCTGGTCTTGGAATATGCCATATGCCCTGCAAGAGGTATATCATGGGCAAGATGTAAGGCTTGCTACGGTATTCAATTGGCAAAACAGTTTGCTCTGTGGTGCTGTTACCTCTGGTATAGTACCTGGTGAGGATGCAATTGTTCAGAGCAATATGCCATCTTGCATTTATAGTTACATTTGGCTTTTGGCCGATCAGATTAAAATATTTAGATAATGAAGGATCAGCCTTTTGGGCTGTTACAAAATTTTCCTTCATGGTTTTAGGAGGCAGTATCACTGGGCTAAGCATTTCTATAGCCTCAGTTTGATTAATTTCATCTTGTACTCTGCCAGTAGATCTGGTTACTGCGTTCACACATTCAATTATATCAGATGGTGATGAAACGTTTTGGTCAATGATTTCATGAGATGTTAGTGCTTCATTAGCTACCATACATTCATTTGGTGATAAAATACTTTCAATGATGACATGTGATGGTGATGATGTTATGTTATCATCAATGCAAACAGATGTAATATCATGAGGCATATCATTCACCTCTGGTAAGTTCCCAATGATAATATCACACACAGGGTTAGTTAATGCAGCGCATTTTACTTTCCCAGTGAGGAATGGTGTCTGAATATATACCAATGCTAATGGGTACTTTTCGATATTTCCAGAGAATGTTCTGCATGTTACGTGCCTGCCTGTATAGTCTGTAGGTATTATGAACTTTCTCTTTAATCCTATAAGAGAACTTCCGGTGTCACGAAGGAATGTAGCAGGCTTGCCATTCACATATCCCTGGTGGATGTTTATTCTGCCTTTGGAATCTATTACTAAATTAGCTTCCTCATTGGCAATTGGAATGGAGTGGCCGCATGTTAGAATGCCATCTTCATAAAAGTTATTACAAATAGTACATTTATGTGAATTAAACATGTCAAAAGCCTGTGCTGAGTTCACAGGGTGATTTTCTGAATGTTCTTCATCTGGTGATGAACTGTCAAATAAGGCGGCATTTGCTTTCTTGGTCATTTGCCTTTCTTTACACGCATGACGCCAGTGGCCGTACGCTTTACATATGAAGCATTTTCGTGACTTTTTAAATGTTTTACGTTCCTTATCCTGACTATTTATGAAGTTCTGTAAGTATGTAAGATATGCCGGATTTTTGTCACACATTTCACCTTGGTGGTGTGAAATGTTACAAAATCTACAATGATTGTATTTTTCAGAAGTAGGCTTATATGTTCTTTGCCTATTGTAGGGTTCTGATCTAGGTTTTTCATAGTTAGCAACTGCTACAAAGTTTGTATCAGTAGCCTCACTAGCAAAACAATGTTTATTGGCTGAATAGTAAGCCGAACTACGTCTCTCAATCTGTTCTACACTCGTGCATTCATTCTCTAGCAAAAATTTTGAAAATGATGATGGAAGGGATGTGATAATTTTATCCCTGATGATGAGGTCTTCTAACTTATGAAAGTCTTTATTTACTTTGGCTGCTGAAAGCCATTTTGTAAATACGTCTCGGACTACGGAGACATAATCAGAGAACGTTTGAGTTGGTTTTGGACTCAATTTGCTGAACTGTTCTCTGTAACCTGCCTTCATCTAGCATAAAATGTGCCATAATTTTTAACTTTAGATAGTGGTAATCTTTTCTGAGGTCTTTGGGGATAGTCTCTATGACTTTCAGAGGTTCCCCTGACAAACTCCTCATATAAATAATGTTTCATTCAGAAACTGGGACATGATAGTGGTCCATTAAGGTTTCAAAATTCTGGGTGAACGCTGCAATGCAGTCACCTGAGGTATAATTTCTCACAATACCTTAATACTTTTTGTACTGGTTTTCTTTTTCCAGTCTTTCAGATTTCTTAGACTCTTTGTCTATGGCAGTATCGGTTTCAAGCTGTTTAATTTTGAGTTGTAATTCAAGCTCCTCTCGTTTACTTTGAGCTGAGATCTCTGCCTTCCTCAATTCGGTATTTAACTCTGCCTGTTTTAATGCTCTTTCAGCCGCTCTTTCCTCGCGTTCGTGGTATTCAGAATATTTTGTTTCACTCCACTTTGTTAACTCGTCGCCAGTTAACTTTAGCTTTAAACCCATCTCGATGAGGTCGTTTAACGAAGACATGATGGAATGTTTTTATGAAAATGAGTAATCAGACACACAGTTTGTTACAAGGTGTTAGTAACGTAACAAATTTACAATCTTGTTGAACTTACAATTTATGCCCAAATTTGCATCCGAAAGTATATACAAAAAATATACTCAAGTGTACTGGATGCGGTGGAGAACGGTTCAAAACAGGGCTAGGAACTGTAGGGTCGATACTTCAAGGACAAATGACCTCTACGGGCAACGGTTTCAGATTGCAAAGAAAACCTGCTTTCTTTTGGGAGGAAATAAGTTAGAATCTCCCTTTATGTGATGTGTATGCTTGTCACTAAGTTTTGATTAGGTTTGTATGGCGTTGAATGTACTTGTAGGTCGTAATGTCGTCGGTTAACAATTTTTTTTATTCAAATCACAAGTCACTTTCTTTCCCCAAACTTTCTGCTTTCCACAACTAACTTTACAAATACAATCTATATATATTTCAACAATCTACAACTATGATGGTACATCACTTACATCACGATGACATTCAATAAGGACATAGACATCATGTTTACAAGATGGCGACAAGGTCAAAATGGCGACAAGTTCAAAATGGCGACCAGTTACACAATCACCGATGTTTTACACGTTTACAAGTTCAAACAATCTAAGAGGATGAGCTCAACACGTTCAAACAATCTAAGAGGACGAGCCTTCCACGTTCACACATGTCAGGATCTTAAACCTGGCTCGTTGGACCTAACATATGTGAGACAAGTACAAGTACACAAGGATTGGACTTGACACACAATGACACTAAGTTCAATGGATTTATTTACAATTCACATGCAATACGATCTAGTTTGGCATGTGATGATCATTACTATACATATACAATACATCAGTATGTCAGGATCTTATAATTGGCTCGTTAGCTAACACGTGTGAGACAGTACAAGTATAACGTGATTCAACGTAAGACACAACGACACAACGTTCTATGGATTTATTGCCATATTAAATACAGAACGATAATTACAACAATCTACAATATATAACTCACGACGCTCACAACCACAATACAGCTTACAAGTCTGACGCTCAAGATCACAGTCGTTCGGCTTTCAACCACAGAGATCCACACAAACGCCTTGCTTTCATCACACATGTCCTTCCAGTCTCAGGTCCCAGCTCGGTCTGAGGCTAGCACGCAAAACTGCCCACTGCCTCTAGTGGCGTCACGTGGCCTGCGTGCGTCTGTCGTCAGCCTGACCGCTGGTCGCGTGTCAGGTAACAATCTTGCCAGCCGACAATTCTTGTCCGCCGGGTGTCGTAACGATGTTGCTGCATAGCTATACCATGTTAGGCTCTGACATTCTCCCCGGGTACCTCAATGAAAGATGCCATCTTTCATTCATGATGTATGTATATACTGGGGTAGTGTTAACTTCATGTCAGAGACTACTCTTTCCCAGTGTTATGCATGAAAATACATATATGGCATAGAAATATATACGAAAAATGTAAGTTGCATTGAAATGACAAATGAAGTTCAATTTTTAACACAAATCAGGTTTCATCCCCCTGATGGCTGGTTACCTCAATTGCAATAATACCCAGTCAGATCAGTAGTACCAGCTTCTCGCATCTACCTCGCAGCAATTTGAAAAAAAACGTAATAATATGGTTGTTTTGCAACAGCCATCTAGCCAGACTGAAATACGACTTTACATAAGTCGCATTAAACACTCAAACTCTGACCTCATTTGGCCAGGAGCTCTTATGTTGGTTTGCAATGTTGGCAGCTCTCTGCCATGCTTGGTGGACGCCTACCCGGTGTGTTAACCATTTGAGCAACAAAATGTCTATTTATACAATACACATTAATGAATATGTTTCAAATTATGGCCCTTGGTGTAATTCATAAATGCAAGGGAAGTAATTTTGACATTTAAGAAATTCAATAAATTACAATAATTATTTAATTTCTTAGCGTCATTGCTTGACGTTTCTTCATATTAACGAGCCAATTATAAGATCCTGACATGTGTGGACGAGCCCCCACGTCCACACATGTCAGGATCTTATAATTGGCTCGTTAGCTAACACGTGTGAGACAGTACAAGTATAACGTGATTCAACGTAAGACACAACGACACAACGTTCTATGGATTTATTGCCATATTAAATACAGAACGATAATTACAACAATCTACAATATATAACTCACGACGCTCACAACCACAATACAGCTTACAAGTCTGACGCTCAAGATCACAGTCGTTCGGCTTTCAACCACAGAGATCCACACAAACGCCTTGCTTTCATCACACATGTCCTTCCAGTCTCAGGTCCCAGCTCGGTCTGAGGCTAGCACGCAAAACTGCCCACTGCCTCTAGTGGCGTCACGTGGCCTGCGTGCGTCTGTCGTCAGCCTGACCGCTGGTCGCGTGTCAGGTAACAATCTTGCCAGCCGACAATTCTTGTCCGCCGGGTGTCGTAACGATGTTGCTGCATAGCTATACCATGTTAGGCTCTGACAAGTACACTTACAGACAAAACCCACAGCTTCACAGTCTATCTCACAAGATATACAAGCACTCGACTTTCGGGCACAGAACTACACGAAGCCTTTCTCAACCCACACGTCTTGTCATGTCCGAGTTCCCCAGCCGTCTGCCGGTTTCCCAGCACAGCGCTTGCCCTGTGGATTGGCTTCACGAGGACTGTGTGCGTCTTGCTTTGTCCTTGCCTGACCGCTGACTATCACGTCAGCCAGCAACCTGCGGGCAGGTAACTGGTACTCGCCTGGCGGGAGTAACGATGTTACTGCATCCCGGTTGGCAACTATTCGCCTGGCGGGCGTAACGATGTTACTGCATCTCGGTTGGAGACATTAGAGATTCTGACAATCATAGTGGTGACTTTTTCATACCAGATATTTCCTGCACTGGGATTTCGATAAAGATAGCCAACTACTAGGGGTATGCGATTTTGAAGTTTAATCTCAAGCCATACACACACAATCTCGCAGGTTTCAAAATCTAGCCTGCGGTGGGCGTTAAGCGAGTTAGAAATATAAACTTCAATACCCGTATCTTGTTTCTGATAGGGATCTCTTCTATTGGTTTTAAAACCTCTGATAGCGATGTCTTCATCTGAGATGTTACCATTTAATCGACTTTCGCTAACACCGAACATGTGAAAATTTTGATTAAGCATAAGTGATAGTTCTGGCAGCTTCCCTAATAAATGGCAGATGTTTAAATGCCCAATTCTGAGCCCATTATTACTGAGCCAGTGATCGTACTTATTAGACATTTCGACAATGCGTAATCGTAAGTTTAAAAACAAATGAAAAATTTAAAAAGCACACGCACACAAAGTGAATACAACTTACGTCCCTTATTAAAATACACACTCAAAAGTACAGAGAAACAGTAATATCTCTGGATATATATATATATATATATATATATATATATATATATATATATATATATATATATATATATATATATATATATATATATATATATATATATATATATATATATATATAAAATACTTACACGGATCCGTGAGGAAGAGCCGTGAAGATCCCCTTACTCACAGTAAAAACACAATTAACAGTATTATAAAAGATAGACAGCAAAAGTATTGAAAGGTATACGGATAAATACTATCAATTAATATAAAGTCGCAACAAGCCAATGTTTGTGGTTGCATATAACCTAATACGTTACTAGATCAAGTAGTACCCAAATATGCAGTTAATCATTTCAGGAGAGGCTCTTTCTTGTACCGAGATCTGGTGTAGCTTTGTGCTAAGTTGCTAGTAAATACCAGATTGTGTTGATTGTTGGTATAGAGACATTATAAGTGCTTGACGAAGTGTAGCTGGGCTATAACGTGTGAGGTGCAACCATTCTGGGTTACAATAGAATGGGTACTGCTGATGTCTCATGGGTATGTAATGACTACCAACTACAGCCACTGGTTGGTGGCTAACAGGAGGTTGTCGTGGCACGTCGTTGTTGCTGAGAGTTGGTTCCTTTCTGGGGAGAATAGGAAACATATCTTCAAAATTATTACCCCCCCCCCCCCCCCCCCTGTGTGAAAGACGACGTATTGTACGGACTTGGTGTGGTGGTAGTGTCCAGTCTGGCTTGGATTTCAGGTGCAGTGTTTATGAGTGGTCTGCACACTTCTGGCCCATTGGTACTTGATGTAACGGGAGTATGTCGTCTGGCTTGAGTTTCAGGTGGAGTAGCTAAAAGTGTCCGACGAGATCCTGTATTGGATGTATGGTGTGTCCGTTCTGGATATTTAATATTTTTAGCGAGTAAGCTGGTGCCCAATGTAGACAAATGTAATTGATCCTTATAAAGACTCTTTTTGGTGCACCAGCCTGTGAAGTGAATTATGGCGTGTTGGTGATGAAATGTATCTTGTTTTGAGAACAGAACTTCTGCAAAATGTTGTTATTTATGTCAGCTAGACGGCGCTGGAGTCCATTACTCGGTGTTATGATGGAGGAGAAGAAAATGGACGAGTTAGGAAAAGTGTGGCACAATCCGTACAAGAGAGCCAGCAGTTGAGACCCTGTGATTTGTTGGTTGTTCATGGTGTCATTAATACCAAAATGTACGCTTGATTTTTTAACGTTATGATTTACAGCCAAACTGCTAATCTTGTCTATTAGCCGGTCAACACTAGCCCCAGGCATTGGGATTATGGAAACAATGTCTTTGTCTGAAGTAACCATCCGGTCGCTGTATAAACCTTTCATTAAAGAATCGCCTAGTATAATGTGTGTACACTCAGGTCGTGCTGTCTGTACATGTTGGTTATCAGCACGTCTCGCCCATTGTTTCATCCATTTTCGATTATCAGCAGTCTGTATGTCTCCATGTGGTTCTCCCGATGTATCTTATAGACATGTGTTGCCTGTTGGCGGCATGTTAAAGAACTGTACGTTTTCTGGTGATTTTTTTAAGCACTTCGAACCTATTGCTTATTTTGACGTCAAGGGGGTAGACTACTTGTTGTTGTTTATCTTCCTCTGCGCATTGAGGTGTTTGTTGTTGTTTATCTTCTTCTGCGCGTCGAGGTGTTTTCATAGTGGTTATCTGTTCTGGGTGGGGCTGAGCTTCCCCAAGATTTCCCAAGGATGAAGCGGTTGCTTGGGAATTACATGCTTCTTCTGTTGGGTCGGTAGAGGACACATTCTGTTGGGTCTGAACTGTTTTTCTCAGCAGAAAATTGTCCTAACGCAGGAGCGCGACATCTGTCTAGAGAACATTGCAATCACTGCTTATCTTGCTGTTTGCTTCGATGTTAGGTGAAACAGTGATAGTGAGAGCCTTTAGTGATTGTTTTAGTTCGTAAAGGCGCTGTTTACAGTCGCACGAATGTCCATTGATAGTTAACATGCTATTGTTATGTGAGCAGGTACTTCAACAATGTCCACGTTGGGTTCAATGTTGTTTTGGATGCGTTCAATTGGGTATTCAATGGCCAAGAGCACTGGTGCGTTGGCAGGAGTCGTGTTGATGGTGTCATGTACACTCATCGTCTGAGTTAATTGACGAACATTGTTAGCTGGTGTGTTGTCTACAGCTGAAGTTGCGGGCTGTGTAGATTCGGTGAATGTCTGTATCGAGTTTTCAAGTTCAACAAAATCTACTTTTAGCCAAGAATTAATGTTTTCAATACTGCCTTGTGTCATGAGTTTATTCTTACTGTGGTAATCACTGGCGTCGTAATCAGGTCCTCAACGTGGGCCCCGCGCTTATCTTGCCTGTGTTCAATTAGTTCAAGCCTGTAGTAGTTGAGTAGGCAAGTTCGAAATGCCTCATAATGCAGTGTGTTGTTGAAGGAAACAGTAACACACTGTCCTGAGTTGGTGTGTTTGACGACTAGGCCGGTGGGATTCATACACTTGGATAGCTTATTTTTCACGGCCCTCTCTTTGTTTAGTGTGTAAGTTTTACTGACAGCGGATCGTAAACCGGAACGAGTCCTTTCACAATTCACGTCCAGTACAGAGCCCTCTCCTTCCCCTGACATTATTGCATCATCTTACGAATAACTAAACTTGAAGAATGCAGCAATCGCATTGTTATCTAGCCACGCCGCGGGCAATTTGAGGTCCCGTGGTTGTTTCTGACACGCCTCGTGCACTTGATTGGTTAAAATTTAATAGTGTTCAACTATCATCTCGAAAAGAATATTATATATAACACGCATTTTTCCGATAATCAACACACTAAAAACTATTTAACCACATCCACAGAATCACATCGAGCACATTGATATAAAAATCCATGATAGGTGAATCCAGCTTGCAGTAATAATAATCCGAGAAGTAAGAGATACGAAAACACGTCTTCACTCTCCGAGACAGCACGCCAGACAAACAGACAGACAGACAGACAGACAGACAGACAGGCAGACAGACAGACAGACAGACAGACAGACAGACAGACAGACAGACAGACAGACAGACAGATAGATAGATAGATAGATAGATAGATAGATAGATAGATAGATAGATAGATAGATAGAGGGAGAGACGGACGGACGGACAGACAGATAGATAGATAGGTAGATAGATCCCCGCCCGGTTCTGGGCGAAGCCGGGCCGGTTCCTCTAGTCAATGTATATTTACAAGGTGTAATGTGTGTTTCTTGGTTGTATATATCACAGAGCGTTGCCGTTTGTTAGTTCCCCGTTCAAGACGCCATTACCCAAGACGCCGTTTCTCTAGACGCCCTTGCAGTACAACCACAGGGAAAACAAAGGACTTCGAACAGAATTTTTTTTTAAAACGTTTATTTCATACAAAGCAATGTATGTTTACAAGGTGTAATGTGTGTTTCTTTTGTTTGTGTATATTACAGAGCGTTGCCGTTTGTTAGTGTTAGGTGTCACGTGTGTGAATAAAACAAATACATACATATATACAGTTATGATAATATGACATTTATGGCATACTGCATGTAAACACACAATCCTTGCATATGATTCATTTCCGTTCAGAGTTGAACCTTGCCTTGATTCTGCAAGTCCAAGCTAATTTTCTGTATTCCGCTAGTGTTTGAAGTAGTTTTGTGTGTGTGTCTTCGGATGTTTTAGGAAGAGTGTTAAGAAAGATTGCCTTGTAAATATCTGTTTGTTTGCCTATCTGTGTTTGTATTATTTGTTGTAGAGTTTCCACTGCATCTGTGACAGTTTGACATGTGAAAAATATGTGTTCTTCTGTCTCTTTTGTGTTGTTCCTGCATAATTGGCATTTTCCTATTTGTCTGGATCTAAATGATAATTTGGGTATTATGGGAGTTATATTAAAAACCAGTCTGTAAGTTACTTCTTTCGTCTTAGATGTGATGTGTTTGTTGTGTAAGTTGGAAAAGGTGGATGAGTAGTCTGACATGAAATATTTTTGACCTCTTTTGATTTTCAGTTTAAGCGGTGGTGCTTGTTTACTAACTAATTGTTTGTATATTTCTCGTGTTGTTTCATTTATTAAACGTTCATGTCCTTGTATTGTCTGTATACATGTGTGATAGAAAGATGGTAGTATGCCCTGATAATGTGCTGCTGCATTGTTTAGTTTTGTGAGATGTTTTATTTTGTGTGCTATATAATATAATGCTAATCTATGTTGTTCTGGATGTCTGATAATATTACCTATGTGGCTGATTCTAAGTGCTTGTATTTTTGTTTGCATGTCCTGAAGTGCTATTCCTCCCTTTTTCTTATCCTGAATGAGAGTTTTATGCTGTATGCTGTGTATTGTCTTACTAAATATGAAATGTCTTATCTGTTTATTTATGTCTGTGATTGTCTGTTTTGGAGGGTTTAACACTGTCACTAAGTATATTATTTTTGGTATGATGTATGTGTTAACTATTATGCTTCTACCAAATATTGTTGATGTTTTGTATTTATACCTATGTAGCATGTCTGTGATTTGGTGTGTTAGTTGTAGCCATGTTTCTCTGTGTGTTGTTCTGTGGTCACATGGAAATGTGATCCCATACAGTTTCATATTGTGTGTATGTGTTAGGTCTGGAGGGAAATCAGACTTTTGTTTCCACTTTCCCAGGCCCATAATTTGTGATTTTTGTATATTAATTTTGGCTCCACTGCCTTTCCCAAAGTGGGAGAAGGTGTGCAGTATGTTTCTGATGGATGTGTTGCTTGTAGGGAAGAATGCAGTATCGTCTGCATAAGCAATGACCTTTTGCTCTCTTATTCCCTGTATGAAAGGGCCTTTAATGCTGGTATCTTGTCTGATCTTTTCTAATAATGGCTCTAGTGTCTGTATATACAGAAGCGGTGATAGTGGGCACCCTTGTCTTACAGATCTATTCAGCCTGAAGCTAGCAGTCAGTGAATGGTTCACTAAGACTTTGCTTTCAGGGTTGTTATACAAAATCTGTATCCACTTTCTGTAGTACTGTCCTATATTGCAGTGTTCTAGGGTTTTGTGCAAATAGGAGTGTGCGATTCTGTCAAAGGCCTTCTCTTGGTCCAAAGACAAGAGGGAGGATTGACAGTCTTTCTGGTGTGTGTGCGTTATAATGTCTCTAATGAGGTGTGTGTGGTTTTGTATATTCCTGTGCTGTACACTACATTGCTGGTTTGGGTGTACTAGTTTTGGTAGGAATTGTGTGATTTTGTGTGCTAGTCATTTGGCCAGAATTTTATCATCTTTGTTAAGAAGTGAAATTGGTCTGTAATTTTTTAGTTGTGTCTTGTCTGTCTTTGCTTTATGTATAAGTGTTATATAAGATATGTTGCAACTATCAGGGAGTTCTTGTTTGTCAAAGGCTTCTTGATAGACTTTTAGAAGAAGGTTACCTATGATAGGAAAGAATTGTTGATAGAATTCTACTGTTAATCCGTCTGGTCCTGGTGTCTTGTCTTTGTTCATTTTACTAAGTGCATGTGTTATGTTTTATGTCAATTGTGTGTCCAAAATCTCTTTGTCTGTGTCTGATATCTTTTTTGTATATTGTAAGAAGCTATCTTATATTTGTGTGTTTACTGTCTCTGCTGTAAATAAGTGTGTATAGTATTACTGGAATGCTTCTGTTATACGTGTGGTTTCTGTTTGTGTGATTCCTTGCATGTCTATTATTGTGTTTATCTGTTTGCTACGCTGAAGGTTTTGTTCTATTGCCACGTATTGTTTGCTGGGTGTCTCTTGTGTAATGGTGTTGAGTTTTGTTCTAATTAGTGCACCCAGGTATCTGTGCTGTTGGTGTTGTTCCAGTTGCGTTTCTAATGCATGCAAGTATGGTGAGTTTCTGTCGGTTTGCTTTGTTAAATGTATTGCTGTTTGTATGATCTGTTCTTGTTGTAGTCTACGCTTGTGTATGATGGATGCTAGTTTTTGTGTCCTGCTCCGTATTGTGTTTTTCAGTAAGTTCCAGTATTGTCTAATGTTGTCAGTTGGTATACTATCAGTGTATGTATGTATCAGGTTTGTCATATATTGTATATATTCTGTGTTTTGGAGTAATGTGTTGTTAAATGTCCAGTGTGGTGATCGTTTGAAAGGCTGTTTCGGTGTGTTATTTATAGTGATGTGTGCTAGTATTGCTTTGTGGTCTGTATACTGGAGAATTTCTTGTAGGTGTTTAGTTTGTGTTATGTGGTGTGTTGATGGTACGTATATTCTATCTAACCTAGATGATCTGTTATGTGCATAGTTTCTGTGCATTGTATCGTGACTGTTGGGGTGTTTGTGTCTGAATGCGTCTACTAGTTTATGTGTGTCAATTATGTATTGCAATGTATCGAGTTGATTCATGTCGTCTCGGCCAGCTCTTCTTAACTGCGTTTTCACTTCCCAGCCTATTATGTCAACAGAAGCTAAACAACAATTAAAATCACCTGCTAAAACAACAAGCCTCCCTCTGAATGTCTGTGCTAATAGGTTTTCTAAGTGTTCGAAGAATTATGGTTGGAAGCTGTAATTTGCTGGGGCATGTATGTTGACTAAAGCGTATGTGTGTGTGTGTTGTTTCTATCGTGTATGATGGTAATGTCACTTTAGTCGTCCTTGTGTGTGCCAGTAATTTCCCATTTGTGTGAAGTCTGCAGTATAACGGTTCCAGAACCCGTACGATGTGTCGACAGGCTGAAGCATGAGTGTCTGAGCCCTAATTGTGTCGTGATTTGCTTTGCGTGTGTGCATTCGCATATGTTTCTTTCTTGTAGGAGAATGAAATCGGGTTTGTATTTGTGTATGAGTGTAACGATGTTTTTTTTTGTTTTGTGCGTAAATCTGAAATGTTCAGACTAATAATAACAATATCATTAGTAATCATAAATTAATCAAAACAAGCAAATGATATTGTTGACTAACAGTAATAAGAAATCAGATACGAACGAGGTTCTCTAGTTGAGAAGGTTATTTTTTCTTATTGTCTTGGTGCAGACGTGATCTGATTGTAGATGTTAAAACAGTAGACCATCTTCTTCGGTGTCAGTGTCAGTGTCAGTAGTGTTCTTAGATGTCAATTCTGATTTAGTTATATCATCAAAGGTGTCGTTGCTGATGGTTTCGTCAGTATTTTCGGTTTATTTTCCTTCTCTTTTGGCGTTGATTTGGTTGGTGAGGTTTCTTTTTCTTCTTCCTTAGTACTGCTTGTTGAGTTTGGACTTAATCCTCGTAGTTGACTTTTTCTGGTTTTGGAGTGGTAAACAGTTGTAAAAGGTTCTTCTGTTTGCGTTTCCAGAATGTAGTTTTCTTGATTGTCTATTGGTGTATCCGTTTGTTGTTTTTCTTGTTGTGTGGGCTGTTGTCCAAATTGTTTTCCGCGTTGTTCGTTTTGTTGATGTTGTGCTGGTCCTTGCCTTCTCAGAGGTGGAAAATGTATTACATCTTCTTGTGCCACAACAGGCTTGTTTGTATGTTTGGCTGGACATTTGTTGGACCACTGGTCGTCCATACCACACACATGACAAGCAGTTCTCCTGCTGAGCAATGTTATCAGAATTGTGTGAGTGTTTTTGGTAACCCCTGTTATGTTTAGATTTATGTAATGGGGGATGTCCTGGACGGGGTTACATAAGGCTCCCCATTTACTATCAGAGCTTTTTAGTGAAAATACTTCCACATTCGAGTCCCCAGTGGCATGTAAATACCCTCTATCTTCATTGCCGCTGGGATCCAATGCAAAGTAAGTTTTTGCCTTTCTTTGTCTACATGCTCCAGACAAATATTGATGTCCGAATTCGGTACTTGTAACTGTACCCGGTGTAGCTTATCGTACAGTTTGACATGCATGTCTTCTGTTAAAGTCACGAACCACCGTGTCGGTGACTCATACCTGTGTAGACTGGCTATTTCGCCTAGCGGCACGCCAGCCAGTCCAGCGAGTGCGCTCGCTATGAACGTTGGCGGCGGCTCCAGGGCCGGAGAGAGACACAACAAAATGAGCCTGAGCGGTGGAGCAGGTTGTCGTTGAGCACATCTGACGTCAGTGTTAGAGATGAACTTGTTATTTTCTATCAATATCCTTTAGAATAACACACTTGAATAACAAACTTTCTTTCCAATACGTAACTCCGTGTATAATGTATTTCACACAGTATAGGTTTTCGGCACAAAGAAAACCACAATGTTTATTATAAAATTGAAATTAGCAAAAATTGGTACATTAAGCACGTTGTGAAGACTCCCGTGTTGACCCAGATTTCCGAGATTTCTCTTAAAATTGTCTCTCTGGCCGAGGGATTACAACACTTTCTCCGTAATCCCGTTTATCACGCAGAGTCTCGTAGCGGGGCGAGAGCTGGGTAGGTTCGATCCCCGCTGGTGACTTACGGGATACTGAGCCGGCCGCTCAGAAAGCAATGGCAAACTACTGAGTGTAATCTTGCCAAGAAATCAACATACAGCTGAAAGATGCTGATGTTGACAGCGATGTCCTGTAAAGGATATGCAAAATCTCTTAAAATTTATACGAGAGCAATGTTTATACGCTGTGAAGAGCGCGGTATAGTGGGCATAATTTTTAAAATAAAGATTGCCGTTCAAGCGGCAGCTGTGCAACAAGCGGAATTTTTTTAATTTTTGTTTTTTTTTTGTGTGGCCTTAAGAGGCCAGTAAAATAATGTTGTTACCCACAGAGGGGAAGTGACATCCAGATATTTGTAAATTCTGAGAAGGCGAAAGATTTATACGTTGTGAAGAGAAACCAGAGCAATTCCAAATGGTGTTTAGACAGACGCAGCCTAACAGATACAGAAATAAATAATTTACTAAAAAATATTTATTATACCACAATTTAGTGTCTACAATTTCAAACAGTATTCATAATTGTGTATAGCTTTTATTATGGTAACATTCAATTAATACCATACAAGATATGAATAAAATTTTTACAGGAATAAACATATACTTCTCTTGCAATATAGCTGTTAGTACAAATATAGTGAATTCTATAATTGTTCCCCTTGATTGCTTAAGCCGAAATATGACTTCAACCTAGATGCAATTATGACCTAAAGGAATGTGGGACGTGAAGAAAACGAACATTACATGCGAAAAGCAAAAGGAAAACAAAAAGGTGGAGGTGGAAGTTCTACAAATACTAATATTAAAACATGGGTTACACGCTGAGGAACATTGAATAAAGGCAGTAGGGCATTAATATTAGTGTTTGTAGAACTTCCACCTCCACCTTTTTTGTTTTCCTTCTGCTTTTCGCATGTAATTGTCGTTTTCTTCACGTCCCACATTCCTTTAGGTCAGTGGTTCCCAACTAGGGGGGGGGGGGGGGGGGAGAATCAAGTTTAGATTTTTATTTTATTTTGGGGAGATTCAGACCACAGATTGGCAGGCTCAAACTGGTTTCAGGACCACTCAAAACGCGATTATCCCCCTTTCTTGAATTATATATGAGCGTGTGGATATATATATATATATATATATATATATATATATATATATATATATATATATATATATATATATATATATATATATATATATATATATATATATATAAGGAACTAGTGCAATAAAGTCAGTGCCAACTAAACAAGTGAAATGTGGCTTCCTTAGCCACTTGTGTCGCCTTTAACCACGAGGTATAGACGTCTATGCAGGGTTGTTTCATCAAGAGGAACTTTTGGAAGAAACAGTTGGACTTCATGCATTGTGTTGTGTAGATAGGAGTCTCATGTTGTTGCATCTTCTTTTGACCAGACTCTTCCCAAAGAGAGTATTAAATTTGTTATCATTACAGCATTGGTGTGCCAAGAGAGTTATTTGTTTGTTTGTTTGTGTGTTTGTTCGGACTATGGTTATGGTTGCTGGGCGGAGAAACCTCTGAAAGATTGAGTTTTAACTCCTTTTACAATCTATAAAGGGTGGAGCGGGTGGGGGGGGGGGTGTTTCACCATGGCCAAGTTGTAAATTAATCTGCCTCCCTTTCTGAATGTTGTGGTTCGATTCTGGGCTCCGTCTTTCGGTTCACGAGTGCATATTTCTCGGACTCCTGGGGGTCGTCGCTGGAGTTGCGGGGTTCGTGTTCTGTGCGACGCTTTTGGCAGGCTGCCCGGAGGAAAGAGACCGAACTTTATTGGATAAACCAGGTGGGATTAAGTGGATCCTCTCGCCTACGAGGAACGAATAAGAACACGATCACAACCCAGAATCAATGTAAATAATAAAAGGTAGGGTGTGTAACGTTCCCTGGTTCCTTATTGTCTTTACCACAGGACGTTGTAATAAAAACTAAACACCAGTTACAAATAATCAACTTTGGCATATGGCTGTGAATTCTAGACAGCTGGTAGACAACCCCTAAAAGCCACGGAAATGTATGTTTAACGAAGAATGTTTAAATGCCCTGGACAGCAAAATGAGTAATCTAAATGTTTGATACGAAACCTGGGCACAATGGAACATATTAGGACCATTAGCAGGAGACAGGCAAGATATTTGGCCACATGCTGAGAAGAAAACAACTGAATCATATTGTGACATTTGGAAAAGTTGGTATGAGAGGACAGGGGTTAGACAGCGAAAGTAGATCCTGGACAACGTGGTATCATGACGTGTAAAGATGTCGGAGCATGAGCTGACACAGTCTTACAGAAAACGATAATTACGGAAACGCACATATGGACAATGGAGGTTGCGGTAGTGCAGTGGCTAGATGCTGGTCTGTCGGACTGAGGGGTCATTGATTCGAATCCCAACGGAGGTGGATTTTTAAATCCCAGATCGATCCAGTCTAAAATGAGTATCAGGATATGTGGTTGGGTAATTAAGGCAGCTGGCGTGATTTGACCACATCAACCCAGCAGTGTCCACTGGTCTATAAACATATGGATGAAGCACCATATGACCGAAACGCTGTAAGGTGTTCAAATATGTTCTTGACTATTGTTTAGCAAACGGATAGTAAAGATAAAACAATATATAATGGCGTTGAAAATGTAGTGCCTGAGGGTAATACAAAGAATACCTTGTATCTTAAGAAACAGATAAGAACGATGCGATGAGTAAAGAAATCAGACATAGATGGTGAAAATTATATGAGCATGTTATTAGGAGGAATAAATTTGAACACTTAGTAACGATTGGCGCAATTGAGGAGAAAAGTGCATGGGAAAGATAAAGAGACAAATACCTGGATGAAGAAAAAGAAGTAAGTGCTGGGATGGCGTGGCCACGTGCAAACATTCGGGACAAAACCTTGATCCAAGATTTTGACTATGTGAGATGACAAAGCCATGACCGACCGGGATTAACGGTATCCCACATGACGATGATGATGATGATGATGATGATGATAATGGTGATGATGATGATGATGGTGATGATGGTGATGGTGATGGTGATGATGATGATAGTGATGACGATGATGATGGTGGTGAGGATGATGGTGATGGTGGTGACAATAGTGATGATGATGATGATGATAATAATGATGATGATGATGATGTAAAGGTAGTGGTTGTAATATCGCATATCCACAACGTCATAACTCTTTGACTACCAGAAATTTTGTAGCAAATCATCATCATCATCATCATCATCATCATCATCATCATCATCATCATCATCATCATCATCATCATCATCATCATCATCATCATCATGTGCCATGCTGATTAGTGTGGGCTGTCGTGTTTCGCCATGTCACACGATTGCCAATGTCGTGGATAGGCTCTGTGTTTTTGTCTCGATTGTGCCATGATATTTATTTCTCTGTCTTCAACTTGTTCTTTTCCCCTAAATCTTGCCAGTTGTGACCAAATTCTCAAGTTTATTTATTCTCATAACGTGCCCACAAATCTTGACTGCCAAGTCTAATGTCTCTAATCAGTTTACAGTTTTTATGTGTTTCTTGTAGGACTTGATCGTATGTTTTTCTGTCTGTCCATTGTATTTTTTTTTCATTGTCTTCAGTAACTACATTCCCCCTGCCATTAGGTGAGTTTCAGCTTGTCGTAGCAAATGTCCAATAGAAAAATAATCACTATGGAAAAAAAAAAAAAAAAAACAGAGACTAAGTACACAATAGAAGTAGTCACCGAGGAAGCCATATTTCCTTGATAATCTCTAACCATTAGGAAGCCAGATTTCCTTAGTAATCTCTAACCAAACGTTAAATACAATAGAGCACATTATGCGATGGTAGGGATTCAAGCGGAAGAGTTGCAGGGTACTGAAATATGCGGGAGTTCAGTTCAAAATGTGATATTTCATGAGCTGAAATCTCAGGTAATTTGCTATTGTTCAGCCACGAATAAGACTCAATCGGATATCAACAAACAGGGAAGATAAAGTTAGGGACTCTCTATATCCAATATAGTCAGTAAGTATAAGTACTGGACTTCTACACGCCTTAAAGTGCATTGGGCATACGGGACTAGACCTATAATTTTATAAATGTATTGGCACTGGGCGAGAGATGTCATCAATGACATCGGCCCTCTTTACTTGTCCATCTCTCTCTCTTTCACACACACACACACACATACACCCACACAACTAGTACACCCAAACCAGTAATGTAGTGTACAGCACAGGAATATACAATGTTGGTTTTCTTGTTGTGTGGGCTGTTGTTCAAATTGTTTTCCGCGTTGTTCGTTTTGTTGATGTTGTGCTGGTCCTTGCCTTCTCAGAGGTGGAAAATGTATTACATCTTCTTGTGCCACAAGAGGCTTGTTTGTATGTTTGGCTGGACATTTTTTGGACCACTGGTCATCCATACCACACACATGACAAACAGTTCTCCTGCTGAGCAATGTTATCAGAATTATTTGAGTGTTTTTGGTAACCCCTGTTATGTTTAGATTTATGTAATGGGGGATGTCTTGGACGGAGTTACATAAGGCTCCCCATTTACCATCAGAGTTTTTTTAGTGGAAATATCTCCACATTCGAGTCCCCAGTGGCATTACGACGATTGCCTCAACACCCTCTATCTTCATTGCCGCTGGGATCCAATGCAAAGTAAGTTTTTGCCTTTCTTTGTCTACATGCTCCAGACAAATATTGATGTCCGAATTCGGTACTTGTAACTGTACCCGGTGTAGCTTATCGTACAGTTTGACATGCATGTCTTCTGTTAAAGTCACGAACCACCGTGTCGGTGACTCATACCTGTGTAGACTGGCTATTGCGCCTAGCGGCACGCCGGCCAGTCCAGCGAGTGCGCTAGCTATGAACGCTGGCGTCGACTTGGCTGCGGCTCCAGGGCCGGAGAGAGACACAACAATTGTACCTGAGCGGTGGAGCAGGTTGCCGTTGAGCACATCTGACGTCAGTGTTAGAGATGAACTTGTCATTTTCTATCAATATCCTTTAGAATAACACACTTGAATAACAAACTTTCTTTCCAATACGTAACTCCGTGCATAATGAATTTCACACAGTATAGGTTTTCGGTACAAAGAAAACCACAATGTTTGTTATAAAATTGAAATTAGCAAAAATTGGTACATTAAGCACGTTGTGAAGTCTCCCGTGTTGACCCAGATTTCCGAGATTTCTCATAAAATGTATACGAGAGCAATGTATATACGCTGTGAAGAGCGCGGTATAGTTGGCATACTTTTTAAAATAAAGATTGCTGTTCCAACGGCAACGGCAACTAGCCCAATTGAATTTAAAGATTTATACGTTGTGAAGAGAAACCAGAGCAAATCCAAATGGTGTTGAGACAGATGCAGCCTAACAGATACAGAAATAAATAATTTACTAAAAAATATTTATTATACCATAATTTAGTGTCTACAATTTCAAACAGTATTCACAATTGTGTATAGCTTTATTATGGTAACATTCAATTAATACCATACAAGATATGAATAAAATTGTTACAGGAATAAACATATACTTCTCTTGCAATATAGCTGTTAGTACACATATAGTGAATTCTATAATTGTTCCCCTTGATTGCTTAAGCCGAAATAAGACTTCAACCTAGATGCAATTATGACCTAAAGGAATGTGGGACGTGAAGAATACGAACATTACATGCGAAAAGCAAACGGAAAACAAAAAGGTGGAGGTGGAAATTCTACAAATACTAATATTAAAACATGGCTTACACGCTGAGGAACATTGAATAAAGGCAGTAGGGCATTAATATTAGTGTTTGTAGAACTTCCACCTCCACCTTATTTGTTTTCCTTCTGATTTTCGCATGTAATTGTCGTTTTCTTCACGTCCGACATTCCTTTGGGTCAGTGGTTCCCAACTAGTGGGGGGGGGGGGGGGGCAATTTTAGATTTATTTTTTTTTGGGAGGGGGGGGGGGAGATTCAGACCACAGATTGGCAGGCTCAAACTGGTTTCAGGACCACTCAAAACGCGATTATCCCCCTTTCTTGAATTATATATGAGCGTGTGGATATATATATATATATATATATATATATATATATATATATATATATATATATATATATATATATATATATATATATATATATATATATATATATATATATATATATATATATATATATATATATATATATATATATATATATATATATATATAAAGGAACTAGTGCAATAAAAAGTCAGTGCCTACTAACCAAGTGAAATGTGGCTTCCTTAGCCACTTGTGTCGCCTTTAACCACGAGGTATAGACGTCTATGCAGGGTTGTTTTATCAAGAGAAACTTTTGGAAGAAACAGTTGGACTGCATGCATTGTGTTGTGTAGATAGGAGTCTCATGTTGTTGCATCTTCTTGTGACCAGACTCTTCCCAAAGAGAGTATTACATTTGTTATCAGTACAGCATTGGTGTGCCAAGAGAGCTATTTGTTTGTTTGTTTGTGTGTTTGTTCGGACTATGGTTATGGTTGCTGGGCAGAGAAACCTGAGTTTTAACTCCTTTTACAATCTATAAGGGGTGGAGCGGGTGGGGGGGGGGGGGGTGTGTTTTACCATGGCCAATTTGTAAATTAATCTGCCTCGCTTTCTGAAGGTTGTTGGTTCGATTCTGGATTCCGTCTTTCGGTTCACGAGTGCATATTTCTCGGACTCCTGGGGGTCGTCGCTGGAGTTGCGGGGTTCGTGTTCTGTGCGACGCTTTTGGCAGGCTGCCCGGAGGAAAGAGACCGAACTTTATGGGATAAACCAGGTGGCATTAAGTGGATCCTCTCGCCTACGAGGAACGAATAAGAACACGATCATAACCCAGAATCAATGTAAATAATAAAAGGTAGGGGTATGTAACGTTCCCCGGTTCCTTATTGTCTTTACCACTGGACGTTGTAAGAAAAACTAAATTTCACACCAGTTACAAATAATCAACTTTGGCAGGAGGTTGCGGTAGTGCAGTGGCTAGACGGACTGAGGGATCAGTGGATCTTATCCCAACGGAGGTGGATTTTTAAATCCCAGATCGATCCAGTATAAAATGAGTATCAGGACATGTGGTTGGGTAGTTAAGGCAGCTGGCGTGATTTGACCACATCAACTCTGCAGTGTCCACTGGTCTATAAACATATGGATGAAGCACCATATGACCGAAACGCTGTAAGGTGTTCAAATATGTTCTTGACTATTGTTTAGCAAACGGATAGTAAAGATAAAGCAATATATAATGGCGTTGAAAATGTAGTGCCTGAGGGTAATACAAAGAATTCCTTGTATCTTAAGAAACAGGTAAGAACGATGCGATGAGTAAAGAAATCAGACATAGATGGTGAAAATTATATGAGCACGTTATTAGGAGGAATAAATTTGAACACTTAGTAACGATTGGCGCAATTGAGGAGAAAAGTGCATGGGAAAGATAAAGAGACAAATACCTGGATGAAGAAAAAGAAGTAAGTGCTGGGATGGCGTGGCCACGTGCAAACATTCGGGACAAAACCTTGATCCAAGATTTTGTGACTATGTGAGATGACAAAGCCATGACCGACCGGGATTAACGGTATCCCACATGACGATGATGATGATGATGATGATGATGATGATGATGATAATGGTGATGATGATGATGATGATGGTGATGATGGTGATGGTGATGGTGATGATGATGATGGTGATGACGATGATGATGGTGGTGAGGATGATGGTGATGGTGGTGATAATAGTGATGATGATGGTGATGATGATGATGACGATGATGATGATGTTGATGATGATGATGGTGATGATGATGATGGTGATGACGATTATGATGGTCGTGAGGATGATGGTCGTGAGGATGATGATGATGATGATGATGATGATGATGATGATAATGATGATGTTGATGATGATGATGATGATGATGATGATGATGATGATGATGATGATGATGATGATCATGACGATGGTGATGATGATGATGATGATGATGATGATGATGATGATGATGATGATGATGATGATGATGATGATGATGATGTAACGGTAGTGGTTGTAATATCGCATATCCACAACGTCATAACTCTTTGACTACCAGAAATTTTGTAGCAAATCATCATCATCATCATCATCATCATCATCATCATCATCATCATCATCATCATCATCATCATCATCATCATCATCATCATCATCATCATCATGTGCCATGCTGATTAGTGTGGGCTGTCGTGTTTCGCCATGTCACACGATTACCAGTGTCGTGGATAGGCTCTGTGTTTTTGACTCGATTGTGCCATGATATTTATTTCTCTGTCTTCATCTTGTTCTTTTCCCCTAAATCTTGCCATTTGTGACCAAATTCTCTAGTTTATTTATTCTCATAGCGTGCCCACAAATTTTAACTGCCAAGTCTAATGTCTCTAATCAGCTTACGGTTTTTATGTGTTTCTTGTAGGACTTGATCATATGTTTTTCTGTCTGTCCATTGTATTTTTTTTCATTGTCTTTAGTAACTACATTCCCCCTGCCATTAGGTGAGTTTCAGCTTGTCGTAGCAAATATCCAATAGAAAAATAATCACTATGAAAAAAAGAACCAGAGACTAAATACACAATAGAAGTAGTCACCGAGGAAGCCATATTGCCTTGATTATCTCGAACCATTAGGAAGCCAGATTTCCTGAATAATCTCTAACCAAACGTTAAATGCAATAGAGCACATTATGCGATGGTAGGGAATCAAGCGGAAGAGTTGCAGGGTATTGAAATATGCTGGGGTTCTGTTCAAAATGTGATATTTCACGAGGTGAAAACTCAGGTGATTTGCTATTGTTTGGCCATGAATAAACCTCAATCGAATATCAACAAACAGGGAAGGTAAAAGTTAGGGACTCTCTATATCCAATATAGTCAGTAACAATAAGTACTGGACTTCTACATGCCTTCAGGTTCATTGGGCATACGGGACTAGACCTATAATTTTATAAATGAATTGGCACTGGGCGAGAGATGCCATCAATGACGCCGGCAGTCTTTGCTTTCCAAGACATTAATTGGTACCCATTTTAGGCTGGATTCACCTAGGAGCTTATGTTACATCGGCCTCCATGCGGATTCGAACCGATAACTACCTAGTCGGTAGGCATGCGTCATGCCACTACGCTACCACGGCTCCCAGCACTATCGTTGTATGATAAGATGGTTCTGGGCGCACGTTCTCTTGACCAAACGGCACTGAAAGGTTGATGTTTGGTTTCAGCTAAAAAGTAAATTACTCTTTTACAGGGTGTGGCTTATGATGCTTGCCCCATACTCTCACAGACCAACCCGCACTCTATGAGTGATGTGGTTGATAGGGATTTGAACACGTGACAACCGGGCCAGCAGGCAAGAGAGAACACCACGGTACTGCTCACTGTGCTCTTGTAGCTGTTCATTTTAAAGGTATGAGGATTGTCTTCACCTGATTATACCATGTCTCTCGGGTTCATTCCCATATCTCTCGGGTTTTATCCCATATCTCTCGGTTCTATCCCAATATATCTCGGGTTCTATTCCATTTATCTCGGGTTCTATCCAATATATATCGGGTTCTATTTCATATATCTAGGGTTCTATCCCATATTTCTAGGGTTCTATCCCATATCTATCGGGTTCTGTCCCATATATATAACGTTCTATCCCATACATCTAATGTTCTATACCACCATATTTCTCGGGTTCTGTCCCATATATATAACGCTCTATCCCATACATCTAATGTTCTATACCATATACCTCGAGTTATATCCCGTATATCTCGGGTGCTATCCCATATATCTCGAGTTCTATCCCGTATATCTCGGGTGCTATCCCATATACCTCGAGTTCTATCCCGTATATCTCGGGTGCTATCCCATATACCTCGAGTTCTATCCCGTATATGTCGGGTGCTATCCCATATATCTCGGGTTCTATCCCATATATCTCAGGTGCTATCCCATATATCTCGGGTGCTATCCCATATATCTCAGGTGCTATCCCATATATCTCAGGTGCTATCCCATATATCTCAGGTGCTATCCCATATATCTCAGGTGCTATCCCATATATCTCGGGTGCTATCCCATATATCTCGGGTTCTATTCCATATATCTCTGGCTCTATCCCTTATATCTCTGGCTCTATCCCATATATCTCTGGCTCTATCCCATATATCTATGGCTCTATCCCATATATCTATGGCTCTATCCCATATATCTCTGGCTCTATCCCATATATCTATGGCTCTATCCCATATATCTCTGGCTCTATCCCATATATCTATGGCTCTATCCCATATATCTATGGCTCTATCCCATATATCTCTGGCTCTATCCCATATATCTATGGCTCTATCCCATTTATCTATGGCTCTATCCCACATATCTCTGGCTCTATCCCATATATCTCTGACTCTATCCCATATATCTCTGGCCCTATCCCTTATACCTCTGGCTCTATCCCATACATCTCTGGCTCTATCCCATATATCTATGGCTCTATCCCATATATCTCTGGCTCTATCCCATATATCTCTGGCTCTATCCCATATATCTATGGCTCTATGCCATATATCTCTGGCTCTATCCCATATATCTATGGCTCTATCCCATATATCTCTGGCTCTATCCCATATATCTCTGGCTCTATCCCATATATCTCTGGCTCTATGCCATATATCTCTGGCTCTATCCCATATATCTCTGGCTCTATCCCATATATTTCTGACTCTATCCCTTATATCTCTGGCTCTATCCCATACATCTCTGACTCTATCCCATATATCTATGGCTCTATGCCATATATCTATGGCTCTATCCCATATATCTCTGGCTCTATCCCATATATCTCTGGCTCTATCCCATATATCTCTGGCTGTATCCCATATATCTCTGGCTCTATCCCATATATCTATGGCTCTATCCTATATATCTCTGGCTCTATCCGATATATCTCTGGCTCTATCCCATATATCTCTGGCTCTATCCCATATATCAATGGCTCTATCCCATATATCTCTGGCTCTATCCCATATATCTCTGGCTCTATCCTATATATCTCTGACTCTATCCCTTATATCTCTGGCTCTATCCCATACATCTATGACTCTATCCCATATATCTATGGCTCTATGCCATATATCTATGGCTCTATCCCATATATCTCTGGCTCTATCCCATATATCTCTGGCTCTATCCCATATATCTCTGGCTCTATCCCATATATCTCTGGCTCTATCCCATATATCTATGGCTCTATCCTATATATCTCTGGCTCTATCCGATATATCTCTGGCTCTATCCCATATATCTCTGGCTCTATCCCATATATCAATGGCTCTATCCCATATATCTCTGGCTCTATCCCATATATCTCTGGCTCTATCCTATATATCTCTGACTCTATCCCATATATCTCTGGCTCTATCCCATATATCTCTGGCTCTATCCCATATATCTCTGGCTCTATCCCATATATCTCTGGCTCTATCCCATATATCTCTGGCTCTATCCCATATCTCTCTGGCTCTATCCCATATATCTCTGACTCTATCCCATATATCTCTGGCTCTATCCCATATATCTCTGGCTCTATCCCATATATCTATGGCTCTATCCCATATATCTCTGGCTCTATCCCATATATCTCTGGCTCTATCCCATATATCTCTGGACTCTATCCGATATATCTCTGGCTCTATCCCATATATCTCTGGCTCTATCCCATATATCTCTGGCTCTATCCCATATATCTCTGGCTCTATCCCATATATCTCTGGCTCTATCCCATATATCTCTGGCTCTATCCCATATATCTCTGGCTCTATCCCATATATCTCTGACTCTATCCCATATATCTCTGGCTCTATCCCATATATCTCTGGCTCTATCCTATATATCTCTGGCTCTATCCCATATATCTCTGGCTCTATCCCATACATCTCTGGCTCTATCCCATACATCTCTGGCTCTATCCCATATATCTATGGCTCTATCCCATATATCTCTGGCTCTATCCCATATATCTATGGCTCTATCCCATATATCTCTGGCTCTATCACATATATCTCTGGCTCTATCCCATATATCTCTGACTCTATCCTATATATCTCTGGCTCTATCCTATATATCTATTTCTCTATCCCATATATCTCTGACTCTATCCCATATATCTCTGGCTCTCTCCTATATATCTCTGGCTCTATCCCATATATCTATGGCTCTATCCCATATATCTCTGGCTCTATCCCATATATCTCTGGCTCTATCCCATATATCTCTGACTCTATCCGATATATCTCTGGCTCTATCCCATATATCTCTGGCTCTATCCCATATATCTCTGGCTCTATCCCATATATCTCTGGCTCTATCCCATATATCTCTGGCTCTATCCCATATATCTCTGGCTCTATCCTATATATCTCTGGCTCTATCCCATATATCTCTGGCTCTATCCCATATATCTCTGACTCTATCCCATATATCTCTGGCTCTCTTCTATATATCTCTGGCTCTATCCCATATATCTCTGGCTCTATCCCATATATCTATGGCTCTATCCCATATATCTCTGGCTCTATCCCATATATCTCTGGCTCTTATAACATATATCTCTGGCTCTATCCCATATATCTATGGCTCTATCTCATATATCTATGGCTCTATCCCATATATCTCTGGCTCTATCCCATATATCTATGGCTCTATCCCATATATCTCTGGCTCTATCCCATATATCTCTGGCTCTATCCCATATATCACGGGCTCTATCCCATATATCTCTGGCTCTATCCCATATATCTCTGGCTCTATCCCATATATCTCTGGCTCTATCCCATATATCTCTGGCTCTATCCCATATATCTATGGCTCTATCCCATATATCTCTGGCTCTATCCCATATATCTCTGGCTCTATCCCATATATCTCTGGCTCTATCCCATATATCTATGGCTCTATCTCATATATCTATGGCTCTATCCCATATATCTCTGGCTCTATCCCATATATCTCTGGCTCTATCCCATATATCTCTGGCTCTATCCCATATATCTCTGGCTCTATCTCATATATCTCTGGCTCTATCCCATATATCTCTGGCTCTATCCCATATATCTCTGGCTCTATCCCATATATCTCTGGCTCTATCCCATATATCTCTGGCTCTATCCCATATATCTCTGGCTCTATCCCATATATCTATGGCTCTATCCCATATATCTCTGGCTCTATCCCATATATATCTGGCTCTATCCCATATATCTATGGCTCTATCCCATATATCTCTGGCTCTATCCCATATATCTCTGGCTCTATCCCATATATCTATGGCTCTATCTCATATATCTATGGCTCTATCCCATATATCTCTGGCTCTATCCCATATATCTATGGCTCTATCCCATATATCTATGGCTCTATCCCATATATCTCTGGCTCTATCCCATATATCTCTGGCTCTATCCCATATATCTATGGCTCTATCTATGGACAAACAAGAGTAGGAACTACTACTTGTAGTAATAGCACACGTGTGGACTACGCCTGTGTTCAAATCGAGCGAAGGAAAACATAAATACACTAGTGAACGAGAGAAATGTTCAGACAGAGAGATAGTTATGCAAATTAGAATATCTTCTTCTTCTTAAGCGTTCCGAGCCATTGAGGTTCTTTGCTGCAGATACAATCCGTCTCCATTCAGAATATGATATTCATAATTTTTAGTCAAATTAAGAGACGAAAGGGTCTGGTGACAACTGGGACAATAAATGGTGTTATAAAATTTGGTGACAGACACCAGGTGACACTGCCAGGTCTGGTTTGCAGAATGCCACGAAAGACGTCGTGTTATCGAACTTATCAAGAAAATAAATGGTTGCACAGAAAAACGATAATCTGCACTACCCGGAAAAACCCGATAATGTTGGTAGATATATGGTTTCAAGTCAATACCCATCCATCCATCATGTGCCATGCCGGTAAGCGTGGGCGGTCATGTTCTGCCATCTCACTCGATCACCAGAGTCGTGGATCAGCTCCGTGTTTCTGTCTCGACCATGCCACAAGGCCAAGCCATCCAGGTACTTGCTTCTAGGTCTACCCCTTGGTCTGTTACCCTCGATCTTACCAGTTGTCACCAAGTTCTCCAAATCATTTCTTCTCATAACATGCCCACAAAATTGTGACTGTCTACGTCTAATGTCTCTGATCAGTTTACGATCTTCATTTGTTTCTTGAAGGACTTGTTCATTGGTCTTTCTGGCTGTCCATGGTATTCTTTGCATTTTCCTCAGAAACCACATTTCTACAACCATCAGATGTTTTTCAGCCTGGTGCTCATTGTCCAAGCTTCACATCCATATAAAAGTACAGGTTCTATGTAGCATCTCAACACTCTTTTTCTCGTTTCAATTGACATCATTTTATTCGTCAGTATGTTTTTCATCTTGCTAAAGGCTACTTTTGCCATGGCGATTCTTGTTCTAATCTCTTCAAGGCATCTCCCATCAGATGTTATTACTGTTCCGAGATAATTGTACCTATTCACTTGTTGAAGAATATTCCCATTTACTTGTATATTACACTGTGGTATTTCGTTCTTCCTAGTGACGACCATAATCTGTGTCTTTTTACAATTAATTCTAACCCTTGTTGTTCACTGTGTGTAACAACCGCATCTACTAAATTTTGTAGGTCCTGTTCATTGTCTGCAATCAAGACTGTATCATCTGCATATCTAATGTTATTGATGCATCGTCCCCCAATGTTGATTCCTTCCATATTTTCAATATTTCTGAAAATATTTTCACTGTACAGGGAAAACAGATCTGGAGACATTACACATCCCTGTCTCACACCTCTCTTAATAGGCTGATAATGGCTTACTTCATTATCAACTCTTATGGCAGCTTGTTGTTTCCAATATATGTTTTTTACAAGTCTAAGGTCTTTCCCATCAATTTAGTAGATCTTCAAGCATCCTTATCATGTTGACATGTCTCACTTTATCAAAAGCCTTTGTGTAGTCAATAAAGCAAAGGTGTAATCTTTGTTTACTTCTATAGAACGTTCGATTACGGTTCTCAGTATATACACAGCATTTACTGTACCCTTGCCTACTACAAACCCACATTGTTCTTCTCCTATTTCAGGTTGTATTTTCCTCCTAACTCTTTGCATGATAATTCTTAGCAAAATCTTCGTGATAGTGACTCATTATACTAATTGTTCGATGTTGATCACATTCCAAGGCTCCTGATTTCTTTGGGATTGCAATAAATACAGAATTACATAACTCATGAGGTATATTTCCAGTATCATATATTGTATTAAGCAGACTGGTAACTTTATCTATTCCATATTCTTCTAAAGCATTAATCATTTCTGTTGTGACGCTGTCTGGACCGGGGGTCTTGCCAGATTTCATATGATTAAGAGCATTCTGAACCTCCATCTTCAAAATTTCTGGCCCTTCATTGTTATTTTGAACAATATATTGTTCGTCTCTGTTATCGTCATAAAGGTTTTTCACGTAATCTGACCACACATGTAACATCTGATCTTTTTCTATTATGACTCTTCCATCTTTTGTCTTTAGGCAGCCTGCTGATGTACGTGTTCTTTGATTAGTAATCTCCTGAATTCTTTTGTGCATTAGTTTCGCATTTTTACTGTTGTGTTGTTTTTCAATTTCTCTGCAATTTTTCTCAAGCCATGTTTCTTTAGCCTCCTTACATAAGGTTCTGACTTTTCTGTGAATTTCTTCATATTTGGCAGGATTATTTTTGTTCTGTCTTCTTGTTTCCATTAGTTGTAAAATGTCTTCAGTCATCCATGTCTTACGGCCCACTTTCTTTACTTTTGGAATAGTTTTTTCTGCTGCACAACTGATTGAATTCTTCAGCATTTCCCATTGATCATCTACATCTTGAAATAGGATCTCTAGATCAGACAATAAATCAAATTTGTTCTTTACTTCTATGTTAAAATTATCTTGTATTTCTTTGTCAGTTTTCAATTTTCACAAGTCATATTTAGGGTTTCCTGCTGTATACTTGACTTTCTTTAACTTTACCCTCAACGTGCCAGTAATTAATCTGTGATCACTGTAACAGTCTGCATTTGGAACTGTTTTTACAACTGTTAATGCATTTCGAAACCTTTTGATTATCAGGATGTAATCTATCTGGTTTTTAATCGTGCGGTCTGGACTCCTCCATGTCCATAATCTTCTAGGATGTTGTTTAAACCAGGTGTTTCCTACAACCATTTCTTGTTCTTTTGCCCATTCTACAAGTCTGAAACCTCTTTCATTTCTCTCTCCTAAACCATGGTTGCCTACACTGCATCCATCGCTTTGCTTTCCTATTTTTGCGTTGAAATCACCCATTATGATATTTGTTTCTGATTTTTTACAGTTCTTCAAAGCAGACTCCATGTCATTATAAAATTCCTCTATACTTTCTTCACTGCTTTCACTTGTTGGGGCATATACTTGAATTACATTTATTTTAAAAGGTCTTCCGTTTAATTTTACTAATTGAACTCTGTCTGACACAGCCCAATATCCTTTGACAAAATTTGATGTTTGCTTATCTAATATAATGGCTACACCTCTTTGCTGTTCTTCTCCCCCCGAGTAAATAATCTTACAATCCTCTCCTGTCCTTATCCCTGCTCCTCTCCATCTCGTTTCCGATATTCCTAATATATTAATCTTCTCTCTCTCCATTTCTTTTTTGATGTCCTCCAACTTTCCATCTGCATTCATTGTTCTAACATTCCAAGTTCCTACTTTCAATGATATTAATCTTTTGCACCTAGTAGCCTGTTGACGGTCTGGAGTCACCTGGTGCGCATGACTATCCCTTCCGGGCGAGGCTGCTCCTATGGAGCACCCATTTACGCCGTTTCTCTGATTATCGATAAGTGAACACAACATGATTTTCTTGGCATGTGTAAAGAAGGTAGTTTGCCATTGCTTTCCTTCCCAGCAGTGACCATACTGGTCAGTGACCGTAGCCATTGTCTCCTCAAAAAAGGAGATCCTCTGCCTACCGTCGTGAAGGTGGAGACCATAACCTACAGCTATCTGTCGGCTGCTCTCCATCTTCATCCACCACCTACACACATGGCTTCACGTAACCCTGATAGGGGGGCTAAACGGGTACTCTACCTTGCCCAAGGGTGTCCCGTAGGCTAGCGGAGGGAAGGAGGCGCTTTACTTCTCCTTTGATAGGGATACCCGCTACCCCGCTACCCAAGTCAATATAGAAGATGCAATGAATAATTAATTTTTTTCGAAGCAGTTTACTTTTATTGTTCTGTCATGTGATAGGACCATAACGCTTTGTAGGTCTGAATGCACGGTAGAATAGGTGACCAGTCTTCACCTCACTTAGCTGGACGATGAACCAAGGCGTAAACTCTCGCCCAACAGCGCCCACATTGCTAACGCCTTACCCTATCAACTGCGCTACTGGACCACCTATACGGGGCCCTGCTGTTGTGTACACATTTTGTAATAATGCAGATTTAAACCCAGGACTACAGTCCCTTCAGCGTTTGCTTGCCTTAAGACAAACGCACGTTCCAATCATGCATACAGACGACCCCGATCTATAAAACAAATATCGTGCACAAAAAGAAAGCAAAGACAAAGCAAATTCTGGCAGTGATTTCACATAGAACAAACGAGTTACCAGCTGAAACATTGGCCCCGGTTTGCTCAGTGGGAATTGTTCAAACGTGGGACAATCTCTCCTTGTGATCAAATATTAATGAATGTTTTTATTGTTGCACAGTCCCGGGGCTTAAGTGGCGGTAGTTGTAGGCTTGATAATATTGACACCGAGAACTTGGTGTAATGGAAAAGGTGTCGGTGTTACACGCGTGTGGAGTGATGATGACGTGGCTATGAATAACATAGATTCCTGTTTTTTGAGACATCATTAGGGCAAAGGCAACTACTGACCTATATTAAGAAATAATGAACCTAATATAGCTATAGCGGTGTAATCGGTAGTGCATCTGCTATCGTTGGCAATACAGCGTTGTCGGTTCAGATTTTATCTTTGCCAAGTCAGCGTTGTATATTCAACCATTGTCGAGACAGCGTCTAAATATTTATCTTTGCCAAAACAGGGTCGGAGATTTTATCTATGCAGATTTTATCTTTGCCAAGACAGCGTTGCAGATTTTATCATTGCGAGACAGCGTTGCAGATTGCATCTTTGCCAAGACAGCGTTGCTGATTCAAACTCCATGGTAGGTATGAGTAATCTTTCCGATGATCCCACTCTGCAGCGACCCATCTCCATAAAATGGGCCATTATAGTCATACTGCGCCATACCGATAAGCGTTGGCGGTCATGAATTGTTATTTCCCACGATAAACGGAGTGTCGGATGAGGTCTGTGTTCTCGTCTCGATTATGCTATCTGTCCAAGCTGTCATAGTATTTATCGCTTTGCCACCCCTTTGCTCTTTCCCCACAAATTGTGCCAGTTGTCACCAAGTTTGCTAGTTCATGTCTCCTCATAACGTGCCCAAAAATATCGATTATGCTTAATTTTTCTAATCAGTTTAAAGTTTTCATTGGTTATAACATGGAAACTGGATAATTTTCAGAAATTTCACGAAATTGAAACTGGATAATTTGAGAACGTTCATGAAATGTTCTGGGAAGTATAAGCGGCGAGGAAAGGACCTGGCTAATTCACTTTATTGCTCCGTGGCCTTGATTATGTTTAGGCTCCGTAATTCATACACCAATCTGTAAATTATCTATCTTCTATGGGGCCATTGTTATGAAATATCTATAAATTCAACCTGGGGTTGGGATTGATTGTGACGTCCTGCAAAGAGGAATTTTGTGTTGAGTTGAGTTGAGTTAAGCTGAGTCGAGTTGAGTTAAGTTGTGTTGAGTTGAGTTGAGCTAAGAACTGACTTCACTGCACTCAGGACATCCCATACGCACTCAGTCCCCTCGTACAGCATCCAGCGAAGAGTCACACTACTAATCGTTCCCACCGCTATCTGACAGAACGTTCTCTTGGTCTTCCCCTCTCAGTTTTGAGATTCTACCAGAACCCCTGCCAGTCCCCCGCAATCTCATCATTTCCACATACGGGTTCTCAATCTGTTCCTCCACCTTCTCCACCTGATCCCACAGGCACACTACCACCTCTCCCTTGTCCATAGATAATCTACCACCAAGAGGTGCATTTCCTGCCAGCTTGTTCATTCCCCCCGCACTCCATACCATAGAATTCTCACAAAGTGTGACCTCTGATGCGAGGTGAGCCATGTCACACTAAACATTCCTTTCTCCACCTCACTAAGCACACTCTTTGAGTCCGTGATGAAGACAGCGTGTGTTGCAGTAGTCTCCTCTAACCACCTTCATTCTCATGCTTCCACCTCCATTCTCATGCTGGAGGTCGAAGCTTCATATGCCAGACTCTCCTTTTTTAAGAATCGTTCATTAGCCTTCGCAATGAAACCCCAACCACACCGTCTGTTTCTCACCACTGACCCATCAGTATAGATCACTATGTCACCTTGTTGTGTATTACTCTGGATCAGTTGTTGCACTTCAAAATATGTGCTGCCCACTGCCCATTCTCTGCACTCACGACCCAGTGTTACTATTACATTGTGCCAGTCCGTCATGTCTGCCTATACTTCAACCCACTCTTTTTCACGATTGATGGTCTCTAGATCACACACTTGACGTATAGGTATTTCTGCCTGTGCCATCCAGGACCTGCCTCGTCTTTGTCTATGACCCTGACCATATCCATGGCTTCATGCACGGAGTGATCCCTATCTGCAGCAACTCTCAGGTACCATTTGGCTTGAAGGACCCAATTCTTTTCCGCCATTGTTGGTAGCGCCAGGATATGCCTCATGCATATAATTGATGTGTTCTTTGTGTACCCCAGGATCACTCGCATGGCTGCAATTTGTATGCGCTCCAACCTTTCAAGCTGGCTCTTTGATACTGCCAGGAGCCCCAAACCATATTCAATGACAGAAATTATTAACTGCTGAAAAAGCCTGTAAAGCATCCTGTTCTCTACCCCAATTGCAGCCATCGCCCTCAGTGCATTAAGACCCCTACCAGTCTTCACCACCAAAGCCTCTACATGATCTTTAAAAGACAAGCACCTGTCAAAAGTGATACCCAAGTACTTCAGTTTACTCTCTCTACTAAGAAGACATCTATTCAATATAATACATGTGACATCTGCCTTTACAATCCGGTTATCCAGGGAGTACCACACAACCGATGCCTTGTCTGGGTTTATAACGGCCCCAGCAAAGAGGATAATTAAACAAAATGTAGATAAATAGTAAACTATCGATTGTTTTAGAAACCACTATAGGACGGAAGTATTTGAGTATAGATATATGATAAAGTCAGAGTAAAAATAGCATGCGTGTTTCCTGTAGTAACATAGCATATGGTTGTCAAACATGGACACATAAACAATCAGCTGTAAAGCACGTATGAGCCTTAGAATAAAAATGTTTCAGAATAGTAGTATAAATGCAAATGGACGACAAAGACAACAAACAGATCTACGCAAAAAGAACTCTTCAATAAAGAAGATTGACTATCAAGACAAATGAAATTGAGGAAACTAACATATTTTTGGCATGTGAATGGCATGCATGTCTTCAAAAGATAACTGTCCAAGGAGTGTAACGGGAAAGTGAAGAAGACAAAGACCACAGCGTAGGTGGGTTTAGGATGTGATAGATAATTTACAGATGATAATAGCAGAGACTGGACATGTGTGTGACATGTGATACATGGTGATTTCTTGTGAATATCGTGGGGGAAACGTTTTGTACATGATAAACTATCGAAAGCTTAAAATTGAAAGCCAGTTAATCAACTCTCTGAGATGCATCCACCCATCGGGAATCAATACTGTTGAGAATGCCAGTGTATAACTCTGCTGACTTCCCTCTATATTTCCATATCTGACTGTTTGCACACATTCGGCTTCACAATCTGGGACCTTTCACAACTGAACTTCTGCGCAACCTTCCTAGAAACGAAGTATGTGCAATACCATAGCAATGTTTCATGCCTATATTTTTTCTTATTACGTTTTAATGTTTAATAAAATTTTGTAATTTAATGTTTTTCTTGAGATCTGTTTGTGCTGTTCCTGATGTAGATTACTATGATCGAAACGTCGATTCGTTGTGTCGAGATATAACTTATTATATGTTTTCTTTTTTTTTTTGTGTGGTTTTAATCATTTATATTTTCACACATTGATTTACATATGCCGGATGTGAGTTCCGTATAAGGTATGTACACTGTACGCGTTTATTATCTGCCACTTTATAACAGGAATCACACATTTCTGGCTGTGTTTATACTGTATTGAATGCGGGATGATAGAGAAATACTGAAAAGTGGAATACATGTCATTTCTAGTAACATAACTTGCTACAGAAAGATGATGAGAATGCCTTGGAAGAAAACATATGTACAGGGAAAGAATCTTGCATGAGTCAATTGTGAAGAGGCAAGACCCGAAAGACAGGTTGTATTCTGATGACGCGGATAATCATGATAATGATGCCGATGACGATAGTGATGCTAAAGATTTTGAAGGTATGATGATGATAATGATGATGAAAATAAAAGTCGTTTAAAAGTCAGCAGGGTCGACTTCATTGCACCGCGTTTTTTCCTATATGGCTCAGTCTTTTTCCGCAGCGCGGAAAGCGCCGCACGAACTCCGTAGCTCCAGCAACGACCCACAGGAGTCTCGTAAAAAATGCACTCGTGAAACGAAGGATGCGGCCCGGAATCGAACCCATAACCTTCAAAGCCCGAGTCAGACGGCTTGACCACTTGGCCATGGAGACTCCCGATGATGATGATAATAAAATGATGATAATTATGATAATGATGCTAATGTTGATAATGGTAACGATGATACTAATGATGATGTAGGCATTTATGATGATCATGGTGATTATGATAATGCTAATTATCTTAATGACAATGATTATGATGATAATTATGATAACATAACGATGACGATAATGATGATGATAATGATGATGAGCATAATGACGATGGTGGTGATGGTGATAAGGATGCTATTGGAACTCTTTGTGTTCTGCACTGCTTCTCTGTAATACATAACTCACCCGATGTTATCACCAAGGCACACGGATACAATAACAGTGAGAATGTATCACAGAGATAACGAACAGATCAACATAAGCAAACAATGGAGTTTTAAAATATCATGAACATGCATTGCAGTAAAGCTATAGCATTGGAGAGAAAGAGAATTCCTGTATTTTACATGCAACCAGTTTTAACATATGGGTTCGAATCATGGAGCATTTGTAAACAGGCAAATATTATCCTAAGAGACCTCGGAAATGCGGTGTTTGCAGAAGAATCGTGGAAATACCTTTGCGAGCCAAAATGAGTAATCTTTATGTATTGAAAGAGGTTAAGCAACAAAGAGGCGTTATCACAAACATCAGAAGGTCACTTTATGAGATATTAAAAACATTACCACGCTGTGACAACTATTTGTGGAAAGACAGATCGTCGAAGACAAGTATTTGAAAAAAAAATAGATATTGGAAGGCAATGAGAGAAGGTTCTCGACAGCCTTTTGTCATGGCACGGAAAGCTGTCAGCACAAGAATTGATAATGCCGTTAAAAATAGGGAGATGTGAAGTAGAAAGATCGCCAACGCCAGTTGGCAAAGCATTTAATGATGATGATGATGATGCTAGTGAAACTACTGCTCCAAAGACTGTCTCTAATACAGCCTTTATGAGAGTTCTAGTAATGGCAGCTCTAGCGATGATAGTTCCGATGTCCTTAACAAATTAAGAAATATTAGCATGATTGAGAGATATTGAACCACCAAATAAAAACCAGATGAATGGGGACATGCACTGAGACGGACAAATACTGATGGGATAATGAAATACTGCAGGGATAAAGAAAGAGAAAAATAAGGTGCCAGCAAAACTAAGAACATGCAGGAAAATGTGATTGATGTATTTTTTTGTCTACAGCCTGTTTACTATAACAAACGTGCAGGGCATCGATCTTTGCGCAGTGTCTGTTAGTTTGAATGTCTGTCGTTTGACGCAACACATGGACATAATTTCCTAGATCTGCGTATATTATCATGTACAGACAGTAATACATATGTATCTGTTCATTTATTGTGAATAAGAATAAATATTGCTCTTCTTGGAAACATGTGTTTGTGATTTGCAGGTTCACACGGGCCGATATAAAGTGATAATGGGCTGTATTCTATCAATATTCGGTTATTTATGAAGATAGAAAAAAAAAGAAGTAAGTAGGAGAAATAGCAGAAGAGGAATGCCACGACAAAGCTTAATAAGAAGACAGATACAGGGGAGAGGAGGAAGAGGAGAATAATAAGGAGGAGAAGGAAGAAGACGAGGAGGAGTTGGTGGTTATGGTAACAGAGAAAGAGGAGGAGGTAGAAAGGAGAAGACGATGAGGATAAGACGAAGGAGAAGAAGAAGAAGAAGAAGAAGAAGAAGAAGAAGAAGAAGAAGAAGAAGAAGAAGAAGAAGAAGAAGAAGAAGAAGAAGAAGAAGAAGAAGAAGAAGAAGAAGAAAAGAAAGACAGGAAGAAAGAAAGAAAGAAAGAAAGAAAGAAAGAAAGAAAGAAAGAAAGAAAGAAAGAAAGAAAGAAAGAAAGAAAGAAAAGAAAAGAAAGAAAAGAAAAACAAGAAAACAGATAACACATGGAATAAAGCTGTTAAACAGTAACAAAGATGTATATATTTACTAGTTTCCCTAACATCCGTAACAAGTTAATTAGATATGTGACCATTTTCCATGCCCTGAAACGTAGTAGATATGTGGTGCTGGTCCCACAGTTATATAGGCCAATCCGCATTCGATCTGTGATGTGGTCAACATTACACCGGTCTCCTCTATTTCTCGGGACATTTTGTTCTGCACATTTTAAGCTGGGTCGATCTGGAAGCACAGGTTATGGTATGGTGTTTGTCCATTGACCATTCATTTAAACCAGCGGTGTTGAATGTTTGGAGCCGTGAGTTCTGAGATGGCTCGAAATGTTCTTTGACAATGTGGACAAAGATTGCTTGGCGTTCTAGGAGGATCTAATGTAGTGTTGTTGTTGTTGTTGTTGTTGTTGTTGTTTTTTGTTTTGTTCTTTTGTCCGGCCTTTTTTCACAGCTCCTGCAGTCATGTTTGCTTCACAAGTGACTACACCCTTGCATAATGATGTACGCCCCGAATTTCGATCTTTGGCAGCAGTATTTCAAGTGTCGTGATGAATTCCAAAAGCTTTTAGTAAGATCTTCAGAGTGTCTTTCAAACGTTTCCTCTGACCACCTTGGGGGAATTTACCACTGCACAGCTCTCCGTAAAAATTTCATTTAGGGAGCCTGTGATCTGGTATGCGAGTCAAGTGACCAGCCCAGCGAATCTGACTCTTCGTTAGTAGAGTGTGGATACTGGGCATAAACGCTTTTTCTAAGACTTTAGTGTCTGTGATCTTTTCTTGTCATTTGACAATAAAGAAGTTTGAAGAGAAAGATATCAGTAAACATTGTTTTATGTCTAGTTAGTTTAGCACAGCCGGCGCTGTGGCAAAGCAGTTACGAACGCAAATCGTAATCCCGCATACCGCGTTGGAAACAGTTATGGGCGATTTGGAAGAAGACCGCCTTGTATTCATTTTCATACAATGGTATGAGTGCCGGTCGTTCAGAAAGCAATGCAAACTACTGGACGTAAACTTGCCAAGAAATTACAAACAGCAAAAAAAATAAAAAATGCCGGGGTTGACTGCGACGTCATGTAAAGATATGCAACTTTTGTTAAGCATGGAAGAACTCTGGTTCCTGCAGCTCTCAGATGGTATCATTAGCAGTTGTGTCCAGGCATGTCTACAATGATGGAGGCCGGCATAGGCTAATGCATAACAGCGATCGCTCTCATATTTCCGGTGTGCTGACGCTGAGGTAAAAGGCTCAACCCCCACATCGGTCACTTGAATTAAAATGTTGACTTCTCGTCCTTGACTTGGGGACGTAAATTTACCTCAGAGTTTGGAGTGGGTTCGCCTGATGGAGAGGAACACTGGTAATAGGGACAGATACTCTATACGAAAAAAAAAATCAGTCCAGTACATTAGAAGTGTTATAACGTGTATGGTCTTTGCTTGCGTTCAAAGCCTGCGAACGCAAAATAAATGTGTACCTTTGCATTTTAAACATTATTTTACCCAGTTTGTCGCTTGATATGCGACGTTCGCACTAGCTGAGACTCCGTTTATGGCAGTTATTATTGTATGTGACTCTCAAACAGTGCTTCCTCCCGCGATGTGTCTCCACCTTGCCGTGGTGGGGGAGCTTGCGTGTCCCATTGACCCAATGTGCTATGTCGATGGATGAAAACTACATATCGAACAGCTTATGGGATAGGGGCCAGACTAAGCGAGACACAACCTGCTGCTCTGCAGGTATACTGAGGATAGCAGTCAAAAGTTTAAAAATCAGGCTCACGAAGGCAGAAGTTCTTGGTCCGGATACATACTCTAAGGCTCTCTGTCGAGGGTTGTGGCTGAACGCCTCTAAGCCATAAACCCTCGGATGTGAGAGCCGGGCCGATACCCATCTACAGAAAAATGGAGGTGAGATTCCTGACCATCGCTACATGCCCACTTCAGATACTTGTCCGAAGGCTCTCATCTGGGGGATATGAGGGATCCCCGGATGAGAGGGCCTGGCCGTTTCTCGCTCACTTCTGCACGGAGGTAAGGTGCTGAGCCGGCAGCACATGTAGCCTACCTCTTGAGCGAGTACTAAAAGGTAAAAGAAGTTCCCCAGTCGAATGAAATGGTTACGAAAACTGTCTATATCTAATTCATAGGAAGTCTAGACAAAGGTGGGAAAACGTCGCAATAACACGAAATGGAACGCACGGCTAGCGAATCCATTGCGTGGTCCGAAGTCCAAAGCGAAAGCTTACCTAATGGATGCCGCCCGCATACTGACCGTTCCTGGTTTGTGCTTGAGCGACCAGTGGCAATCGAAATGCCCAACACATGGAAGTGAGGAATTAAAGCAGCCATGAGCAGGACGTGGCAACTCCTCGGGTGAGCCCAGTCTCAGAGCAATATGTGCCGGCTCTGCAATTATGGAAGCCTCCTTGGATAGCGGGGGAATGCTGATGGTCTGCTCCTTCCTTCCCTTGAGGGTGACCGTGATGTCGTTGACCGTTCTACTTTAACCAGCTGAGATGTGGGTGACACCACAGCACTAACAGTCTAACGTCTCTCGAAACCCTGGGAAAGCAAACCCGTAAAAATGCCTGCTGAAGTCGGATGTGCTGGCCTACGGGTGCAAATAAATAAGGCACAACGCAAAAAACGTCCGAGTGAAATGTCTTTCGTGCTAGGAACAGCTCTGACTAACTAGTTTTCCCAAATAGCTCGTGTCCGGAAAAGCTCCGACTAGCTAGTTTCCGAATGTTCGTTGTGCCCGGAACAGCTCTGACGGGCACATCGACAAGCATATATCCGAATCTAAAACTCGCTGAGTGGATACCGTCTGCAGACCGGTCTAGTCAGTGCGGGAAAGGCCCGTGGTCAACGATATGCCCAATATATCGAAGTGAGGAATTAAAGCAGCCATAAGCAGGACGTGACGATTCCCTCGTGAGCCCAGGACCAGGGCGCTATGTGTCGGCTCTGCAACTATGGAAGCCACCCTGGATGGCGGAAAATATCATGGACTGTCCCTGCCTTAACTTGAGGGCTGATCGTAAAGCATTCGACCGTTCCAACTTGACAAGCTGTGATGTGGACGGCACAACAAAAGTGAGTGTCTCCCAGGAATGCAACCTGGTCAAAAATGCACGCTACAGCCGGATGTGTTGGCCTACAGGTTTGGGCCCAAGGGCGCATAACTTAGACACACCGCAATCACATCTGAAAAAACAACTCCGGATGAATGCAAAGAAGAAGAAAACTGCTTCAGAGGGTCGATCATGGACGGTTATTGAAGAAATGAATAAGTTATTTTGAAATCACATAATCTATGCGTAAAATGGATCTTCTACCGAGAGTACAAACGAACGAACGAACGAACGAACGAAAGAACGAACGAACGAACGAACGAACAAAGGAACGAACAAACGAACAAACTTTATTTTCGAAGGGTAACAAATTGGGCACGTCTTACATTTGGCCCTTCCAATCACTCATCTTTCGTTCATCAGTGCATAGTGCATTCACATAGGGAAAAAACATTGTCAAATGAATGTTGTAAACATAAACAATTCATGTTACCATGTTATAAGACAAATCCCCCACCTGCCCACCCATCCCTTATCCATCCGCGTGTCCCCCACACACACATCCACCACCCAGCCACACACATACCCACAGGCACATAATGACCCCATCCATCCACCAATCCCCCAACTCACACATCACAAACACACCCCCACATACATCATCTCCCTACCCACACACACACATCTCCCACCCACCACACATCCCCCACCACACATCCCCCACCCACCCACACACCCAGGCACACATGCATGCAACCACCCATCCATACCCACCCACACATCCCCCCACCTTCATACATCTCCCCACCCACACGCACACGTCGTCCACCCATCCCATAACCTACCAACACTCACCCACCCACATATCCTTCACCACCCACCCACACATCCCCAAACACTCAGCCAAACACACATCCCCAAACCACATTTCCAACACCCACGCACACATATTCGCGCCAACTCACATATCCTGCACTTACCCACACACAAAACCCGCACCTACCCACACATCCCCCACTTGCACACATATCATCCACCACACAATTCCCCCACCCACACATCCCGCACCCAAACACACACATCCCTCCCACCCTGTGGTATAATAAAAACGTCCCTACCCTTTCCTATTTATGGACTCCCTTAAAAATACACAAACCCTTACAATTACTGTTTAAGTAACTTACTTAATGTAGGAGAAAATAAAACAGCGATAGACGGACCGTGGCAGCTTAATTAATTTGGCCTTATTTTGGCCTACATACCTGGCCAACAGTCGTCGACTGATTGAAAAACAAAGGCCAGTGTAGCCATTTTGGTCAGTACGACACAAAGAACAGACATGTAAAAGTTTTCCCTTCGGGGAGAAGGCATGTTGCCTTTCAAACCATGATTCTCTTCAAGCTATTGGTATGTTATCTACATTATTAAGATATATTTATGTATTACATAAACCAGTATGTTTAATTAAGAATTAGTTACAATTCTCTTAAACCAGGCTGGATGATGTTTACTAAGGAAACACAGGTGGGCGCCACGCTGTAATTTTTCCTATGTCTTACAATTTCAAATCCTTATGTTAATATCTTTTATAGGCATTATGAACTTATATCTAACTTTATAATCTAGGAATATTATGTGTACTGTAAAGTATCAACTCTCATGTCTGAAACACATTCTAGAGATTTTCTCAATGTAGGAGCAGACCCCTGATGCATGCTTCATAGTAAAGAACTAGTGTCTGTCAATTTCATATTCCTATGTTAAAACTTCTAGGCACTGTGAACAATATCTCACTATTTATGCTTAGAAATCTGCAAATAATCTATGTACTATAGAAAGGTGTTTTATCCATGCGGGGACATACAAATGATTACGCATATTCCTGACTCTTACTTAGTCAGGGGATAAAATATTTTGCCACATTATAATCTGTAACTTGGAAATATAGTGCTAAATTTTAGTACCATTCTTTTGTTAACAGATTAGTAACCACTCCATATGAGGGTGAACATATAATCATTTCATAAAATAGTGTTAGGGACAGGCCATGTTTGAATATAAATTCATGAACAATGAAACGCGTGATGTAAATGCATGTTCGGATAGGATTCACTCCGCATCACCTCACCGTAGTAGAAACAGAAGCGAAGATTGATGTGAATAAATTGCTTGCAATATTCAGAAGACTGGACCATGCGGCATAAGTTATTCTTATAAATACCCTCCGAATAATAGCAGTCATTGGCAAAACATATCACAGCGATTACTATCCTCAGGTGCTGTACGCAGTGGGGGAAAACAATGGATGTTTTAGTTCATGAAGATAATTCAAAAACCTAGGCTCCCTGCATCATCATTATGATTATTATGTATGATTATCATGTACTTAATATCAGAGAAATGTACAGGTATGTTTTTTTCTGGTTTGAGAATTTTCTTTGTGCTGATTGTTACTTTTTACTGTGGGAATATACATTTTAATGTTGCACCTTGGGATTAGAGGATGTTGATGTAAGAATACATATGTATGTCAGTACTTAAGGAGCCAATGGTGAATAGTCTTGACCTAGTGATGATTATAGTGCCGAAATGAAGACGCGGCATTAGAAACCACAGGGATTCTGTATAGGCTATTCTCTTCAAGTAATGAGAGAGACAATATCAACATGTTGGATGGACAGAATGACTTCACCCATCTAATAGTCCCAGTAACAACAGAACAAAATATAAGTGAGAAAATATCTTACTCACTATGAAGAGTCAGAATGGCTCAACTCAGCAATGAGGGACAGTGGAACATGGACACCCACTCCTTTCCCCTTCTCCCCTTGTTGTTTTGTATTTGTGTTTGTAATTGTGTTGTAAACCTGTTACCATAACACAGTAGGTTAATGCTAGTGTTGTATTCTTGTCATCCCTTTTCTATAGAAGAGAAGCAGGTGGTGGTTGAATTTGGTGGGACTATATCACTAACACTGGATCCTGGGTCAACAGACATAAAGTGAATGTCCAAACCATAGTCTGGATCTAGCAATACCTCAATGTTTACTGCGGCGCTCAATAGCTCCATAGCGAGCAACAGAAAAGTTGAAGATAACTGATTGGGTGAGTGATTAAGTCCTATTTTAGGAGGAAGATCCAGGATGGACTTCAAGATCTAATAATCTACAAAGATGAAGATCAACAGAGTAACTGACCACAGTGTATCGTCTGCTTTACGTCTGAGAAGTATCACCTATAAGCCTTATCACTCAGCAAAATCAGTGAAACTATGGGACAATCCTACAAGTTACTAAAACTAGCAACAGTGAAAGCCCTTCAACTGTTGGTTGGATTACCAAGTTAATATCCACAATGGATAAGTCTTCGAAAGAACATCTCACAGCTGCCACAGTCAAATATAAGGTTCCAGCCATGCAACCCCAAGTTCTAGCTATGAACACCAACTCAAAATGGGAGAAGACACTGAACCACATAAGCCAATACAACCAAGGTACAAACTGAATATCATCTGAAACATAACTACGAAACCAGATTTCCTCAAGGTTCCAAACCCTGAACACCATCAGATAAAAGACCATATGAAAGCAGCTAAATGTCTCTATATCTGCAACAAGAGGAATCATCCAATTGTTTGCAAACCTGTTACTGTGCTGGATTTATTCATCTGCGGATATATGTAGGTATAGATCAAGTGTGGCCATAGTCACAGATACTACCATGAGATGCCTCTCAGTCAATTAAAGTTCTACACTGGACTAGATAACAACGACTAATTCCTTGCCGGTCCAATGTCAGCCTAAATGCCATGGGTTATAGACTCGCGACTAGGTGGGTGAAACCTTAGTGTAAGCCAATTTGGTAGTCGGATATTATAAGCCGAGAAGCTGAATGAACGTCAACTTTTCATCAGACCTGATGATAAAGGGAATTACCTTCTGCAAAGCTTAAGTGGAACTCCTGAAGTATGACCAACCGGAGGCACCAAATTTCACAAACAGGGCACCGAGCCTAAGGCAACAGAATATTCGTGATTCTAGCCCCAAACGGAGGGGATATATGGTGTGTGATTTTTCAATTCCTGGGTTATGGCACATCCCGCACCCAAACACACACATCCCTCCCACCCCCAACCTACACACGCTAACCCTCCCATATGTCCTCCACCCACCCACTCGCCAACCATCCCACCCCGATCTCCAAACTCCAATCACACATCCCTTAACTACACATCTAACCACCCATACACTCTCACACACACACACATCTCCCCACCCATAGACACATCCTCACCCATCAACACATTCCTCATCCAAAAACACACACCAACCACCCACACACACCCCACCACCCACATATATCTCACCCACACACATCCGCCTTCCCACCCACACACACATCCCCCACCCATACACTCACGTCTCACACACATCCACCCACTCACGTACCCATCCATCAACCACTCACACCCACACATCACCCACCCACCCATCAACAGATGCATCTCTCATCTACCCTCCCACCCACACACACCCCAACCACCCAGGGAAACACACATCCCCCATCCTCACATATTTACAAGTTAATGTACAAGAGTACAAGTTAATGAGCAGGGTTGCTATGCTAGCCGAGACTTTGCCAGTTGTGGAGTCCTGCGGATGGACAGTGAATGCATAATACGTGACATTTGTAACATGTTGCTACAGACAGACACAGAAGTTGATCCATCAACCCGGCTATGGTCTTTGTAATTTGGTACCACTTCTAACGACAGAAGCGAGATCAGTGGCTGGAACTACATAGGCGTATGCTTAACCATACACATCTCCACGCTCCGACGTCTGCTGAGAGAGACACAGCACATATGATGGCGTCCCGAGTGTTATAATGTCAGGCCTGATTAAATCAGTAAATCAACAGTCTACACAGGCCCTAAAGCCACTAGGATCTAATTACACTCTTCTTCTGCCAATCCTCTTCCTCCTCCTTTTTCTCCTTCTCGTTCACCTCCTGCTTCTTCTTCTTCCTTCTACATTCTACTCTATTCTTCTCCATTCTCCTTCATTCTCCTCCATTCTTCTCCATTCTTCGTCTCCGTCTCCTTCTTCGTTGATTTTTTCTCTATCATTTTTCACTGTGTGAGTGAGAGAGTGGGTTAGAGAGTGAATGAGAAAGAGTGTGAGTGAGAGAGTGAGTATGAGACAGAGAAAGCGAGAGAGTATGAATGCGCGTGTGCCTGCGAGTGTGAAAGAGTAAGTGAATGTCTGTTCACGTATGTGTGAGAGATTGAATGAGAGAATGAGTTAATGTGAGAGAGAGGTTGTGTTGTGTGTATACCTGTCTGTGTGAGAGAGTGAGAAAGTGAGTGAGTGAATGTGTGTTAGAGAGCCGCCGGGTGAGTGAGTGAGTAAGGGAGAGTGAGTTAGTGAGTGAGGGGGAGAAATTGTGAACATGTGTATATGTGCGTGTGTGAGTGAGTGTGAGAGCGAGTGAGTGTGCAAGAGAGAGACAGTTGGTGAGTGAGAGAACGCATGAGAAGTTAATGAGTGAGAGAGAGAGAGAGAATGGGTGAGTGTGTGTGTGTGTGTCTGTGTACTTGTCTGTGCGAGTAAGAGAGTGAGTTAGTGTGGTTTAGAGAGTAAATGAGTGAGTGAGAGTGAGAGGGTGAGATTATGTGAGGCAGCTTGTATGTTTGAGTAAGTGTGTGAGTGGATGTGTTGGTGTGTACGTGTGTCCATATATGTGTATGCGTGTGTGTATGTGGGTGTATGTGTATGTGCACGCCTGAATGTGCATATGGTTGTGTATGTGTAAGTGTGTGTAAATGTGTGTTTGTATGTGTGCTTGTGTGTGTAAGTATGTTTATATGTGTGTTTATGTGTGCGTACATCTGTGTGTGTGTGTGTTTATATGTATGTGCGTGTGTATATGCGTGTATGTGCGTGTGTATATATTTGTATGTTCGTGTATGAATGTGCATGTTTGTGCGTATGTGTGCATGCATGCAGTGTATGCGAATGAGTGTGTATTTGTGTGTGTGTGTAAGTATGTGTATATGGGTGTGGATGCGTGTATGTGTGCGTGGGTATAAGTGTGTATTTGCGTGTGTTTATTGTGTGTATGCTCGTGTGTGTATGTGTATATGCTTTCGTGTGTATGCGAGAGAGTGTGTATTTGATAGCGAGAGGGTGTGTGTCTGTCTGTGTGTGAGTGAGAGTGAAACAGAGTGTGATATTGAGTAAATGAAAGATGGAGAGAGTGACTTAATGGCTGAAATAGTGATTGAGAGAGAGAGAGAGAGAGAGAGAGAGAGAGAGAGAGAGAGAGAGAGAGAGAGAGAGAGAGCGAACGAGAGCGAACGAGAGAGAGAGAGACAGTGGAAGAATGGATTTGTTAGTGAGTGTGTGTGTGTTTGTTTGTGAGTGTCTATGGGTGTGTGTTAATGAGAAGAGAGAGAGACAGAAAGAGAGAGAGAGAGAGAGAGAGAGAGAGAGAGAGAGAGAGAGAGATGAGAGAGAGAGAGATTTAAGCGCACGCATATCATGTAACATGCTATTCCATATATTGTGTGTATTCTCATGTTCATATGACTGCCAATTGATGTTATAATTTATAACATGAACACATGTACATCACTGTAGAGTTGGTGAGAGAGTTAGGGAGTATAAGTGAGAGAGAGAGAGAGAGAGAGAGAGAGAGAGAGAGAAAGAGAGAGAGAGAGAGAGAATTAATGAATGTGAGTGTGTGTGTGCCTGTGTAATAGAGAGAGAGAGAGAGAGAGAGAGAGAGAGAGAGAGAGAGAGAGAGAGAGAGAGAGAGAGAGAGAGAGAGAGAGTTGAGTGCACACATGTCCTGTAACATGCCATTCCATATTGTTTTGCGTATTTTCATCTTTCACATTATCATTTTGTATGTATGCCACTTGATTTTATCATATATAATATAACATTACTGTAATGTGAGTGAGAGCGTTAGTGAGTGGGAGAGAGAGAGAGAGAGAGAGAGAGAGAGAGAGAGAGAGAGAGAGAGAGAGAGAGAGAGAGAGAGAGAGAATGAGATAGAGAGAAAAGAGAGAGAGAGAGAGTTGAATTGCATCACCAATATTTTACGCTACACAATGTATATGTACAATGTTTGTTTTTTTTTCAATTTCTTGCAATTTTTGCGAGAATGCTCACGCGTCAGTGTCTCAACTGTGTGTAAAGTGTGGGAGTTTGTTCTTATTAGTTCCAGTGATCATGTGAGGCATCATGTATGTGTCTAGATGTGAGGATGTGTGTGGGTGTGTATGTGTGGAGGGTTTGTGTGTGGGGGATTTGTGTGGGTTGATGCGTGATGTGTGAATGGGTGAAGGGATGTGTGGTCGGTGGGGATGTATGTGTGTGAGGGATGTTTGTGTGAGTGGGGATATTTGGGAGGATGGTTGGAAGTATGTGGTGTTCGTTGGTTGGGGGTGTGGGTAGGGAATGTGTAGTTGTGTGGGTGAATGGATGTATGGGAGATGTGTGGGTTGCAGATGGGTGTGGGGGATGGGTGTGGGGTGTGTCTGTGAGTGGGATATATCTGTATGGGTCTGAGTGTGTGAGTGTGGATGGGATAAATATGAGTGGGTGGAGGATGTATGTGTGGCCGTGGAGGATGTTTGTAGGTGGGGGATGTGTGGGTGGGTGTGGAGATTTGTGTGTGTGGGTGAGAGATGTCTGAGCGGAGATGTGTATGGGGAATGCATGTGAAGGATGTGTGTGTGTGAGGGATGCGTTTATGGGTGAGGTGTTGTGTGGGATGGGGGAGGTGTGGGATGTGCGGGTGGATGATGGATGTATGTGAGGATGGGGGATGTGTGTTTGGCTGGGTGGTTGGGGTGTGTGTGGGTGGGAGGGTAGATGAGAGATGTATGTGTTGATGGGTGGGTGGGTGATGTGTGGGTGTGAGTGGTTGATGGATGAGTACGTGAGTGGGTGGATGTGTGTGAGAGATGAGTGTATAGGTGGGGGATGTGTGTGTGGGTGAGAAGGCGGATGTGTGTGGGTGGTGTATATGTGGGTGTTGGGGTGTGGGTGGTTGGTGTGTGTTTTTGGATGATGGGTGAGGATGTGTGTGTGTTTGAGTGTATGGGTGGTGAGATGTGTAGTTAAGGGATGTGTGATTGGGGTTTGAAGATCGGGGTAGGATGGTTGGAGAGTGGGTGGAAGATGTGTGGGAGGGTGAGTGTGTGTATGTTGCGGGTGGGAGAGGATATGTGGGTTCTGGATGTGTGGGTGGGGGAGATTGTGTGGTGGGTTATATGTGTGCAAGTTGAGGATGTGTGGGGGGGGGGGGTTCAGGTTGAGATCGGGGTAGGATGGTTGGAGAGTGGGTGGGTGGAGGATGTGTGGGAGGGTGAGTGTGTGTATGTTGCGGGTGGGAGGGGATATGTGGGTTCTGGATGTGTGGGTGGGGGAGATTGTGTGGTGGGTTATATGTGTGCAAGTTGAGGATGTGTGTGTGTGTGGGGGGGGGGGGGTTCGGGTTGTGTGTGTGGGTAATCTAAAATGAGTATCAGGACATGTGGTTGGGTAGTTAAGGCAGCTGGCGTGATTTGACCACATCAACCCTGCAGTGTCCACTGGTCTATAAACATATGGATGGAGCACCATATGACCGAACCGCTGTAAGCTGTGGAAATATATTCTTTACTATTTTTAGCATACGGATAATAAAAGATAAAACAATATATAATGGCGTCGAAAATGTAGTGCCCGACGGTAATGCAAAGAATACCTTGTAGGGACAGAATAATCATCCTTTAAGAAACAAATAAGTACGATGCGATGAGTAAAGTAATCAGACATATATGGTAAAATTATTTGAGCACGTTATGAGGAGGAATACATTTTATCACTTAGTAACGACTGGCGCAGTTGAGGAGAAAAGTACATGGGGAAGATAAAGAGATAACTACATGGATGAAGAAAAAGAAATAAGTGCTGGGATGGCTTGGCCACGTGGCACAATCGGGACAAAAACCTGATCCACGAGTTTGTGACCTTGTGAGACGACAAAACCATGACCGACCAGGATTAACGGTATCCCAAATGATGATGGTAATGATGATGACGATGATGATGATGATGATGATGTAGTAGTAGTAGTAGTAGTAGTAGTAGTAGTAGTAGTAGTAGTAGTAGTAGTAGTAGTAGTAGTAGTAGTAGTAGTAGTAGTAGTAGTAGGCCTCTTTCAGTCCTGAAGGACTATAGAGTTGTGCCGCTTGGGAGGTACCTGGCAGCACCGCTGGTGACTGTATAGTCCAATGCCAGAGTGGCAATCCCTGTCACAGTTTTTTCGCATCTGTAAGACGAGGCAAGTCCCGCAGTAATGACTGCGTTTTAAGCCTGTGCCGCCTATTCTCAGTTTGTTGGATCAGATTGCGCTCAAAGAGCACCAGTCCGTTTCGTACATCTCTTCTCCAGGAGCATCTGTCTGTTGCAACTCTTTCCCACGTGTCTGGATTGCTGATGCTGAATGACTGGGATGTTGAGCCGTCAAATAAAATGGTCCCCTGCATGTTTTCATGAAATGATTTCACGAGACTAAGAAGGGTGGGTGGACATCCAACCTTTTCAAGGACCTTAAAAAGGCCGATTCTGCTCACGAGGTCAAATGCCTTTGTGAGGTCGATGAAGGCAATATATAATGGCTTCCTCTGTTCTCTGCACTTCTCTTGAAGCTGCCGGAGTGAGAAAATCATATCGATGGTGGACCTGTTGGGTCTAAATCCGCACTGCGATTCGGGATAGATTCTTTCAGCAAGAATGTGTAATCTTTTAAGGATTACTCTGGTAAAAATCTTGCCTGTAATGCTGAGTAGGGAAATGCCGTGATAGTTGTTGCAGTCGCTTCTGTCGCCTTTGTTTTTATAAAGGGTAACGATGTTTGCGTCATTCATATCTTGTGGTACTGATATTTCTTTTCAGCAGAGCTGAAATATTGCATACAGTTCTGGGATGATTATTTCTTTGCTACATTTTAAAATTTCGCGTAGAATATTATCTTTTCCAGGTGCCTTGCCGGATTTGAGAGAGTCTAGTGCTTCGCTGATTTCTGTGAGGCATGGTTCGTTATCCAGGGCATGTATGGCGGACTGTTGATCGATGGCTTCCAGAGCTTTCCCCACTGACAGTGTTATCCACTGAGTATAACTCTGAACCATTTGTTTCGCTCGATCTTTTATGATTACCCCCTCAGTTGATCGTAAAGGGGCAATCTTATTTTTTGATGGACCGACAGCTTGCTTGATGCCCTCGTACACTCCTCTTATATTTCCAGTGTCTGCACAAATTTGAATTTGAGCAGATAGCTGTAGCCAGTACCTGTTCGCACATCTTCTTGCCATCTGTTGTACTCTATTTCTGGCCGTTCGCAATGCCTGCAATGTTTTCTCTGAAGGTGATGTTTTATACATTGAGAATGCATGTCTCTTTATCTCCAGGACTGGGAGCATCTCTTCAGAGTGTGCTTCAAACCAGTCAGTTGACTTAGTTTGCTTCTTGCCAAATGTTGATAGTGATGTGTTGTAGATGTTGTCGCGAAAATGACTCCATCTCTCGGTGGAATTTCCGTTTGTGGGGCCAGGCATAGTATCCGCTAGAGCCAGGATGAAATTGTTGACCTTCTCTTTATTTTGGGTGCCGCTGGTGTCAATGCGTGGTCTTCCTTCTGTTCTGCTTCTGTAGATTCTCTTGGGCTTTATCTTTACCTTCCTGGAGACGAGTGAATGGTCGGTGTCGCAGTCAGCACTATGATAGCTGCGAGTTAGCCGTACATTGCGGAGATTGCTGCGTTTAGTGTGCACCAGGTCGAGTTGGTGCCAGTTCGTTGATCTGGGTGCCTCCATGATACCTTGTGTTGAGGTGTCAAAGAAGGTGTTGGTCACGCGCAGATTATGGTGGCTGCAGAATTCCAAGAGACGTTGTCCATTGTCATTGATCTTCCCAACGCCAAACTGTCCTATACATGAAGGCCAAGATTTGTGGTAGGAGCCAACCCCGGCATTGAAATTCCCCAGGATAAAAAGATGTTGTTTCTCTTTTGTTTCACTGACTTCTTTGCTAAGGCCGTCATAGAACTTGTCTTTAGATTCTGATGCTGCAGTTAGTGTTGGGGCGTAAACGTTTATAATACTAACTGGGTATGCCTCTGTCTGGAGTTGGAGCTTCTGTATTCTTTCAGTGCCATCACTTGGTGGTATGATGGAATTAAGCAGCTTGTTTCTGATAGCGAAGCCAACTCCATGCTCCCTGGTCTCTCCGCACGGCTTGCCATGCCAGTAGAAAGTGAAGTCCCTCTCCTAGATGCTTCCAGATTCTAGGAGTCTGGTCTCTTGCAGGGCGACAATGTCTATCCCCAGTCTTAGTAGTTCGTTGTTTATCACTGCAGTTTTGCGGGCATCCACAATCTCGTTTAGATCGTCTGAGATGCCAGGGGTCGTGGTTCTTACATTCCATGTTCCTAGCCTTAGGGCCGGTTGTTTTGTTCTTTTCTTGTTGCTAGGTGTATAGGTTGCGGTCCATGTGTCAGGCTTTTCCCCCTAAGCTCCACACACCCTCGGGAGCAGATGAACCGTGGCGAGACACCTTATTGACTGGGGGTTGCCCAGCTTAGGCGGGCGGTAGCTGTCTAGTGAGATACTATGATCTCTCCCACCGTCGGAAGTAGCCCCTGGCGCCTTGCTCTACGCCAATCGAGCATTAAGATGCAATGCGTTAAAGCTTGACTGCCATATGTAAAAGATAGACACAGCTATAGTACAAAGCATACATTTGGTCGAGACATGATACGGCACATATACACACATATACACTTGCACACACACGCACCGAGCACACACACACACACATACACACGCAGACACACACACACACACACACACAGAAACACGCCCATCCACACGGATCGAGAGAGAGAGGGGGAGCGCGACGACAGAGACAGAGAGGGAGTGAGAGAGGGAGGGAGAGAAAGAGTTCAGGCTTGATGAATAAGCCATGTGCATGTGTGGATTGGTGTCACAGCCAGCAGAGCACATACTCCACGACTGCCCATATTATACCATATAAAGGCAGATCTTCTGGGAGAGAAGGAGAGAGAAAGACAGTTCCTACACACACGCGCATGCGCGCGCACGCAAGCACACACACACCCACACAAGAGAGGATAATGCTGATTGTCATGTCTCCGCTTCACAACGGGTGCGCAAGACGCTATAGTGATGATGATGATGATGATGATGATGATGATGATGATGATGATGATAGTGCTGATTGATGGTGGTGATGATGATGATGATGTTGATGATGATGATGATGATGATGATGATGATGATGATGATGTAACGGTAATGATGTAACGGTAATGATTGTAATAGTGCATATCCACGCCGCCATAACTCTTTGATTACAAGAAAGTTTGTAGCAAATCATCATCATCATCATCATCATCATTATATGCCACGCTGATTAGTGTGGGCGGCCATGTTTCGCCATCTCACGCGATTACCAGAGTCGTGGATAGGCTCTGTGTTTTTGTCTCGATTGTGCCATGATACAAGTATTTACTTCTCTGATTTCAACTTGTTCTTGTCTCCTAAGTCTTGCCAGTTGCGACCAAATTCTCTAGTTTATTTAATTTCATAGCGTGCCCACAAATCTTGACTGCCAAGAATAATGTCTATAATCAGTTTACGGTTTTTATGTGTTTCTTTTAGGACTTGATTATATGGTTTTATGTCTGTCCATGGTATTCTTTGCATTGTCTTCAGTAACTACATTCCCCCTGCCATTAGGTGTTTTTCAGCTTGTCGTAGCAAATGTCTAATAGAAAAATCATCGCTATGGAAAGAAAAAAAAAACAGAGACCAAATACAGTAGAAGTAGTCACCGAGGAAGCCATATTTGCTTGATAATCTCGAACCAATAGGAAGCCAGATTTCCTTAGTAATCTCTAACCAAACGTTAAATGCAATAGAGCACATTATGCAATGGTAGGGAATCAAGCGGAAGAATCGCCCCACACATCGCGAGTTGCAGGGTACTGAAATATGCGGGTGTTCTGTTCAAAATGTGATATTTCATGAGATTTAATCTCAGGTAATTTGCTATTGTTCGGCCACGGATAAGCCTCAGTCGAATATCAACAAACAGGGAAGGTAAAAGTTAGGGACTCTCTATATCCAATATAGTCAGTAAGAATATGTACAGGACTTTTACACGCCTTAAAGTGCATTGGTCATACGGGACTAGACCTATAATTTTATAAATGAATTGGCAATGGGCAAGAGATGTCATCAATGACGCCGGCCCTCTTTACTTGTCCATCTCTCTCTCTCCCCTCTCTCTCTCTCTCTTTCACACACACACATACACCCACACACACACCCATACACACAATCTATCTTTATTTATCTCGTGCTTTCAGGAGATAGCAGTACATTGATTGCCGTGATCTTGGCAATAATCTTTACATTATAATTCCTATTAAAATGTCGCTTTCCTATAATTAACTACTAGGTCACATAGTTACAGAAGTAAAGGATCACATGTTTGGTGTTGTTGACCTGATTCCAAATTACTCGGTAACGCTCTAACGCCTTGGAAATTCCATGACACTATTTGTTTGGGGGACAAGAAGCAGTAATCTATAACTAGCAATTGGAGTCCATGACCGGAAACCCTAAAATTCCTCCCTAGGGGAAATTTCCCACCGTCTGAGAATCACTGATCTGTATAATGCAATAACAGAGATCATTACCACTCATGATTTGGTGATGTGTGCCCTACAGGGTAGGGCTTATAAAAATAGTCTTTAGACTCATAATATTGCTCCTCTCTACGGAAATCTTTAGTAATTTTTTTTTTTAATGTAAGAAATTGACTTTTATTTTAAAATTGAATTTTATTTGTTTATGTTTTTTTCTTATCATAGGAGTGATGGTCTCTTTCTCTGCTGCCATTTGATGGCAAATGCTGGCTTCCCAACTTTTATCAGATCTTTCAGCAATTATACAGCCTTCTTTTTCATTTGTTTCGCAGATCCAATACACTGCCTAATGCCAATGGCAACATCTGCGTCCGTTCCTGACCAACGCCAACATCCTCAAGAAAATGCAGCAGTGGATTCTTACATTACATTGGATGCAGTTATTAAGGCCCTGAAGTTTCTTTTCAAACTCTGGGGACAACTTACATGAGTTTGATTAGATATTTCATCAGGAAACTTCCTTCCTATGTCACACGTAAAGAAATCTGCACCCAAACAAAGACGGCTGTGGCAACAGGCCTGCGGGAAGGAAGGATCAGAAGAAAAAGTAACCGTTGCTTTCTGCATTATGAGGATGATGATATTTCCATTCTCATTAATAAAAGAAACAAAAATCTTCCCCGTTCAAGACCCCTTTGCCCACGACGCCGTTGCTCAAGACGCCCTTGCAGTACAACCACAGGGAAAACAAAGAACTGCGAAAAGAAATCTTATTTTTTTAAAACGTTTATTTCATACAAAGCAATGTATATTTACAAGGTGTGATGTGTGTTTCTTTTGTTTGTGTATATTACAGAGCGTTGCCGTTTGTTAGTGTTAGGTGTCACATGTGTGAATAAAACAAATACATACATATATACAGTTATGATAATATGACATTTATGGCATAGTGCATGTAAACACACATGCCTTGCATATGCTTCATTTCCACTTCCACAAGCGGAATATATGTAGCACCTCTCCATCTCTCTCTCTCTCTCTCTCTCTCTCTCTCTCTCTCTCTCTCTCTCTCACACACACACACACACACACACACACACACACACACACACACACACACACGCGCACACATTGTATCTTGATCTATCTCATGCTTTTTTGGAGACAGCAGTACATTGAATGCCGTGAGCTTCGGCAATAAACTTTAAATTATCATTCCCATTAAAATGTGGCTTCTTTGTAATTTCTGGGTCACTTAGCTACCGAGGTGAAGGTCCACATTGTTGGTGTTATTGGCATGATGTCAAATTACAGGATGACGCTCTAGTGTCTTGTAATTTTTGTTTTTTAATAATGAAAACTATACGTTTATCCACGAATGACTAGGGGTCAAATTAAATCAACAAGAAATCTTTTGTTTTTCCACGTTTATTTCATACAAAGCAATGTATATTTACAAGGTCTGTTTCTTTGTTTGTGTATATCACAGAGCGTTGCCGTTTGTTAGTGTTATGTGCCACTTGCGTTAATAAAACGAATACATGCATATACAGTTATGATAATATAACATTTATGGCATAGTGCATGTAAACACACATTCCCCGTTTCATTTCCATCTCCACAAGTGGAATGTATGTTATACCTCTCTCTCTCTCTCTCTCTCTCTCTCTCTCTCTCTCTCTCTCTCTCTCTCTCTTTCTCTCTCTCTCTCTCAATCTCTCTCTCTCTTTCTCTCTCACACACACACACACACACACACACACACACACACACACACACACACACACACACACAGAGTCTTGATCTATCTCTTGCTTTCTGTAGATAATAGTACATGTATGTCCGTGATCTTGGGCAATAACTTTTACATTTTCATTCTATTTAAATTGTGGCTTCCCGATTTTTTTTCGGGGTGGGGGGGGGATTTCCATATGCATATATTCATATAAATACATGTATATCAACACAAAGCCATAATTATATTTACATAAATACCTACACGAATTCACCCATACATGGCTACCCATATATAAATACCATACATGTTAGCCTTTTGTATTCTACAACAATGTTTATATTCGTGTCGGGGAATCGTGTTGAATTTAGGCAAAGGGCAAACCGCTGAACGCAAAAATTGCCTAGTGACCACCAGCCACTAGACGGTCTTGCAGCGGACAAGCAGCCAGTTTTCACAAAGCCTGTGTGTGCCTAGGGCAGAGGAGCTATATATCTCTCTTTAAAGTTGTTTGGGGGGAGGGGTGGATTTGTGATTCAAAGCACGCTGGAGAAGAATTGCGGCGTGTACTATCTGCGCTCTCTAATGCTTGCTACCACCCAGTGAGAAGTGTTCCCAAGTATTAACAAAATAAGCCACACACAGTGTTCGCGAGACGCATACACATTCTAAAATTTTCCACAGCAGGGGTTGTAGATTTTGTGCAATGCAGCAGAAACCAAATATCGTCTGTCAAGACGATCGGGTGTTAAACATCATATATGTTTTTGATATTATTAATATTTGTTTGTTTTTTTTAAATTACCAATAATGGCATTTTTTTCTAATTGCAAGAACAATTAAATTAAGGAAATTTACACATTTCAGTTAGGAAAAATAGTACCTAGTTTGTATTTGATCATTAGTAAAAATAAGTTTCTGTTGTATGTGAGGGAGTTGAACCTTGCCTTGATTCTGCAAGTCCAAACTAATTTTCTGTATTCCGCTGGTGTTTGAAGTAGTTTTGTATGTGTGTCTTCGGATGTTTTAGGAAGAGTGTTATGAAAGATTGCCTTGTAAATGTCTGTTTGTTTGCTTGTCTGTGTTTGTATTATTTGTTGCAGAGTTTCCACTGCATCTGTGGCTGTTTGACATGTGAAAAATATGTGTTCTTCTGTCTCTTTTGTGTTGTTCCTGCATTATTGGCATTTTCCTATTTGTCTGGATCTGAATTCTAGTTTGGGTATTATGGGAGTTATATTAAAAATCAGTCTGTAAGTTACTTCTTTCGCCTTAGATGTGATGTGTTTGTTGTGTAAGTTGGAAAAAATGGATGTGTAGTCTGACATGTAATATTTTTGTCCTCATTTGGTTCTCAGTTTAAGCGATGGTGCTTGTTTACTAACTAATGATTGTATATTTCTCGTGTTGTTTCATTTATTAAATGTTAATGTCCTTGTATTGCCTGTATACATGTGTGATAGAAAGATGGTAGTATGCCCTGATAATGTGCTGCTGCATTGTTTAGTTTTGTGAGATGTTTTATTTTGTGTGCTATATAATATAATGCTAATCTATGTTGTTCTGGATGTCTGATAATATTACCTATGTGGCTGATTCTAAGTGCTTGTATTTTTCTTTGTATGTCCTGAAGTGCTATTCCTCCTTGTTTCTTATCCTGAATGAGAGTTGTATGCTGTATGCTGTGTATTGTCTTACTAAATATGAAATGTCTTATCTGTTTATTTATGTTTGTGATTGTCTGTTCTGGAGGTTTTAACACTGTCACTAAGTATATTATTTTTGGTATTATGTATGTGTTAACTATTATGCTTCTACCAAATATTGTTGATGTTTTGTATTTATACCTATGTAGCATGTCTGTGATTTGGTGTGTTAGTTGTAGACATGTTTCTCTGTGTGTTGTTCTGGGATCACATGGAAATGTGATCCCATACAGTTTCATATTGTGTGAATGTATTAGGTCTGGAGGGAAATCAGACTTTTGTTTCCACTTTCCCAGGCCCATAATTTGTGATTTTTGTATATTAATGTTGGCTCCACTGCCTTTCCCAAAGTAGGAGAAGGTGTGCAGTATGTTTCTGATGGATGTGTTGCTTGTAGGGAAGAATTCAGTATCGTATGCATAAGCAATGACCTATTTTCTCCTATTCCCTGTATGAAAGTGCCTTTAATGTTGGTATCTTGTCTGATCTTTTCTAATAATAGCTCTAGTGTCAGTATATACAGAAGTGGTGATAGTGGGCACCCTTGTCTTACAAATCTTGTCATCCTGAAGCTAGCAGTCAGTGAATGGTTCATTAAGACTTTGCTTTCAGGGTTGTTATACAAAATCTGTATCCACTTTCTGTAGTACTGTCCTATACTGCAGTGTTCTAGGTGTTTGTGCAAATAGGAGTGTGCGATTCTGTCAAAGACCTTCTCTTGGTCGAAAGACAAGAGGGAGGATTGACAGTCTTTCTGGTGTGTGTACGTTATAATGTCTCTAATGAGGTGTGTGTGGTTTTGTATATTCCTGTGCTGTACACTACATTGCTGGTTTGGGTGTACTAGTTTTGGTAGGAATTGTGTGATTTTGTGTGCTAGTGATTTGGCCAGAATTTTGTAATCTGTGTTAAGAAGTGAAATTGGTCTGTAATTTTTCAGTTGTGTTTTGTCTGTCTTTGTTTTGTGTATAAGTGTTATATAAGATATGTTGCAACTATAAGGGAGTTCTTGTTTGTCATAGGCGTCTTGATAGACTTTTAGAAGAAGGTTACCTATGATAGGAAAGAATTGTTGATAGAATTCTACTGTTAATCCGTCTGGTCCTGGTATCTTGTCTTTGTTCATTTTACTAAGTGCATGTGTTATGTTTTCTAATGTCAATTGTGTGTCCAATATCTCTTTGTCTGTGTCTGATATCTGTTTTGTATATTTTAAGAAGCTATCTTGTATTTGTATGTTTCCTGTCTCTGCTGTAAATAAGTGTGTATAGTATTGCTGGAATGCTTCTGTTATACGTGTGGTTTCTGTTTATGTGATTCCTTGCATGTCTATTATTGTGTTTATCTGTTTGCTACGCTGTATGTTTTGTTCTATTGCCACGTATTGTTTGCTGGGTGTCTCTTGTTTAACGGTGTTGAGTTTTGTTCTAATTAGTGCACCCAGGTATCTGTGGTGTTGGTGTTGTTCCAGTTGCGTTTCTAATGCATGCAAGTATGGTGAGTTTCTGTCGGTTTGCTTTGTTAAATGTGTTGCTGTTTGTATGATCTGTTCTTGTTGTAGTCTACGCTTGTGTATGATGGATGCTAGTTTTTGTGTCCTGCTCCGTACTGTGTTTTTCAGTAAGTTCCAGTATTGTCTAATGTTGTCAGTTGGTATACTATCAGTGTATGTATGTATCAGGTTTGTCATATATTGTATATATTCTGTGTTTTGGGGTCATGTGTTGTTACATTTCCAGTGTGGTGATCGTTTGAAAGGCTGTGTTGGTGAGTTATTTATAGTGATGTGTGCTAGTATTGCTTTGTGGTCTGTATACTGGAGAGTTTCTTGTAGGTGTTTAGTTTGTGTTATGTGATGTGTTGATGTGACATAATCATCCACCATCATTGTATAGTACGTCAAAATTTGCACACCAGAACAGAGGAAGTTATACAATTGACAGCACTAACGAGAACGAACACCAACATGACACCGGAGATGGACATGTGTCAGCTAAATTTGGAAATTACAGCGTCTACAACTATGGAAATCATTGGAAGGGGCAGGTCACGTGATGATAACTCTGACCTGCCGTAAGCGTTCGATATTCAAATCGCGCACTTCTTTTACAACCGCCCTGACAAACGGTCAGATTGCTAGAGTGACCTGTGTTTTTTCCGGAAAAAGACTGCAGTTTGATCCGAAATCCGAGGTAAGCGTGTGAGTCCTCAGATCTATCTGATGCCCAGAAGTGTACAGTAGAGGTATCCAGTGTTTGTGCGTCAATTTAAATGTATTACTGATAAAATAAAACCTCTGAAGTGTTAAATTGTCGACTGCTAACTTCTGACTACACAGAGCCTTTTCCCCGGGCAAAACTGACAATCTCATACTTTCTCAAAACTGCAAGCTCTGAAGTTCTTCTATACATCTGTTAGCTTTAATGTGTGCATACTACAACATTCTATCACAGAAAACTGTACGAGGTGAGAATCTAAACGCACTCTTATGCATTTCATCAAAACTGCTTAAAATTGCTATCTGCTATCCACAAGACAGTTTGTGCACGAGAACCACTGGCCTCGCTTGTAACGTACTTATTTCTGCCTATTCGCAATCTAAAGAGCTGAGAGAGAGATTATATCTTTCCTTCCCTCTTCATGAATTAAAATAATAGGGTTTGATAGAAAAAAATAGCTTGTATTTATGTGTCAGATTTTCACTTAGACAAGGCACTCATTAGCGGCACTGCCTAAAACAGGTTACGCTTCACAGATGCCATTTGTGACAGACGGCCTAGATAATCGGTCCAGACCAAAAGGTAAATAAAACCTCGGTCTGTAGCCAACTGTTGGTAGCCAACAGGATCGACATGATGTGCGCTGATAACAGAAGAAGAAGATTAAACTAATGTGAGGAGAAAGAGAGGGGGATTAGGAGGAGGTACATTTTGTAGCAACCTCTTACTAATGTACAGTATTGTTGTCATGATTTTGTATGGATTACATTTTGTAACAAATACACATCAGAAGTTCTGTATGATGGTCATGAATAACAATAACTACTAGATGAGTTATACTCATACCAACTGATGAAGATGGGGGAAGTGGTGCAAGCTATGAGAACCCCAATCAACAGAAGTTAACTCAACACACCACACAACACAGCACACCACTCAACACCACTAACAACAGCAGGTAATAGGAGATGATTTGTGAGAAGAAGAAGACAAGTTAAGTAATTTGGAAGGTGCAGAGAAACAGTTATACACACTATGCATAACCAAAATGAGTTGATGAAGATGTTGTATTTGTATACCATTTATTAAAATGCATCCTATCCTTGTCATGGTCTAGCCCTATCAGCTTGACTTACAATGCTCAGTGGAACAACACATCATCACTCCTATCAATGTCTGACTGTACACATCTCAACGAACCCAGGTACACTGAGAACATGCATACAGCAGGAACTGATGAAAGCATATGCATACAGTATGATAATCCCTGACATCACACATTAACCCAACACCAGATCAGAGGAGGGGGGAACTAGTTCCTACTTTCTGGGTGTTAGATTTCTTCCGACCTTATCCTTCCTGTTAGGTCCTGTTCCTTCTTACTAGCATTCTAAAACATTACATTGGTAGGATTATACAAACCTATGTGAATTTTACACAGTGATGTTCTTGGTGGCGACCAGAAGAGAGAGGCAGAGAAACATGATCCCCACACTTGAGATGGAAAGATACCTCAGGCATTGACCAGAGCAAGGGCAGCCTTCAGATTAGCTTCACTGGCAAGTACTGAAAAGGATCCATCAATCTATGGACCCAGACTCAACCCAGTCTACCACTCAGAGGTGACATTTCTCTTGCCAACACACCAAATCCCTCAGAGGGAAAAGATAGGACAGGACACCCCGAATACGTATATGACAATTAAGATTAGAATTTTCTTTCCACAGGAAAAGATCTTATATCACACTTATTATTTTATTGATTGGCTGAAAATTAATGGTACTGATGTGCATTTACACACTGATTATATGTCTTGATGAACAAATATGTATCAATATATAAAGTGTGACATGCTTTGTCTAAAGGCCAAAAGAAACAGGCCCAATCAATAAAATTACACAAACAGTAACCGGATCTCATGATTTAATTTCAGTTCAACATGTCTGTTAAAAATCTGTTTTATTTGTGAAACAAGGTGTTATCTGTGTATAAGTAAATTAAATAATCATTAACCAAATTACTAAACTCAACAAATGATAACAGAGGGGAGAGAGAAGACCCATGCTATTCTTCACCTGTGTAGCCAGTCGTCCCTAGGGGGAAAGTGGAGTCAACAGGCACACTGTTTAAAATCCTTTTCCTTATTGTGGGCCTCTGCCGGACCTTTGTCTACATACCCCCTGTAAATCTTAGGTACCCTATCCCTCTCTTTCCTCTTCTTCTTCTTACCACTAAACAATACCCTTCATATTGTTGCAGAACATACCCACACAAGACTGTATTTTAACAAATGATAAAATAAAACATTTAATACAGAAATTGTCACGTGTGTATGTGTGGACTGTTTGCGTGTGGAAATATGTAGTATTTTCTATGGTGTATGCGAGAATAGATTAGTGAGCTCAGGATCGTTCTTCATCATGTTAGGCCATGCCACATCACACCACAGTAAGTTCAGAACAGGTCTCACCGAATGAAGCCTCAATCCGGACAATGGTTGACTTCTTGGAGTTAATCATATATATAGTCTGGGTGACTGTTCTCCACTACTGAATATGGTATACCAAAGTCCACAAGTTCAGAACCCCCAATGTATTTAATGTGTCTATAACGATCCTGGAACCTAGGAATCTCGGCACTTCTCTCACACGACTCCCCAAGAAACAAACTGATGATGTCTGTTCGAGTAAGTTCCTCCTGTATGTTTGTACAAGTTTACTGAACAGGTTTCCTCACCATTATGCCTTCTCTATATAATAATGTTATTGTCCTGAGAAGTAATCACCATTATACCTTCTCTATATAATAATGTTATTGTTCTGAGAATTCATTACTGTTAATATGAATCCGCCTTTTCAGTACCTCAGTCACTGCCAACCAGCCCTTTTTATGTTAAACACTCTGGGCTTTGATGAGGCCATGATTGGTGGAACGGTGTTCCATTGCCGACACCATTTAACATAACTTCACTCAGTGTGACTGCCATTTTTCCTCCTCTCCCAGCTGTCCTTAATTTCTCCGGTACAGTAAAATATCACTCAGTGTGACTGGCTTTGTCTACACCTCGTAGTAATACTTCCTTTCTTTTATACCGTTGAACCTGTAGAGAATAGAACATTCGGTGAGAGAAAAACCCTATTCCAATCCACTATATGTGATTATAGGCCAAAGGCCACTCAGACATGTGTCCTGGTTAATCTAGAACTACCCTCTGACATCAAGGCAGAGGCGTTCGTCACATTTGGGTGATAAGGGAAAGGAAAGACCAAACGGAAAAACACAGGAGCCCCAGTAGGCCTCACTACCGGAATATCCCACCATTTACATTTCCCCTATTCCCCCAGCCATCCCATTACACTGGTCTTACCCTGCCGAGTGAAATGATATTTAACTCTACCTCTTTTAAGCTAGGCATCAGCCAGCTGCGGCCGACGCTCCTAGATTACTTTCTCACCACACACCATCACTAAGTTCCAGTCATAACTCTATTTATAAATTAACTACCTTATGCTAGTGTTCCGAGTTTGAATTCACAATTCACAACATGAAAAACAATGTCCCTTGTTTCCAGACAACATGTGGACACTGTGAATCCATTCTCCATTCGAATTGGAACACACAAACACTCCCGTTATCTGTAATTCGTAAACAGACTGAACACAGATTCCGTCAACTCCCCCCAACCAAAATGTTGCACGAGTGACGTCACTCACGTGACCGGACTTCAATCAAGAAAGCACCGCCTCCCCCTTCTCCATTCTGCTGAGATCCGGGCAAACAGAGTGCCGAATTCCTTTGATGCCGGGCAAATTAACCTGCCGCCAATTGTCTTTGATTGGGGGACTTCTCAGGGAATCCCGGTCGTGTTTGAAACTGGGAACATATTTCCCGACATCAAATAGTTGTGGCGCCTAGCGATAGCGGCTTTCAGGCCTTTCATCAATCTGGATCGAAATCCTTCAGTATTATGTGACAACCTGATTCATGCTGATGAAGTCTTTTTCAGACTTTTCACAGATTATCAAAGAGGGCTCAAGAGCTATAGGATCCTTGGTGAAGGGGCAGAGTCTTATCCGGTATTAACTATTCCCAAGGGACCACAACCACCTAGACGAAATTAAACCGAGTCTGAAATATTCAAGGGTCATATTCTTGTTTATTAAAAATTAGAAGAGGATGGGGTCCAGTTTCTTTGACCATAATATGGGTTATGCACACCAGTGATCCCCAGTCCATTCACAATATATGACATTTGATGGTACGTATATTCTATCTAACCTAGATGATCTGTTATGTGCATAGTTTCTGTGCGTTGTATCGTGACTGTTGGGGTGTTTGTGCCTGAATGCGTCTACTAGGTTATGTGTGTCAATTATGTATTGCAATGTATCGAGTTGATTCATGTCGTCTCGGCCAGCTCTTCTTAACTGCGTTTTCACTTCCCCGCCTATTATGTCAGCCGAAGCTAAACAACAAATAAAATCACCTGCTAAAACAACATGCCTCCTCTTTGGTCGTCCTTGTGTGTGCCAGTAATTTCCCATTTGTCTGAAGTCTGCAGTATAGCGGTTCCAGAACCCGTATGATGTGTCGACAGGCTAAAGCATGAGTGTCTGAGCCCTAATTGTGTAGTGATTTGCTTTGCGTGTGTGTATTCGCATATGTTTGTTTCTTGTAGGAGAATGAAATCGGGTTTGTATTTGTGTATGAGTGTAACGATGTGTTTTTGTTGTGTGTGTGAACCTGAAATGTTCAGACTAATAATAACAATATCATTAATCATCATAAATTAATCAAAACAAGCAAATGATATTGTTGACTAACAGCAATAAGAAATCAGATACGAACGAGGTTGTCTAGTTGAGAAGGTTATTTTCTCTTGTCTTGGTGCAGACGTGATCTGATTGTAGATGTTAAAACAGTAGGCCATCTTCTTCGGTGTCAGTGTCAGTGTCAGTGTCAGTGTCAGTAGTGTTCTTAGATGTCAATTCTGATTTAGATATATCATCAAAGGTGTCGTTGCTGATGGTTTCGTCAGTAATTTCGGTTTGTCTTTCCTTCTTTTTTGGCATTGATTTGGTTGGTGAGTTTTCTTCTTCTTCTTCCTTAGTACTGCTTGTTGAGTTTGGACTTAATCCTCGTAGTTGTCTTATTCTGGTTTTGGAGTGGTAAACAGTTGTAAAGGGTTCTTCTGTTTGCGTTTCCAGAATTTAGTTTTCTTGATTGTCTGTTGGCGTATCCGTTTATTGTTTTTCTTGTTGTGTGGGATGTTGTTCAAATTGTTTTCCACGTTGTTAGTTTTGTTGATGTTGTGCTGGTCCTTGCCTTCTCAGAAGTGGAACATTTATTACATCTTCTTGTGCCACAACAGGCTTGTTTGTATGTTTGGCTGGACATTTGTTGGACCAGTGGTCGTCCATACCACACACATGTCAAGCAGTTCTCCTGCTGGGCAATGTTATCAGAATTTTGTGAGTGTTTTTGGTAACCCCTGTTATGTTTAGATTTATGTAATGGGGTATGTCCTGGACCGGGTTACATAAGGCTCCCCAGTTACCTCCAGAGTTTTTTAGTGGAAATACCTCCACATTCGAGTCCCCAGTGGCATTACGGCGATTGCCTTAACACCCTCTATCTTCATTGCCGCTGGGATCCAATGCAAAGTAATTTTTTGCCTTTCTTTGTCTACATGCTCCAGACAAATATTGATGTCCGAATTCGGTACTTGTAACTGTACCCGGTGTAGCCTATCGTACAGTTTAACATGAATGTCTTCTGTCAAAGTCACGAACCACCGTGTCGGTGACTCATACCTGTGTAGACTGGCTATTGCGCCTAGCGGCACGCTGGCCAGTCCAGCGAGTGCGCTCGCTATGAACGCTGGCGGCGGATCCAGGGCCGGAGAGAGACACAACAATTGTACCTGAGCGGTGGAGCAGGTTGCCGTTGAGCACATCTGACGTCAGTGTTAGAGATGAACTTGTCATTTTCTATCAATATCCTATAGAATAACACACTTGAATAACAAACTTTCTTTCCAATACGTAACTCGGTGTATAATGAATTTCACACAGTATAGGTTTTCGGCACAAAGAAAACGACAATGTTTATTATAAAATTGAAATTAGCAAAAATTGGTACATTAAGCACGTTGTGAAAACTCCCGTGTTGACCCAGATTTCCGAGATTTCTCTTAAAATTGTCTCTCTGGCCGAGGGATTACAACACTTTCTCCGTAATCCCGTTTATCACGCAGAGTCTCGTTGCGGAACGAGAGCTGGGTAGGTTCGATCCCCGCTGGTGACTTGCGGGATACTGAGCTGGCCGCTCAGAAAGCAATGGCAAACTACTGTGCGTAATCTTGCCAAGAAATCAACATACAGCTGAAAGATGCTGATGATTACAGCGATGTCCTGTAAAGGATATGCAAAAACTCTTAAAATTTATACGAGAGCAATGTTTATACGCAGAAAGAGCGCGGTATAGTGGGCATAATTTTTAAAATAAAGATTGCCGCACACGTACCAGCCGAACAAAGCGCTGAATTTTTTAAGGCGAAATATTTATACGTTATGAAGAAAAACCAGAGCAATTCCAAATGGTGTTTAGACAGACGCAGCCTAACAGATACAGAAATAAATAATTTACTAAAAAATATTTATTATACCACAATTTAGTGTCTACAATTTCAAACAGTATTCACAATTGTGTATAGATTTTATTATGGTAACATTCAATTAATACCATACAAGATATGAATAAAATTGGTACAGGAATAAACATATACTTCTCTTGCAATATAGCTGTTAGTACAAATATAGTGAATTCTATAATTGTTCCCCTTGATTGCTTAAGTCGAAATATGACTTCAACCTAGATGCAATTATGACCTAAAGGAATGTGGGACGTGAAGAAAACGAACATTACATGCGAAAAGCAAAAGGAAAACAAAAAGGTGGAGGTGGAAGTTCTACAAATACTAATATTAAAACATGGCTTACACGCTGAGGAACATTGAATAAAGGCAGTAGGGCATTAATATTAGTGTTTGTAGAACTTCCTCATACCTTATTTGGTTTCCTTCTGATTTTCGCATGTAATTGTCGTTTTCTTCACGCCCCACATTCCTTTAGGTCAGTGGTTCCCAACTAGGGGGGGGGGGGGGGGGGAAATGAAGTTTAGATTTTTTTTTGGGGGGGGGGGGGGGTGGGGAGATTCAGACCACAGATTGGCAGGCTCAAACTGGTTTCAGGACCACTCAAAACGCGATTATCCCCCTTTCTTGAATTATATATGAGCGTGTGGATATATATATATATATATATATATATATATATATATATATATATATATATATATATATATATATATATATATATATATATATATATATATATATATACACACATACACACACAACACAATGCATGAAGTCCAACTGTTTCTTCCAAAAGTTCCTCTTGATGAAACAACCCTGCATAGACATCTATACCTCGTGGTTAAAGGCGACACAAGTGGCTAAGGAAGCCACATTTCACTTGTTTAGTTGGCACTGACGTTTTATTGCACTAGTTCCTTTATATATACTTTAGCTTTTGTACGCTCTGTTAGTCTATTATTCTCCCAAACTCTTTTAGCTAGCCTGGAAAATGGTGTGGCTGCCTTTCCAATGCGTCTGTCAATTTCTGTCTAATGAAAGATTATCTGATATTGTCGACCCCAAATACACAAACTCGTGGACGACCTTCAATTCGTAAATATAAATTTTGATTGACTTAGGCGCACCAGCATCATGTTCCATCACCAGTGTTTTATTTAGGCTAATGGTGAGCCCCAATCCTTGCAGGCGGCTACAAAACGATCTATGAGCCGTTGGAGATCTTCTGCTGTATGAGTAGTCAGTGCTGCATCGTCTGCAAAAAGTACTTCTCTTACGCATCTTGATCTTATTTTGGTCTTTGCCTTGAGTCTTGATGGGTTAAAAAGTTTACCATCAGATCTTGTGTGGAGGTATATGCCTTCAGTGGCAGTCCCAAAATGCCTGCCTTAAGAGAACGGCGAAGAAGATACCAAAGAGTGTAGGAGCAAGCACGCAGCCCTGCTTTACTCCGCTGCTGATGCTGAATGACTGGGATGTTGAGCCGTCAAATAAAATGGTCCCCTGCAAGTTTTCGTGAAATGATTTCACGAGACTAAGAAGTGTGGATGGACATCCAACGTTTTCCCGATTCTGCTCACGAGGTCAAATGCCTTTGTGAGGTCGATGAAGGCAATATATAATGGCTTCCTCTGTTCTCTGCACTTCTCTTGAAGCTGCCGGAGTGAGAAAATCATATCGATGGTGGACCTGTTGGGTCTAAATCCGCACTGCGATTCGGGATAGATTCTTTCAGCAAGAATGTGTAATCTTTTAAGGATTACTCTGTCACAAATCTTGCCTGTAATGCTGAGTAGGGAAATGCCGCGATAGTTGTTGCAGTCGCTTCTGTCGCCTTTGTTTTTATAAAGGGTAACGATGTTTGCGTCATTCATATCTTGTGGTACTGATATTTCTTTCCAGCAGAGCTGAAATATTGCATACAGTTCTGGGATGATTATTTCTTTGCTACATTTTAAAATTTCGCGGAGAATATTATCTTTTCCAGGTGCCTTGCCGGATTTGAGAGAGTCTAGTGCTTCGCTGATTTCTGTGAGGCATGGTTCGTTATCCAGGGCATGTATGGCGGACTGTTGATCGATGGCTTCCGGAGCTTTCCCCACTGACAGTGTTATCCACTGAGTATAACTCTGATCCATTTGTTTCGCTCGATCTTTTATGATTACCCCCTCAGTTGATCGTAAAGGGGCCATCTTATTTTTTGATGGACCGACAGCTTGCTTGATGCCCTCGCACACTCCTCTTATATTTCCAGTGTCTGCACAAATTTGAATTTGAGAAGAGAGCTGTAGCCAGTACCTGTTCGCACATCTTCTTGCCATCTGTTGTACTCTATTTCTGGCCGTTCGCAATGCCTGAAATGTTTTCTCTGAAGGTGATGTTTTATGAATTGAGAATGCATGACTCTTTATCTCCAGGACTTGGAGCATCTCTTCAGAGTGTGCTTCAAACCAGTCGGTTGACTTAGTTTGCTTCTTGCCAAATGTTGATAGTGCTGTGTTGTAGATGTTGTCGCGAAAATGACTCCATCTCTCGGTGGAATTTCCGTTTGTGGGGCCAGGCAGAGTATCCGCTAGAGCCTGGATGAATTTGTGGACCTTCTCTTTATTTTGGGTGCCGCTGGTGTCAATGCGTGGTCTTCCTTCTGTTCTGCTTCTGTAGATTCTCTTAGGCTTTATCTTTACCTTCCTGGAGACGAGTGAGTGGTCGGTGTCGCAGTCAGCACTATGATAGCTGCGAGTCAGCCGTACATTGCGGAGATTGCTGCGTTTAGTGAGCACCAGGTTGAGTTGGTGCCATTTCTTTGATCTGGGGTGCCTCCATGAAACCTTGTGTTGAGATTTTGTGTCAAAGAAGGCGTTGGTCACGCACAGATTATGGTGGCTGCAGAATTCCAAGAGACGTTGTCCATTGTCATTGATCTTCCCAACGCCAAACTGTCCTCGACATGAAGGCCAAGAGAGAGAGAGAGAGAGGGAGGGAGAGAAAGAGTTCAGGCTTGATGAATAAGCCATGTGCATTTGTGGATTGGTGTCACAGCCAGCAGAGAACATACTCCACGACTGCCCATATTATACCATATCAAGGCAGATCTTCTGGGAGAGAAGGAGAGAGAAAGACAGTTCCTACACACACGCGCATGCGCGCGCACGCAAGCACACACATACACCCACACAAGAGAGGATAATGCTGATTGTCATGTCTCCGCTTCACAACGGGTGCGCAAGACGCTATAGTGATGATGATGATGATGATGATGATGTTGATGATGATGACGATGATGATGATGATGATGATTATGATGATGATGATGATGATGATGATGATGATGATGATGATGATAGTGCTGATTGATGGTGGTGATGGTGGTGATGGTGATGATGATGATGATGATGATGATGATGATGATGATGATGATGATGATGATGATGATGATGATGTGATGTAACGGTAATGATGTAACGGTAATGATTGTAATAGCGCATATCCACGCCGCCATAACTCTTTGATTACAAGAAAGTTTGTAGTAAATCATCATCATCATCATCATCATCATCATCATCAGCATTATATGATACGCTGATTAGTGTGGGGGGCCATGTTTCGCCATCTCACGCGATTACCAGAGTCGTGGATAGGCTCTGTGTTTTTGTCTCGATTGTGCCATGATACAAGTATTTACTCTATCCCTTCAACTTGTTCTTGTCTCCTAAATCTTGCCAGTTGCGACCAAATTCTCTAGTTTATTTATTTTCATAGCGTGCCCACAAATCTTGACTGCCAAGAATAATGTCTATAATCAGTTTATGGTTTTTATGTGTTTCTTTTAGGACTTGATCATATGGTTTTATGTCTGTCCATGGTATTCTTCAGCAACTACATTCTCCCTGCCATTAGGTGTTTTTCAGCTTGTCGTAGCAAATGTCCAATAGAAGAATAATCACTATGGAAAGAAAAAAACAGAGACTAAGTACACAGTAGAAGTAGTCACCGAGGAAGTCATATTTCCTTGATAATCTCGAACTATTAGGAAGCCAGATTTCCTTAGTAATGTCTAACCAAACGTTAAATGCAATAGAGCACATTATGCTATGGTAGGGAGTCAAGCGGAAGAATCACCCCACACATCGCGAGTTGCAGGGTACTGAAATATGCGGGGGTTCTGTTCAAAATGTGATATTTCATGAGCTGTAATCTCAGGTAATTTGCTATTGTTCGGCCACGGATAAGCATCAGTCGAATATCAACAAACAGGGAAGGTAAAAGTTAGGGACTCTTTATATCCAATTTAGTCAGTAAGAATAAGTACAGAACTTTTACACGCCTTAAAGTGCATTGGGCATACGGGACTAGACCTATAATTTTATAAATGAATTGGCACTGGGCAAGAGATGTCATCAATGACGCCGGCCCTCTTTACTTGTCCATCTCTCTCTCCCCCTCTCTCTCTTTCACACACACACACACATACACCCACACACACACCCACACACACAATCTATCTTTATTTATCTCGTGCTTTCAGGAGATAGCAGTACATTGATTGCCGTGAGCTTGGCAATAATCTTTACATTATAATTCCTATTAAAATGTCGCTTTCCTATAATTAATTACTAGGTCACATAGTTACAGAAGTAAAGGATCACATGTTTGGTGTTGTTGGCCTGATTCCAAATTACACGGTAACGCTCTAACGCCTTGGAAATTCCATGACACTATTTGTTTGGGGGACAAGAAGCAGTAATCTATAACTAGCAATTGGAGTCCATGACCGGAAACCCTAAAATTCCTCCCTAGGGGAAATTCCCCACCGTCTGAGAACCACTGATCTGTATAATGCATTACCAGAGATCATTACCACTCATGATTTGGTGATGTGTGCCCTACAGTGTAGGGCTTATAAAAAATAGTCTTTAGATTCATTATATTGCTCCTCTCCACGGAAATCTTTAGTATCTTTTTTAATGTAAGAAATTGACTTTTATGTTAAAATTGAATTTTATTTGTTTATTTTTTTTTTCTTATCATAGGAGTGATGGTCTCTTTCTCTGCTGCCATTTGATGGCAAATGCTGGCTTCCCAACTTTTATCAGATCTTTCAGCAATTATGCAGCCTTCTTTTTCATATGTTTCGCAGATCCAATACACTGCCTAATGCCAATGGCAACATCTGCGTCCTTTTCTGGCCAACGCCAACATCCTCAAGAAAATGCAGCAGTGGATTCTTACATTACATTGGATGCAGCTATTAAGGCCCTGAAGTTTCTTCTTCAAACTCTGGGGACAACTTACATGAGTTTGATTAGATATTTCATCAGGAAACTTCCTTCCTATGTCATACGTAAAGAAATCTGCACCCAAACAAAGACGGCTGTGGCAACAGGCCTGCGGGAAGGAAGGATCATAAGAAAAAGTAACCGTTACTTTCTGCATTATGAGGATGATGATATTTCCATTCTCATTAATAAAAGAAACAAACATCTTCACCGTTCAAGACGCCTTTGCCCAAGACGCCGTTGCTCAAGACGCCCTTGCAGTACAACCACAGGGAAAACAAAGGACCTCGAAAAGAAATCTTTTTTTTTAAACGTTTATTTCATACAAAGCAATTTATATTTACAAGGTGCAATGTGTGTTTCTTTTGTTTGTGTATATTACAGAGCGTTGCCGTTTTTTAGTGTTAGGTGTCACATGTGTGAATAAAACAAATACATACATATATCAATCAATCAATCATGTGCCATGCCGGAAAGCGTGGGCGGTCATGACTCGCCATTTCACTCGATCACCAGTGTCGTGGATCAGCTCAGTGTTCCTGTCTCGTCCATGCCATGTGGCCAAGCCATCCAGGTATTTTCCTCTCGGTCTTCCTCTTGGTCTGTTCCCCTCGATCTTGCCAGTTGTCACTAAGTTCTCCAATCCATTTCTTCTCATAACATGTCCAAACAATTTTGACTGTCTACGTCTAATTTCTCTAATCAGTTTACGATGTTCATTTGTCTCCTGTAGTACTTGGTCATTGGTTTTTCTGTCTGTCCATGGTATTCTTTGCATTTTCCTCAGAAACCACATTTCTGCAGCCATCAGATGCTTTTCAGCTTGACTGCTCATTGTCCAAGTTTCACATCCATACAAAAGAACAGGCTCTATGTATCCCCTCAACACTCTTTTTCTCGTTTCAATTGACATCTTTTTATTGGTCAGAATGTTTTTCATCTTGCTAAAGGCTACTTTCGCCATGGCGATTCTTGTTCTAATCTCTTCAAGGCATCTCCCATCAGATGTTATAACTGTTCCAAGATAATTGTACCGATTCACTTGTTGAAGAATATTTCCATTTACTTGTATATTACATTGTGGCACTTCTTCCTTCCTACTGACGACCATAACCTGAGTCTTTTTACAATTTAATTCTAACCCCAGTTGCTCACTGTGTACAACAACCGCATCTACTAATTGTTGCAGGTCCTGCGCATTGTCTGCAATTAATACTGTATCATCTGCATATCTAATGTTATTGATGTTTCGTCCTCCAATGCTGATTCCATTTATATCCTCTACATTTCTGAAAATATTTTCACTGTACAGGGAAAAAAGATCTGGAGACATCACACATCCCTGCCTAACACCTCTCTTAATTGGCTGATACTGTCCCACTTCATTATCAATCCTTATTGCAGCTTGTTGTTTCCAATATATGTTTTTTATAAGTCTAATGTCTTTCCCATCAATTTGTAGATCTGCAAGCATATCCACCATGCTGACATGTCTAACGCTATCAAAAGCCTTTGTATAGTCAATAAAGCAAAGATGTATATCCTTGTTTACTTCTATAGCACGTTCAATAACTGTTCGCAGCATATACACAGCATTTACTGTACCCTTTCCTTCTACAAACCCGCATTGTTCTTCCCCTATTTCAGGTTGTATCTTCTTCCTCATTCTTTGCATGATAATTCTTAGCAAAATCTTTGTGATGTGACTCATTATACTAATTGTTCTATGTTGATCACATTCCAAGGTTCCTGATTTCTTTGGGATTGCAATAAATATAGAGTTACATAATTCAGGAGGTATATCTCCAGTATCATATAATGTGTTCACCAGTCTGGTGACTTGATCTAGTCCAAATTCTTCTAAAGCTTTAATCATTTCTGATGTGATGTTATCTGCACCGGGGGCCTTGCCAGTTTTCATATGCTTAAGAACATTTCGAACCTCCATCTCCAAAATTGGCGGTCCTTCATTATTAAATCTAATATCATACTGTTCGTCTCTGTTATCATCATAAAGGTGTTTCACATAATCTGTCCATACCTGTAGAATCTGGTCTTTTTCTATTATGATTTTGCCATCTTCAGTTTTTAGACACCCTGTTGATGTATTTGTTCTTTTGTTAGTAAGTTCCTGAATTCTTTTGTGCACTAATTTGGTATTTTGACTGTTGTGTTGGCTTTCAATTTCTAAGCACTTTTCCTTAAGCCATGCTTCTTTTGCCTCCTTACATAATGTTCTGACTTGTCTGTGAATTTCTTCATATTTGACAGAATTATTTTTGTTGAGTCTTCTTGTTTCCATGAGGTGTAAAATTTCTTCAGTCATCCATTTCTTACGACCCACCTTCTTTAATTTTGGAATAGTTGTTTCTGCAGCCACATTGATTGAATTCTTCAACGTTTCCCATTGATCATCCACATCCTGGAATAGGATCTCTAGATCAGACAAAATTTCAAATCTGTTCTGTACTTCTATGTTGAATTTGTTTTGTATTTCCTTGTCATTACTCAATGTATACAAATCATATTTAGTGTTTCCTGTTATATACTTGACTTTCTTCAACTTTATCCTCAATGTTCCTGTGAGTAATCTGTGGTCACTATAACAATCAGCACTGGGAACTGTTTTTGCTATTGTTAATGCGTTTCTAAATCTTCTGCTAATCAGAATGTAGTCAATCTGGTTTCTAATCCTGCTATCAGGACTCCTCCATGTCCATAATCTTCTAGGGTGTTGTTTGAACCAGGTGTTTCCTACAATCATTTCCTGTTCTTTTGCCCACTCTACGAGTCTGTATCCTCTTTCATTTCTCTCTCCTAAACCATAGTTTCCTACTGTGTATCTATCTCCTTGATTTCCTACTTTTGCATTGTAGTCCCCTATTATGATGTTTATTTCTGAATTTTTACATTTCTTTAAGGCAGACTCTATGTCATTATAAAATTCTTCTACACTATCTTCACTGGATTCTCCTGTTGGGGCATATACTTGAATAATATTTATGCTAAAAGGTCTGCCACTTAATTTAACTAGTAGAACTCTGTCCGACACGGCCCAATATAGATGTATAGATACAAATACAGATACAGATAGATATAGATACATATATACAGTTATGATAACATAACATTTATGGCATACTGCATGTTAACACACATGCCTTGCATATGCTTCATTTCCACTTCCACAAGCGGAATGTATGTAACACCTGTCCATCTCTCTCTCTCTCTCTCTCTCTCTCTCTCTCTCTCTCTCTCTCTCTCTCTCTCTCTCTCTCCACACACACACACACACACACACACACACACACACACACACACACATTGTATCTTGATCTATCTCATACTTTTTTGGAGACAGCAGTACATTGAATGCCGTGAGCTTCGGCAATAAACTTTAAATTATCATTCCCATTAAAATGTGGCTTCTTTGTAATTTCTGGGTCACTTAGCTACCGAGGTGAAGGTCCACATTGTTTGTGTTGTTGGCATGATGCCAAATTACAGGATGACGCTCTAGTGTCTTGTAATTTTTGTTTTTTAATAATGAAAACTATACGTTTATCCACGAATGACTAAGGGTCAAATATAAATCCAAAAATAAATGATTTTATTTCCACGTTTATTTCATACAAAGCAATGTATATTGACAAGGTCTGTTTCTTTGTTTGTGTATATCACAGAGTGTTGCCGTTTGTTAGTGTTATGTGTCACATGCGTTAATAAAACGAATACATGCATATACAGTTATGATAATATAACATTTATGGCATAGTGCATGTAAACACACATTCCTCGTTTCATTTACATCTCCACAGTGGAATGTATGTTACACCTGTCCATCTCTCTCTCTCTCTCTCTCTCTCTCTCTCTCTCTCTCTCTCTCTCTCTCTCTCTCTCTCTCTCTCTCTCTCTCTCTCTCACACACACACACACAGATTCAGTTTTGATCTATCTCTTGCTTTCTGTAGATAATAGTACATGGATTTCCGTGAACTTGGGCAATAACCTTTACATTTTCATTCTATTTAAATTGTGGCTTCCCATTTTTTTTTTTTGGGGGGGGGGGGGGAGAGACGGGGAGATTTCCATATGCATATATTCATATAAATACCTGTATATCAACACAAAGCCATAACTATATTTACATAAATACCTATACGAATTCACCCATACATGGCTACCCATATATAAATACCATACATGTTAGCCTTTTGTATTCTACAACAATGTTTATATTCGTGTTGGGTAATCGTGTTGAATTTAGGCAAAGGGCAAACCGCTGAACGCAAAAATTGCCTAGTGACTACCAGCCACTAGACGGTCTTGCAGCGGACAAGCAGCCAGTTTTCACAAAGCCTGTGTGTGCCTAGGCCAGAGGAGCTATATATCTCTCTTTAAAGGTGTTTTGGGGAGGGGTGGATTTGTGATTCAAAGCACGCTGCAGAAGAATTGCGGCGTGTACTATCTGCGCTCTCCAATGCTTGCTACCACCTATTGAGAGGTGTTCCAAAGTATTAACAAAATATGCCACACACAGTGCTCGCGAGACGCATACACATTCTAAAATTTTCCACAGCTGGGGTTGTGGATTTTGTGCCCTGCAGCAGAAACCAAATATCGTCTGTCAAGACGGTCGGGTGTTAAACATCGTATATGTTTTTGATATTATTAATATTTTTTTTTTTTTTAATTACCAATAATGGCATTTTTTCTAATTGCAAGAGTAAATGAAATTAAGGAAATTTACACATTTCAGTCAGGAAAAATAGTAGCTAGTTTGTATTTGATCATTAGTAAAAATAAGTTTCTGTTGTATGTAAGGGAGTTGAACCTTGCTTTTATTCTGCAAGTCCAAACTAATTTTCTGTATTCCGCTAGTGTTTGAAATTAGTTTTGTGTGTGTGTGTGTTCGGATGTTTTAGGAAGAGTGTTAAGAAAGATTGCCTTGTAAATGTCTGTTTGTTTGCTTGTCTGTGTTTGTATTATTTGTTGCAGAGTTTCCACTGCATCTGTGACTGTTTGACATGTGAAAAATATGTGTTCTTCTGTCTCTTTTGTGTTGTTCCTGCATTATTGGAATTTTCCTATTTGTCTGGATCTGAATGCTAATTTGGGTATTATGGGAGTTATATTAAAAATCAGTCTGTAAGTTACTTCTTTCGCCTTAGATGTGATGTGTTTGTTGTGTAAGTTGGAAAAGGTGGATGTGTAGTCTGACATGTAATATTTTTGTCCTCTTTTGTTTCTCAGTTTAAGCGATGGTGCTTGTTTACTAACTAATGATTGTATATTTCTCGTGTTGTTTCATTTATTAAATGTTCATGTCCTTGTATTACCTGTATACATGTGTCATAGAAAGATGGTAGTATGCCCTGATAATGTGCTGCTGCATTGTTTAGTTTTGTGAGATGTTTTATTTTGTGTGCTATATAATATAATGTTAATCTATGTTGTTCTGGATGTCTGATAATATTACCTATGTGGCTGATTCTAAGTGCTTGTATTTTTGTTTGTATGTCCTGAAGTGCTATTCCTCCTTGTTTTTAATCCTGAATGAGAGTTTTATGCTGTATGCTGTGTAATGTCTTACTAAATATGAAATGTCTTATCTGTTTATTTATGTCTGTGATTGTCTGTTTTGGAGGGTTTACCACTGTCATTAAGTATATTATTTTTGGTATGATGTATGTGTTAACTATTATGGTTCTACCAAATATTGTTGATGTTTTGTATTTATACCTATGTAGCATGTCTGTGATTTGGTGTGTTAGTTGTAGCCATGTTTCTCTGTGTGTTGTTCTGGGATCACATGGAAATGTGATCCCATACAGTTTCACATTGTGTGTGTGTATTAGGTCTGGAGAGAAATCAGACTTTTGTTTCCACTTTCCCAGGCCCATAATGTGTGATTTGTGTATATTAATTTTGGCTCCACTGCCTTTCCCAAAGTAGGAGAAGGTGTGCAGTTTGTTTCTGATGGATGTGTTGCTTGTAGGGAAGAATGCAGTATCGTCTGCATAAGCATTGACCTTTTCTTCTCCTATTCCCTGTATGAAAGTGCGTTTAATGCTGGTATCTTGTCTGTTCTTTTCTAATAATGGCTCTAGTGTCAGTATATACATAAGTGGTGATAGTGGCACCCTTATCTTCCAGATCTTGTCAGCCTGAAGCTAGCAGTCAGTAAATGGTTCATTAAGACTTTGCTTTCAGGGTTGTTATACAAAATCTGTATCCACTTTCTGTAGTACTGTCCTATATTGCAGTGTTCTAGGGTTTTGTGCAAATAGCAGTGTGCAATTCTGTCAAAGGCCTTCTCTTGGTCCAAAGACAAGAGGGAGAATTGACAGTCTTTCTGGTGTGTGTACGTTATAATGTCTCTAATGAGGTATGTGTGGTTTTGTATATTCCTGTGCTGTACACTACATTGCTGGTTTGGGTGTACAAGTTTTGGTAGGAATTGTGTGATTTTATTTGCTAGTGATTTGGCCAGAATTTTGTAATCTGTGTTAAGAAGTGAAATTGGTCTGTAATTTTTCAGTTGTGTCTTGTCTGTCTTTGCTTTGTGTATAAGTGTTATATAAGATATGTTGCAACTATCAGGGAGTTCTTGTTTGTCAAAGGCTTCTTGATAGACTTTCAGAAGAAGGTTACCTATGATAGGAAAGAATTGTTGATAGAATTCTACTGTTAATCCGTCTGGTCCTGGTGTCTTGTCTTTGTTCATTTTACTAAGTGCATGTGTTATGTTTTCTAATTTCAATTGTGTGTCCAATATCTCTTTGTCTGTGTCTGATATCTTTTTATGTATATTGTAAGAAGCTATCTTGTTTTTGTGTGTTTCTTGTCTCTGCTGTAAATAAGTGTGTATAGTATTGCTGGAATGCTTCTGTTATACGTGTGATTTCTGTTTGTGTGATTCCGTGAATGTCTATTATTGTGTTTATCTGTTTGCTACGCTGTATGTTTTGTTATATTGCCATGTATTGTTTGCTGAGTGTCTCTTGTGTAATGTTGTTGAGTTTTGCTTCTAATTAGTGCACCCAGGTATCTGTGCTGTTGGTGTTGTTCCAGTTGCGTTTCTAATGCATGCAAGTATGGTGAGTTTCTGTCGGTTTGCTTTGTTAAATGTATTGCTGTTTGTATGATCTGTTCTTGTTGTAGTCTACGCTTGAGTATGATGGATGCTAGTTGTTGTGTCCTGCTCCGTATTGTGTTTTTCAGTAAGTTCCAGTATTGTCTAATGTTGTCAGTTGGTATACTATCAGTGTATTTATGTATCAGGTCTGTCATATATTGTATATATTCTGTGTTTTGGGGTAATGTGTTGTTTAATTTCCAGTGTGGTGATCGTTTGAAAGGCTGTGTAGGTGTGTTATTTATAGTGATGTGTGCTAGTATTGCTTTGTGGTCTGTATACTGGAGAGTTTCTTGTAGGTGTTTAGTTTGTGTTATGTGGTGTGTTGATGTGACATAATTATCCACCATCATTGTACAGTACGTCAAAATTTGCACACCAGAACAGAGGAAGTTATACAATTGACAGCACTAACGAGAACGAACACCAACCTGACACCGGACGGAGATGGACATGTTTCAGCTAAATTTGGAAATTACAGCGTCTACAACTATGGAAATCATTGGAAGGGGCAGGTCACGTGATGATAACTCTGACCTGCCGTAAGCGTTCGATATTCAAATAGCGCACTTCTTTTACAACCGCCGTGACAAACGGTCAGATTGCTAGAGTGACCTGTGTTTTTCCGGAAAAAGACTGCAGTTTGATCAGAAATCCGAGGTAAGCGTGTGAGTCCTCTGATTTATCTGATGCCCAGAAGTGTACAGTAGAGTTACCCAGTGTGTGTGCGTCAATTTAAATGTATTACTGATAAAATAAACCCTCTCAAGTGTTAAATTTTCGACTTCTAACTTCTGACTACACAGAGCCTTTTCCCCGGGCAAAACTGACAATCTCATACTTTCTCCAAACTGCAAGCTCTGAAGTTCTTCCATACATCTGTTAGCTTTAATGTGTGCATACTACACCATTCTATCACAGAAAACTGTAATAGGTGAGAATCTAAAAGCACTCTTATGCATTTCATCAAAACTGCTTAAAATGCTATCTGCTATCCACAAGACAGTTTGTGCAAGAGAACCACTGCCTCGCTTGTAACGTACTTATTTCTGCCTATTCGCAATCTATATAGCTGAGAGAGAGATTATATCTTTCCTTCCCTCTTCATGAATTAAAATAATAGGGTTTGATAGAAAAAATAGTTGTATTTATGTGTCAGATTTTCACTTAGACAAGGCACTCATTAGCTGCACTGCTTAAAACAGGTTATGCTTCACAGATGCCATTTGTGACTGACGGCCTAGATAATCGGTCCAGACCAAAAGGTAAATAAAACCTCGGTCTGTAGCCAACTGTTGGTAGCCAACAGGATCGACATGATGTGCACTGATAACAGCAGAAGAAGATTAAACTAATGTGAAGAGAAAGAGAGGGGGATTAGGAGGAGGTACATCTTGTTGCAACTTCTTACTAATGTACAGTATTGTTGCCATGATTTTGTATGGATTACATTTTGTAACAAATACACATCAGAAGTTCTGTATGATGGTCATGAATAACAATCACTACTAGATGAGTTATACTCATACCAACTGATGAAGATTGGAGGGGAAGTTGGTGCAAGCTATGAGAACCCCAATCAACAGAAGTTAACTCAACACACCACACAACACAGCACACCACTCAACACCTTAACAACAGCAGGTAATAGGAGATGATTTGTGAGAAGAAGAAGACAAGTTAAGTAATTTGTAAGGTGCAGAGAAACACTTATACACACTATGCATAACCACAATGAGTTGATGAAGATGTATTTGTATGCCGCCGTTTATTAAAATGCAGTCCTATCCTTGTCATGGTCTAGCCCTATCAGCTTGACTTAAAATGCTCATTGGAACAACACATCATCACTCCTATCAATGTCTGACTGTACACATCTCAATGAACCCAGGTACACTGAGAACATGCATACAGCAGGAACAGATGATAGCATATGCATACATGTCGTGTCCTCCTTTAAAGTGTCGTCCCTGGAGTGAGGAGATCCGACACCCACATTATAATATTATTTTTTTTTCCCCCTCAATATTCTGGAGAATCCACCAGCTTCCGTCCAACACACTCCATCAGCCTATGGACACCTTTTCCTATCACTCTCACACTGTCGTACTATGTCCCCCTTCTCATACTTCCCCAACGCAACATACTCAACAACTCTTACTTCTAGAAATTAATACAGATTAATTTATTAAAATAAAAGTGTAACGTGTATGAGACGTGTATGCGAAGAAAATGTGTGACGTGTTCTATACAGTGTAGAGAATCTGACTCTCAGACATCAGCTCAGTCCGCTGATCACAGCAAAGATAGACCACAGCACGTTACGTCAGAACAAGTACGTCTCACCCGTTGCCGGAACCATCCTGCCGGATACTGCTTTGCTTCTGTAGACCTCTGGTAATCCCATTTCATGAACATGAGAAATAGACACCGGTGGTATGAACAGTTACTTATGGACCGGATTCACTCTACACAATGTCCGTTCCTAATGTTCTCTAACCAACTGCACAAGTTCTTTTCTAGTGTTTACACAGTTAGTAAAGTTAAGTGTTAGTCGACAGATCATCCTCGTTGCACATCGAACCATTCAGTCCGCAAGTGCTAATTACTAATGTTAATTGTTACTGTACTAACACTAGTTACTCTTAACCGGTTCTCGGTTCGTTACCACTGTTTAATGCTGTATGGTGCAACTGTAATCTTCACTATGTTGGGTGAATCAACCTCCCTCTAGCTTTTAATCACGTCTGTAAGCAATCTTTATTGATTGCCGAACTGGTGTTCTTCAGACTGGGATTTTCTTCCTTCCCAAAACTTTATTGAGCTTCCTTGGATCTGGTAGGGAACCTTAAATGGCACCACTGCAGTCCTATCAATCATATCTACATCTGCCATTATAGGCACGTGTAAAATTAAGTCACTAATTAACACACGGTAGATATTATTTCCACTAGGCGCTGCCGTGCCCTGGCACTCTGACTAAAGCATAATTTCAAGTCCTCCCTAGCTGGTCACAACTAGAGTTTATATGGCAAACTACCAAAGTTGTCCACGTGACTTTATCCTCTTCTCCCCCACACAGGTGTTATTTGGACATATCAACTATTTGCAAGGATCTATTTTTCCGGGCTTAAATCCTGTCAAAGTTGTCAGTAATTGTTAAGATTCTCAAAACAAGCCAGCGAATTTTATGACGACTTCCAACAAACAGTTGCAAATAACCCCGTCAAACTCTTCATGTTCCGGAAACCAAGAATTGACATATGTACTGTTTTCTCCCTACTAAGTACTTCCGTTTTACATCTGCCATTGTGATCTCACGGCTTCCATCTGCATTCAAATGTTGACAAACTTGTCAATCTTCTGTTCCGTGGTGACAATATATGTGATTCTAACTGGTAATGAACTGCCAACTCGGTGTATCCCTTCCTTCTCACTCAACACCAAATGTGTAGATGGGCTGACCCCACTGCTTCCATTTACATTCAAATGTAGACAAACTAATCAAGGCGATGCCAGGACCTGTCACCAATCAACACCGACCGTTCCAAATCCGTTATAGATGTACACGTGCAGCTACAAATATTGTCCTGAGATTTTGACATCCGCGGTGTTTTTCCAGTTAGTAAAATAATGGTGCTGAAAATACACGCCAAGCAAACGTCGGGAATATTTATCTGTTTAACTCATGGCAATCTCGCGACATAGGCCCCCTCTTAAGAGAGTAGTCCATCTCACTCTCCTCCACCATGAGTTAAATCCAGATAATTCATTCCTCTTCTTCAGGAGCTGGGTGTCTTGACAAGAAATCCGCTCCAACATTTTCCTTCCCAGGAATGTACTCTACTGTGAAATTATACGGTTGAAGTAACAACGACCACCGCATCAAACGTGCGTTGAGCTTCTGAGAAGTAGCCAGGAACATCAGGGGCTGATGATCCGACTGAACCCGAAACTTAACTCCATACAAATATGGCTGAAATTTTTGCACTGCCCATACGAGGGACAAGCATTCTCTCTCGACGGTTGAATAATTCCTCTCCGCCGGTAGAAGTTTCTTACTTGCGTATGCTACAGGTTTCAAAACCGAAGCATCGTCTTTTCCTTCCTGTAACAAAGCGGCTCCAATTCCAATCGCACTCGCATCTGTTCTCAACACAAATTGTTTGGAAAGGTCAGGGAGCTGTAATACAGGTTTGCTGACCAAGGCCTCCTTTAACTGACTATAGGCATTCTCACATTCTGGTGTCCAAATGATTTGATCCGGTAATCCCTTTTTCAAGGTTTCGGTCAACGGAGCTCCCAGTTCAGTGAAATGTGGGATAAATTTGTGGTAGAACCCACACAACGAGAGAAAAGATCGCACATCCTTCTTCGTTTTTGGCCTTGGTGCATTTCTGATTTTCTCCAGGTTCTTCTCTTCTGGAACAATGTGTCCTGGAGTGATGGTGTGACCTAGAAATTCCAGAGTCTGGTAACCAATCATGCACTTGGTTGGACGAGCAGTAAGCCCTGCTTCCTTGAGCCTATTAAACACTCTCTCCAAGGATTGTAAGTGGTCATCCAGGCTGTCACTGGAAATCAGAATATCATCCATGAATGAGATGATGGACGGATCCTGTAACGGATCTAGTAAAGTCCTCATCATGCGTGTAAACACACTAGGTGCATTGCTAAGTCCAAAGGGCATGACCTTGAATTCGTAGTGTCCACTGGGTGTACTGAAAGCTAACAGTGGTCGAATCTCCGGTTTGACTGGTATCTGATAGTACCCCCGACTCAGATCCACCTTTGAAAAGTACCGAGCCTTATGGAGCCTAGCGAATAACTGAGTTGGATTCGGCAAAGGTTCCACCTGAAACTGTGTATGACTGTTCAGCAGTCGGTAATCTATACACAACCTGTGTTCTCCACTTGGTTTGCGTAACAAAACTACCCCCGCATTGTATGGGGATGTGGATGGTGCAATCACGTCATCCTCCAGCAGTTTTTTTATTTCCTCCTCCAGGGCCTTTTCTTTAGAGAATGGCACTGGGTAAACCTTTTGGCGAACAGGCTCCTGTGTGGTCAAAGTCATCTCGAACTCCACCAACCTCGTTCGTCCTGGTTTATCAGTCAGTATCTCCTTATGAGACTTGAGAACCTGGGTTATCCTTTCCCTCTCCTGGGAGGTCAGATCAGGGTTCACTTGTACATCCCTATAGGTTTCCTGGTGTACTAAGGGATATTCCCTGCCCTCGCTGGTTCCCACTTCTGTCTCCACTGCAACTGCCATTGCCATGAGGTGAGCTGCCTTGTCTCCGGGTCTCTCTTCGTATTTCCGCAAGAGATTGATATGGAAAATCTTCGACTTTCCCCGGATCCGGATCTGATAGTTGGTTCTGGATATCACCCTTTCCACGGGAAATGGTCCTTGCCAACCTATCTCCAGTTTGTTGTTTCCCGTTGGGAGTAGCAACAAGACTTTATCTCCCACCTCTAGAGATCTTTCTTTAGACCTACGGTTGTAGTAAGCCGCATGTCTTTTCCTGGCCTTTTTCAAGTTTTGATTTGCCAGAGTCCATCCCTTGTGGAGTTTTTCTTTCAGTTCCTCCACGTATTGATAGGATGAGATCACTTCTTCTGACGTCCCCTCTTCAGTCCAACTCCTCAACATGGCTTCCAACGGTCCTTTGATTGGACGACCAAACAGCAACGTAGCGGGTGGTAGTCCTGTTGAGCCATGAGGAACTTCCCGATAGGCAAAGAGTGCTGCTGGGATATATTCATCCCACCTATCAGGTTTTTCCTGCGCTAATTTCCTGAGCATTGTCATCAACGTGCCGTTGAAACGCTCCACTTGTCCATTGGCTTGAGGGTGGTAAGGGCTGGTATGTATGTGGTTAGAGTGAAACACCCTAAATACCTCCTCCATGAGTTTTCCACAAAACTGAGATCCATTGTCCGTCAGAATTTGATCCGGAAAGCCTAATCTGGTAAAGGCCTCCATCAGTGCGTCCGCCACTCTTTTCGAGTCAATCGTGGTCAACGGTATAGCCTCACCCCACATTGTACAGCAATCCACCATTGTGAGTATATACATGTTCCTCTTCCTAGTCCTGGGAAGTGGACCCACGATATCGATGGCTACCCTCTCGAAAGGAGAGTTCATGATGGGCATCTCACCCAACATCACCGGTGCTGTCCAGTGTTTCGGTGCCACCCTCTGGCACTCAGGGCATGACTTCACATACCGACGCACATCATCTGTCATTCCCGGCCAATAGTAGTGGCAGGAAATCCGCTGCATGGTGGCGGCAATACCCATGTGTCCACTAAAGGAGATGGTATGCCCCATATGAAGAATCTGGGACCGATGAGCTTTTGGGACGACCAACTGACCGTATAGGTTGTCTCCCCTTCCTGCTCTCCTGTAGAGTATCCTATTCTTCATGTAGTACTGCCCCCGTCCTGGTGGATCAGCACTTTTCTGCAGCTTTTTGTAGCAAGGACGTAAAGTATCATCCTCACTCTGGGCAGTTCGTAGCTCCCCCGGCATTGGGTTAGTCACAATTGCGTCTGCCTCTTCCGTTTTCGCCTGAGAGCGAGTCTGCATTGCTCCCATATGAATAGGCTCCCTGGGCATTCCCAGAAAGACATACCGGCAACCTAGGATGACTGGAAAAATGGGATCGGTCAATACAGCGGCCTTGATGGTGCCGGTGACGTACCTTGACCGAATCTCCACATTAGCAATGGGCAACTTCATGGTTACAGCACTCTTCTGTGCAGGCTGTATATCCAATGTTTCACCTGTGAATTGTTCTGGATGTACTAGATCCGCAGAAATCACGGCCTCCCCGTCCAGTCCTGTGTCGTATAAACACTCCACTTGACGACCGTTAACCTCTACCAATTCCACTACAGGTGGTTTCTCCTGGTCTGGAGTCTCTTCCTCGGCCTCGACCTGTTCGGTGGGCTCCACCTTAGGTTTCCCTGAGCACACGACGAATTGAGTGTCTCCTGACTTTCCCCTGCAGTCAATAGCATTGTGCGTGTTTGACTTGCATTCGTTGCACCATTTCCCTGTCCTAGATTTTCTATTGTCGGACTTGAATGAGCTCTCCTGGTGGCGAGCTTCCTTGTTGACCTTGGCATTTTCCGTGACAACCTCCTTGGAAGTCACTTGACATGCTGCAAAATGAGGGTTCTTAGCCTTCGATTTGCAGTCCCTCGTATTGTGAGAGGGTGACTTACAAATTGAACACCACTTCTCCGACCACGGTCGTTTAGGTGTAGAGCTTGAAGGTGCTCTTGCTTCCCTCCTTCTTCTTCTCTGAATTATCCTCTGATTTTTGCACATAAGGTTCCCACTTTTTGTTCCTGAGTTTTTGGCTTTCTTCTTGTCATGTTTCTCTTGACTTTTGGTGTTGGTGGAAAGGTTTTCCCCTGCCTCCCCATGTACCTCGACGAACCGTTCTGCTAATTTATTCACGAGGTCAATACGTTCCGCTCCTTGTTCTCCCAGGAACGTCCTGAGAGGTTTAGACATTTGCTTCTTCAGCTGGTCGACCACCATGAGCTCTTCCAGACTCTCATAGTCATGTGCGAACCCAGCCAAATCCATCCACTTATGGAGATAAGATTTAAGACGCAAACTGTAGGCGGCAAACAACTCTCCCGGTTCTCGTTTCGCTGCTCGAAATTTTTTCCGGTAGGTATGCGATGTAACCTCGAATCGTTTCAGCAGAGCCGTCTTTAATTCATCATAATTGTTCTCATGTCCTGGTGGCAGGCGAGTATAAACCTCGTATCCTGTCCCGCGTAATCCCTGGGATAGCTTAAGATTCCATTTGTTACGCTCCAGACCCATAGCAACTGACATAGCCTCGAAGCGTTGAAGGTATTGGTCAATCTTCTCTTTGTCCTCCTCGTAGACCGCTAAAGGAAACTTCATAGCATGGTACCCATGTCCACCTACTGGTGTTGATCCTGGGATGGAGGAACCTCCAACTGCTCCCTCAGTTTCTCCATTAGATTGACTCTTCAACTCGAGTTCCCTCATCCGGTACTCGTGCTCCCTTTTCTGTGCTTCCTGTTCAGCTTCTAATTTCCTAGCTGCTTGCTCAGCTTCAAATTTCCTAGCTGCTTGCTCAGCTTCCAATTTCCTAGCTGCTTGCTCAGCTTCCAATTTCTTAGCTGCTTGTTCCAACTCCATCCTTCTCAATTCCAGCTCGGCCTTTCGATCATCCCTTTCTGCTTGACGATACTCTCTCTCCACTTCCTGTATGTAATCCGTTAGAGCAGACCCAGCCAATCCCATTTCTTCCCCCCTTTGCCTTTAATTCTAACGTGCTAAGTTTAGGGGTGGCCATTATACAGAGAGGTAAGCTAGCAGGTCTAGTACAATATAACTGCAAATTACTATACCGATATATGAACAAGTACTATAAATCTCGATATTACCACACACAGTACATTCACTCAGTGACAAGAGTAGAATCAGGACCACAGACCTATGCAGACGTGTGAAGTGTGAACAGGTAAGATATTAATCCTAACCCCTATCCACATTCACTCTAGCTGGATTCTCCAAAATGATATCTCCCTTTTATAACTAAGGATCCCGTGTCAAAAGACCCCGTTGTCAGAAGATCCCCCTGTCAAACGTTCCTGCTTGCAGGAGATCTCGCTGTCCAAGGATTCCGTTTACGGGAGATCTCGCTGTCCAAAGATCACGTTTACGATAGATCCCACTGTCCAAATATCCCGGCTTCGAGCCCCCAGTAATGTCGTGTCCTCCTTTAAAGTGTCGTCCCTGGAGTGAGGAGATCCGACACCCACATTATAATATTATTTTTTTCCCCCTCAATATTCTGGAGAATCCACCAGCTTCCGTCCAACACACTCCATCAGCCTATGGACACCTTTTCCTATCACTCTCACACTGTCGTACTATGCCCCCTTCTCATACTTCCCCAACGCAACATACTCAACAACTCTTACTTCTAGAAATTAATACAGATTAATTTATTAAAATAAAAGTGTAACGTGTATGAGACGTGTATGCGAAGAAAATGTGTGACGTGTTCTATACAGTGTAGAGAATCTGACTCTCAGACATCAGCTCAGTCCGCTGATCACAGCAAAGATAGACCACAGCACGTTACGTCAGAACAAGTACGTCTCACCCGTTGCCGGAACCATCCTGCCGGATACTGCTTTGCTTCTGTAGACCTCTGGTAATCCCATTTCATGAACATGAGAAATAGACACCGGTGGTATGAACAGTTACTTATGGACCGGATTCACTCTACACAATGTCCGTTCCTAATGTTCTCTAACCAACTGCACAAGTTCTTTTCTAGTGTTTACACAGTTAGTAAAGTTAAGTGTTAGTCGACAGATCATCCTCGTTGCACATCGAACCATTCAGTCCGCAAGTGCTAATTACTAATGTTAATTGTTACTGTACTAACACTAGTTACTCTTAACCGGTTCTCGGTTCGTTACCACTGTTTAATGCTGTATGGTGCAACTGTAATCTTCACTATGTTGGGTGAATCAACCTCCCTCTAGCTTTTAATCACGTCTGTAAGCAATCTTTATTGATTGCCGAACTGGTGTTCTTCAGACTGGGATTTTCTTCCTTCCCAAAACTTTATTGAGCTTCCTTGGATCTGGTAGGGAACCTTAAATGGCACCACTGCAGTCCTATCAATCATATCTACATCTGCCATTATAGGCACGTGTAAAATTAAGTCACTAATTAACACACGGTAGATATTATTTCCACTAGGCGCTGCCGTGCCCTGGCACTCTGACTAAAGCATAATTTCAAGTCCTCCCTAGCTGGTCACAACTAGAGTTTATATGGCAAACTACCAAAGTTGTCCACGTGACTTTATCCTCTTCTCCCCCACACAGGTGTTATTTGGACATATCAACTATTTGCAAGGATCTATTTTTCCGGGCTTAAATCCTGTCAAAGTTGTCAGTAATTGTTAAGATTCTCAAAACAAGCCAGCGAATTTTATGACGACTTCCAACAAACAGTTGCAAATAACCCCGTCAAACTCTTCATGTTCCGGAAACCAAGAATTGACATATGTACTGTTTTCTCCCTACTAAGTACTTCCGTTTTACATCTGCCATTGTGATCTCACGGCTTCCATCTGCATTCAAATGTTGACAAAACTTGTCAATCTTCTGTTCCGTGGTGACAATATATGTGATTCTAACTGGTAATGAACTGCCAACTCGGTGTATCCCTTCCTTCTCACTCAACACCAAATGTGTAGATGGGCTGACCCCACTGCTTCCATTTACATTCAAATGTAGACAAACTAATCAAGGCGATGCCAGGACCTGTCACCAACAACACCGACCGTTCCAAATCCGTTATAGATGTACACGTGCAGCTACAAATATTGTCCTGAGATTTTGACATCCGCGGTGTTTTTCCAGTTAGTAAAATAATGGTGCTGAAAATACACGCCAAGCAAACGTCGGGAATATTTATCTGTTTAACTCATGGCAATCTCGCGACAATACAGTATGATAATCTCTGACCACAAACAAATTAACACAACACCAGATCAGAGGAGGGGGGAACTAGTTCCTACTTTCTGGGTGTTAGATTTCTTCCGACCTTATCCTTCCTGTTAGGTCCTGTTCCTTCTTACTAGCATTCTAAAACATTACATTGGTAGGATTATACAAATGCATGTGAATTTTACACAGTGATGTTCTTGGTGGCGACCAGAAGAGAGAGGCAGAGAAAGAAGATCCCCACACTTGAGATGGAAAGATACCACAGGCAGTGACCAGAGCAAGGACAGCCTTCAGATTAGATTCACTGGCATGTACTGGAAAGGATCCATCAATCTATGGACTCAGGCTCAACCCAGTCTACCACTCAGAGGTGACATTTCTCTTGCCAACACACCAAATCCCTCAGAGCGAAAAAGATAGGACAGGACACCCCAAAAACTTATATGACAATTAAGATTAGAATTTTCTTTCCACAGGAAAAGAACTTATATTACACTTATTATTTTATTGATTGGCTGAAAATTAATGGTACTGATGTGCATTTACACATTGATTATATTTCTTGATGAACAAATATGTATCAATATATAAAGTGTGACATGCTTTGTCTAAAGGCCAAAAGAAACAGGCCCAATCAATAAAACTACACAAACATTAACCGGATCTCATGATTTAATTTCAGTTCAACATGTCTGTTAAAAATCTGTTTTATTTGTGAAACAAGGTGTTATCTGTGTATAAGTAATTTAAATAATCAATAACCAAATTACTAAACTCAACAAATGATAACAGAGGGGGAGAGAGAAGACCCATCCTATTCTTCGAATGATTCATGCTGATGAAGTCTTTTTCAGACTTTTCACAGATTATCAAAGGGGGCTCAAGAGCTATAGGATCCTTGGTGAAGGGGCAGAGTCTTATCCGGTATTAACTATTCCCAAGGGACCACAACCACCTAGACGAAATGAAACAGAGTCTGAAATATTCAAGGGTCATATTCTTGTTTATTAAAAATTAGAAGAGGATGGGGCCCAGTTTCTTTGACCAGAATATGGGTTATGCACACCAGTGATCCCCAGTCCATACACAATATATGACATTTGATGGTACGTATATTCTATCTAACCTAGATGATCTGTTATGTGCATGGTTTCTGTGCGTTGTATCGTGACTGTTGGGGTGTTTGTGCCTGAATGCGTCTACTAGGTTATGTGTGTCAATTATGTATTGCAATGTATCGAGTTGATTCATGTCGTCTCGGCCAGCTCTTCTTAACTGCGTTTTCACTTCCCCGCCTATTATGTCAGCCGAAGCTAAACAACAATTAAAATCACGTGCTAAAACAACATGCCTCCCTCTGAATGTCTGTGAATTGTGGTTGGTAGCTGTAATTTGCTGGGGCATGTATGTTGACTAAAGCGTAATGTCTCTTTGGTCGTCCTTGTGTGTGTCAGTAATTTCCCATTTGTCTGAAGTCTGCAGTATAGCGATTCTAGAACCCGTACGATGTGTCGACAGGCTGAAGCATGAGTGTCTGAGCCCTAATTGTGTAGTGATTTGCTTTGCGTGTGTGTATTCGCATATGTTTGTTTCTTGTAATAGAATGAAATCGGATTTGTATTTGTGTATGAGTGTAACGATGTGTTTTTGTTTTGTGCGTAAACCTGAAATGTTCAGACTAATAATAACAATATCATTAGTCATCATAAATTACTCAAAACAAGCAAATGATATTGTTGACTAACAGTAATAAGAAATCAGATACGAACGAGGTTGTCTAGTTGAGAAGGTTATTTTTTCTTGTCTTGGTGAAGACGTGATCTGATTGTAGATGTTAAAACAGTAGGCCATCTTCTTCGAAGTCAGTGTCAGTGTCAGTGTCAGTAGTGTTCTTAGATGTCAATTCTGATTTAGTTATATCATCAAAGGTGTCGTTGCTGATGGTTTCGTCAGTAATTTCGGTTTGTCTTTCCTTCTTTTTTTTTTTGGCGTTGATTTGGTTGGCGAGTTTTCTTCTTCTTCTTCCTTAGTACTGCTTGTTGAGTTTGGACTTAATCCTCGTAGTTGTCTTTTTCTGTTTTTCGAGTGGTAAACAGTTGTAAAGGGTTCTTCTGTTTGCGTTTCCAGAATGTAGTTTTCTTGATTGTCTGTTGGCGTATCCGTTTGTTGTTTTTCTTGTTGTGTGGGCTGTTGTTCAAATTAGTTTTCCGCGTTGTTCGTTTTGTTGATGTTGTGCTGGTCCTTGCCTTCTCAGAGGTGGAAAATGTATTACATCTTCTTGTGCCACAACAGGCTTGTTTGTATGTTTGGCTGGACATTTGTTGGACCACTGGTCGTCCATACCACACACATGACAAACAGTTCTCCTGCTGAGCAATGTTATCAGAATTTTGTGAGTGTTTTTGGTAACCCCTGTTATGTTTAGATTTATGTAATGGGGGATGTCCTGGACGGAGTTACATAAGGCACCCCATTTACCATCTGAGTTTTTTAGTGGAAATATCTCCACATCCGAGTCCCCAGTGGCATTACGGCGATTGCCTCAACACCCTCTATCTTCATTGCCACTGGGATCCAATGCAAAGTAAGTTTTTGCCTTTCTTTGTCTACATGCTCCAGACAAATATTGATGTCCGAATTCGGTACTTGTAACTGTACCCGGTGTAGCTTATCGTACAGTTTGACATGCATGTCTTCTGTTAAAGTCACGAACCACCGTGTCGGTGACTCATACCTGTGTAGACTGGCTATTGCGCCTAGCGGCACGCCGGCCAGTCCAGCGAGTGCGCTAGCTATGAACGCTGGCGTCGACTTGGCTGCGGCTCCAGGGCCGGAGAGAGACACAACAATTGTACCTGAGCGGTGGAGCAGGTTGCCGTTGAGCACATCTGACGTCAGTGTTAGAGATGAACTTGTCATTTTCTATCAATATCCTTTAGAATAACACACTTGAATAACAAACTCCGTGCATAATGAATTTCACACAGTATAGGTTTTCGGCACAAAGAAAACCACAATGTTTATTATAAAATTGAAATTAGCAAAAATTGGTACATTAAGCACGTTGTGAAGACTCCCGTGTTGACCCAGATTTCCGAGATTTCTCATAAATGTATACGAGAGCAATGATTATACGCTGTGAAGAGCGCGGTATAGTTGGCATAATTTTTAAAATAAAGATTGCTGTTCCAACGGCAACGGCAACTGATTGAATTTTTAAGGCAAAAGATTTATACGTTGTGAAGAGAAACCAGAGCAATTCCAAATGGTGTTTAGACAGATGCAGCCTAACAGATACAGAAATAAATAATTTACTAAAAAATATTTATTATACCACAATTTAGTGTCTACAATTTCAAACAGTATTCACAATTGTGTTTAGCTTTATTATGGTAACATTCAATTAATACCATACAAGATATGAATAAAATTGTTACAGGAATAAACATATACTTCTCTTGCAATATAGCTGTTAGTACAAATATAGTGAATTCTATAATTGTTCCCCTTGATTGCTTAAGCCGAAATAAGACTTCAACCTAGATGCAATTATGACCTAAAGGAATGTGGGACGTGAAGAATACGAACATTACATGCGAAAAGCAAACGGAAAACAAAAAGGTGGAGGTGGAAATTCTACAAATACTAATATTAAAACATGGCTTACACGCTGAGGAACATTGAATAAAGGCAGTAGGGGCATTAATATTAGTGTTTGTAGAACTTCCACCTCCACCTTATTTGTTTTCCTTCTGATTTTCGCATGTAATTGTCGTTTTCCTTCACGTCCCACATTCCTTTGGGTCAGTGGTTCCCAACTAGTGGGGGGGGGGGGGGGGAAAAAAAACGAAAAGGGGGGGGGGCAATTTTAGATTTTTTTTGGGGGGGGGGGGGAGATTCAGACCACAGATTGGCAGGCTCAAACTGGTTTCAGGATCACTCAAAACGCGATTATCCCCCTTTCTTGAATTATATATGAGCGTGTGGATATATCTATATCTATAAAACAAAGTGTATGTATGTAAATATGTATGTAAATATATATGTATGTCCTTTATTTGTTCGCGAACGGCCCATCCGATTGAGATGAAATTTTCTACACGCCTTCCTTTCATTCCAGAGCTGTCAACTGTCATAGTTTTTTTTTCTTCTTCCTCCTCCTCCCTCCTCCCCCTCCCAAAATACGTACGTAAATATATGATGATGATGATGAAAGAATCCCCGAACCAAAACGCTAGGGAAAGGGAAGAAAATGACGTGACTACACAGAATCGTCACACGGCAATCATCATCATCAAGTGCCGTGCCGGCTGGCGTAGGCGTTCATGGCTCTCCGTAGATCTCAGTCTTTGGTTTTTTGGATCAACTCTGCTGCTGATATTCCTCCATGCCACGGCAATATCAATAACAATTCATCTTTTTATGTGTAAGGAAGTTATCTACAGTCGTGTAGAAGGGAAGAACTAGACGAGTATGAATTCGGAATGGCGAACTCTCTCCTCCTCTCTTCTCCTCCCTCCACCCTTCTCCTCTTCCTCCTCCCTCTCATCCCTCTCCCTCCTCCCTCCTCCTTCTCCCTCTTCCTTCTCCCTCTTCCTCTCCCCTCCTCCTCCATCCTCCTCCCTCCTACTCCCTCCGCCTCCTCCCCCTCCTCCCTCATCTTCCCTCCTCCTCCCTCTCCCTCCTCATCCCTCCTCCTCCTCCTGCCTCCCTCCTCCTCCTCCTGCCTCCTTCTCCCTCATCATCCTCCCTCCTCCTTCTCCCTTCTTCTCCCTCTTCCCTCTTCCTCCTCCTACCTCCTCCCTCCTCCTCCCTCTACCTCCTCCTCCTCCCTCCACCCTCCTCCTCCCTTCTCCTCCTCTTCCTCCTCCCTTTCCTTCCTCCTCCTCCTCCCTCTACCTCCTCCTCCCCCTACATCTTTCCTCCTCCCTCCTCCTCCTCTTCCACCTCCCTTTCCTTCCTCCCCTCCTCATTCTCCCTCCTTCCTCTCCCTCCTTCCTCCTCCTCCTTCCTTCTTCTCCCTCTGCCTCCTCCGCTCCTCCTCTCCCCTCCTCCCTCCTCCTCCTCCTTCTCCTCCTCCCTCCTTCTCCTTCCTCCTCCTCCCTCTTCCTCCTCCACCATCCTCCTCCCTCTTCCTCCTCCTTCTTCCTCCTCCTTCCTTCTCCTCCCTCCTCCTCCCTCTTCCTCCTCCTCCCTCTTCCTCCTCCTTCCTCTTCCTCCTCCTTCCTCCTCCTCCCTCTTCCTCCTCCATCCTCCTCCCTCTTCCTCCTCCTTCTTCCTCCTCCTTCCTTCTCCTCCCTCCTCCTACCTCTTCCTCCTCCTCCTACCTCCTCCCTCCTCCTCCTCTCTCCTCCTCCCTCCTCCCTTTTCCTCCCTCCTCCTCCCTCTATCTCCTCCCTCCTCCTCTCCACTCTTCCTCCTACCCTCTTCCTCTTCCCCTCCCCCTCCTCCCTATTCCTCCTCCTCCCTTCACATTCCTCCTCCTCCCTCTTCCTCCTCCTCCCTTCCTCCTCCTCATCCCTCCTTCTCCCTCCTCCTCCTTCTTCCTCCCTCCTCCTCCCTCCTCCCCCTCCTCCTTCCTCCTCCTCCTCCTCCTCCTCTCCTCCTCCTCACTCCTCCTCCTCCTCCTCCTCCTCCTCCCTCTCCGCCTCCTCCCTCCTCCTCCTCCCTCCTCCTCCCTCTACCTCCTCCTCCTCCCTCCTCCTCCCTCTACCTCCTCCCCCTCCTCCCTTCACATTCCTCCTCCTCCCTCTTCCTCCTCCTCCCTCCTCCTCCTCTCTCCGCCTCCCTCCTCCTCCTCCTCCTCTACCTCCTCCCTCCTCCTCCCTTCACATTCCTCCTCCTCCCTCCTCCTCCTCCTCCTCCTCTTCCCTCCTCCTCCTCCCCCTCCTTCTCCTCCTTCTCCCTCCTCCTTCTCCCTCTTCCTCCTCCCTCTTCCTTCTCCCTCCGCCTCCTCCCTCCTCCTACTCTCTCCTCCTCCTCCCTCCTCCTCCCTCTCCCTCCTCCTCCCTCTCCTCCTCCTGCTCCCTTCTCCTCCTGCGTTCTCCTCCTCCCTCCTTCTCCCTCCTCCTCCCTCTTCCTCCTCACTCCTCCTCGCCTCCTCCACCACCCTACTCCTCCCTCCTCCTCCTAATCCCTCCTCCTCCCTCCTATTCCTCCCTACTCCTCCTGTCTCCTCCCTCCTCCTCCCTCCTCTTCCCTCCTCCACCTCCCTCTTCCTCCTCCCTCCTACATTTACCCAAGACAGACAGACAGTCAGACAGATAGTGGGGAACGGGATCTTATATGACTACTTATATAATTTAAATGAGATGCTCTCGACCATGGGCTGGGCCGGGTCAGACAGACAGACAGATAGATAGATAGATAGATAGACAGACAGACAGACAGACAGACAGACAGACAGACAGACAGACAGTCGGGAACGGGAACTTATATGACTACTTATATGAATTAAATGAGATGCTCCCCACCAGGAGTTGGGCGATGCCGGGCCGGGTCAGACAGACAGACAGATAGATAGTCGGAACGGGAACTTATATGACTACTTATATGAATTAAATGAGATGCTCCCCATCAGGGTCTGGGCGAAGACGGGCCGGGTCAGACAGACAGACAGACAGATAGACAGACAGACAGACAGACAGACAGATAGTCGGTAACGGGAACGAGAACTTATATGACTACTTATATGAATTAAATGAGATGCTCCCCACCAGGGTCTGGGCGAAGCCGGGCCGGGTCAGCTAGTATATATATATATATATATAATACTAGCTGACCCTGCCCGGCTTCGCCCAGTCACTGGTGGGGAGCATCTCATTTAATTCATATAAGTAGTCATATAAGTTCCCGTTCCCGTTACCGACTGTCTGTCTGTCTGTCTGTCTGTCTGTCTGTCTGTCTGTCTGTCTGTCTGTCTGTCTGTCTGTCTGCCTGACCCTGTCCGGCTTCGCCCAGTCCCTCGTGGGGAGCATCTCATTTAATTCATATAAGTAGTCATATAAGTTCCCGTTCCCGACTATCTATCTGTCTGTCTGTCTGACCCTTCCCGGCATCGCCCAACACCTGGCGGGGAGCATCTCATTTAATTCATATAAGTAGTCATATAAGTTCCCGTTCCCGACTGTCTGTCTGTCTGTCTATCTATCTATCTGTCTGTCTGTCTGACCCGGCCAAGCCCATGGTGGAGAGCATCTCATTTAAATCATATAAGTAGTCATATAAGATCCCGTTCCCGACTATCTGTTTGTCTGTCTGTCTGTCTTGGGTAAATGGAGGAGGGAGGAGGAAGAGGGAGGTGGAGGAGGGAAGAAGAGGAGGAGACAGGAGGAGTAGGGAGGAATAGGAGGGAGGAGGAGGGATGAGGGAGGAGTAGGGGGAGGAGGAGGGAGGAGAAAGAGGGAGAAGGAGGGAGGAGGAGAACGCAGGAGGAGGAGGGAGGAGGAGGAGGAGAGAGTAGGAGTAGAAAGGAGGCGGAGGGAGAAGGAAGAGGGAGGAAGAGGGAGAAGGAGGAGGGAGGAGAAGGAGGGGGAGGAGGAGGGAAGAGAAGAAGGGGGAGGAGGAGGGGAGGAGGAGGAGGGAGGAGGAGGAATGTGAAGGGAGGTAGAGGGAGGAGGAGGAGGGAGGAGGAGAGAGGAGGAGGGAGGGGGAGGAAGAGGGAGGAGAAGGAATGTGAAGGGAGGAGGAGGGAGGAGGTAGAGGGAGGAGGAGAGAGGAGGAGGAGGGATGAGGAGGAGAGGGAGGAGGAGAAAGGAGGAGAGGGAGGAGGAGGGATGAGGGGAAGGAGGGAGGAGGAGGAGAAGAGAGGAGGAGGGCGAAGGAGGAAGGAAGAGGAGTGATTAGGAGGAAGGAGGAGGTAGGAGGAGGAAGAGGGAGGAGGAGGAAGAGGGAGAAGGAGGGAGGAGGAAGAGAGTGGAGGAGGGAGGAGGAGGAGGAAGGAAGAGATAGGTGGAGAGAGGAGGATGGAGGAGAAGAAGTAGGGAGGAATAGGAGGGAGGAGGAGGGATTAAGAGGAGGAGAGGGAAAGAGGAGAAGGAGGAGGAGGGAGGAGGAGGAAGAGGGATGAGGAGGGAGGAGGAAGGAGGAGGGAGGAGGAGGGTGAAGGAGGAAGAGGAAGGAGGAGGAAGAGGGAGGAGGGGGAGGAGGAGGGAGGAGGAAAACGCAGGAGGATGGGGAGGAGGAGGATGGAGGAGGAGGAAGAGGGATTAGGAGGGAGGAGGAAGGAGGAGGGAGGAGGAGGGTGAAGGAGGAGGAGGAAGGAGGAAGAAGAGGGAGGAGGGGGAGGAGGAGGGAGGAGGGGGGAGGAAAACGCAGGAGGAGGATGGGGAGGAGGAGTAGGGAGAAGGAGGAGAGAGGAGGAGGGAGAAGGAGGAGGGAGGAATAGGTAGAAGGAGGAGGGAGAAGGAGGAGGGAGGATGAGAAGGAGGAGGAATGATGAGGAGGGAGGAGGAGGAAGAGGGATGTGGAGGAAGGAGGAGGAGGGAGGAGGTAGACGGAGGAGGTAGAGGGAGGAAAAGGGAGGAGGGAGGAGGAGAGAGGAGGGAGGGGGAGGAGGAGGGATGAGGAGGAGGGAGGTGGAGAGGGAGGAGGAGGGAGAAGGGAGGGAGGAGAAGGGAGGAGGAGGGATGAGGAGGAGGGATGTGGAGAGGGAGGAGGAGGGAGAAGGGAGGGGGTGGGAGGAGGAGGGAGGATGTAGAGGGAGGAGGAGGAGAGAGGAGGCGGAGGAAGAGGAAGGAGGAGGGAGGAGAAGGAAGGAGGAGGAAGAAGGAGGAGGAAGAGGGAGGATGGAGGAGGGAGAGGGAGGAGGGGGAGGAAGAGGGAGGAGGATGGAGGAGGGAGAGGGAGGAGGGGAAGAGGAAGAGGGTAGGAGGAGGAGGAGGGGAGAGTAGAAGAAGAAGGGAGGAGGAGAAGGAGGGGAGAGGAGGAGGGAGGAGGCGGAGGGAGAAGAAGGAAAGAGGAGGAGGGAGGGAGGATGAGGGAGAATGAGGAGGGGAGGAAGGAAAGGGAGGTGGAAGAGGAGGAGGAGGGAGGAGGAGGGAGTGGAGGAAGGAGGTATTGGGAGGAGGAGGTAGAGGGAGGAGGAGTAGGAAGGAAAGGGATGAGAAAAGAGGAGGTAGAGGGAGGAGGTGGGAGGAGGTAGGAAGAGGGAGAAGAAGGGAGGAGGAGGATGAGGGAGAAGGAGGCAGGAGGAGGAGGAGGGAGGAGGAGGAGGGAGGAGGAGGGAGAGGGAGGAGGAGGGAAAAGGAGGGAGGAGGGGGGAGGAGGCGGAGGGAGTAGGAGGGAGGAGGATGGAGGAGGAGAGGATAGGAAGAGGGAGAAGTAAGAGGGAGAAGGAGGAGGGAGAGGGAGGAGGGGAGGAGGTAGAGGGAGGAGGAGAGAGGAGGAGGAGGGAGTTCGCCATTCCGAATTCATACTCGTCTAGGTTCTGTGATTTCGGTCCTTCCATTGATTGTTCTTCCCTTCTACATGACTGTAGATAACTTCCTTACACATAAAAAGATGAAGTGTTATTGATATTGCCGTGGCATGGAGGAATATCAGCAGCAGAGTTGATCCAGAAAACCAAAGACCGAGATCTATGAAGAGCAATGAACGCCTACACGGCACGGCATTTGATGATGATGATGATTGCCGTGTGACGATTCTGTGTAGTCACGTCATTATCTTCCCTTTTCCTAGCGTTTTGGTTCGGGGATTCTTTCATCATCATCTTCATATATTTACGTACGTATTTTGGGAGTGGGAGGAAGGAGGAGGAGGAAGAAGAAAAAAAAATACGACAGTTGGCAGCGCTGGAATGAAAGGAAGGCGTGTAGAAAATTTCATCTCAATCGGATGGGCCGTTCGCGAACAAATAAAGGACATACATAGATACATAAATACAGACAGACAGACGATCCTAATTTATATATAAGATATACTAGCTGACCCTGCCCGGCTTCGCCCAGACCCTGGTGGGGAGCATCTCATTTAATTCATATAAGTAGTCATATAAGTTCTCGTTCCCGTTACCGACTGTCTGTCTGTCTGTCTGTCTGTCTGTCTGTCTGTCTGTCTGTCTGTCTGTCTGTCTGTCTGTCTGTTTGACCCGGCCCGGCATTGCCCAGCTCCTGGTGTGGAGCATCTCATTTAATTCATATAAGTAGTCATATAAGTTCCCGTTCCCGACTGTCTATCTGTCTGTCTATCTGTCTGCCTGACCCTGCCCGGCTTCGCCCAGTCCCTTGTGGGGAGCATCTCATTTAATTCATATAAGTAGTCATATAAGTTCTCGTTCCCGTTACCGACTATCTGTCTGTCTGTCTGTCTCTCCCTCCGTCTCTCCCTCCCTCCCTCTCTGTCTGTCTGTCTGTCTGTCCCTCTGTCTCTCCCTCCGTCCCTGTCTGTCTGTCTGTCTGTCTGTCTGTCTGTCTGTCTGTCCGTCCGTCCGTCCCTCCCTCCCTCTCTGTCTGTCTGTCTGTCTGCCTGTCTGTCTAATCATTTATTGGTTGCGGTTAGAACAACCTTAGATAAACGAAGACCAACTTACAAAAAGCATTAGAAAGAGCACTTGAAAGATCTTTACATCTTCCCCAACAATTAACTTGGGTAAATGGAGCGGCGGCAGCAGCATCAGCAGAAGAAGGAAAAGGAGGAGTAGACAACTGCAGCGAAAAGGTGGGTCTGTCTATCTATCTGACCCGGCGTGGCTTCGCCCAGCTCCTGGCGGGTAGCGTCTCATTAAATTCATACAACAAAAAAAGTAACTTAAAAGAATGTCCTTCCACACACCATCCATTATTTTTAATGAAAACGCTTGCTAATCACCTGCATGACTACAGTAACTTCTTAAGCAAAAAAAGATGAGTTACAATGTTATGCATTGTGCATTATTTTTATGAAAACTTTGAAAATGCCTTATAGATTGTATCATTATTTATTATAACTTATATGCCGGTACATAACTATGGACACAGAGTTTATAAATCTTTGAAAACGATGCCACAATATGACTATAAGTTATACAGAAAAGTTATGCCCCTTGAAATAACTTTTACAGAGTTAGGTCCCCTGAGATATATGAAATTTTAATGAAAAATGAAAAATGAAATAATACTGAGTAAGCAGGCGATTTCACACTAAAAAAATATCACAGTTAGCAGCTCTGGAATGAAAGGAAGGCGTGTAGAAAATTTCATCTCAATCGGATGGGCCGTTCGCGAACAAATAAAGGACATACATAGATACATACATTTGGACGGAGATTGCCTTTTATATATAAGATATAAAGGAACTAGTGCAATAAAAAGTCAGTGCCAACTAAACAAGTGAAATGTGGCTTCCTTAGCCACTTGTGTCGCCTTTAACCACGAGGTATAGACGTCTATGCAAGGTTGTTTCATCAAGAGGAACTTTTGGAAGAAACAGTTGGACTTCATGCATTGTGTTGTGTACATAGGAGTCTCATGTTGTTGCATCTTCTTTTGACCAGACTCTTCCCAAAGAGAGTATTAAATTTGTTATCATTACAGCATTGGTGTGCCAATAGAGTTATTTGTTTGTTTGTTTGTGTGTTTGTTCGGACTATGGTTATGGTTGCTGGGCGGAGAAACCTCTGAAAGATTGAGTTTTAACTCCTTTTACAATCTATAAAGGGTGGAGCGGGTGGGGGGGGGGGGGGTGTTTCACCATAGCCAAGTTGTAAATTAATCTGCCTCCCTTTCTGAATGTTGTGGTTCGATTCTGGGCTCCGTCTTTCGGTTCACGAGTGCATATTTCTCGGACTCCTGGGGGTCGTCGCTGGAGTTGCGGAGTTCGTGTTCTGTGCGACGCTTTTGGCAGGCTGCCCGGAGGAAAGAGACCGAACTTTATTGGATAAACCAGGTGGGATTAAGTGGATCCTCTCGCCTACGAGGAACGAATAAGAACACGATCACAACCCAGAATCAATGTAAATAATAAAAGGTAGGTGTGTAACGTTCCCTGATTCCTTATTGTCTTTACCACAGGACGTTGTAATAAAAACTAAACACCAGTTACAAATAATCAACTTTGGCATATGGCTGTGAATTCTAAACAGCTGGTAGACAACCCCTAAAAGCCACGGAAATGTATGTTTAACGAAGAATGTTTAAATGCCCTGGACAGCAAAATGAGTAATCTAAATGTTTGATAAGAAACCTGGGCACAATGGAACATATTAGGACCATTAGCAGGAGACAGGCAAGATATTTGGCCACATGCTGAGAAGAAAACAACTGAATCATATTGT
>JACEFZ010021871.1:207500-255000 GCA_014155875.1 Cepaea nemoralis
AGATGTCATCAATGACGCCGGCCGTCTTTACTTTCCAAGACATTAATTGGTACCCATTTTAGGCTGGATTCACCAAGGAGCTTATGTTACATCGGCCTCCATGCGGATTCGAACCGATAACCACCTGGTCGGTAGGCATGCGTCATGCCACTACGCTACCACGGCTCCCAGCACTATCGTTGTATAAGATGGTTCTGGGCGCACGTTCTCTTGACCAAACAGCACTGAAAGGTTGATGTTTGGTTTCAGCTAAAATGTAAATTACTCTTTACAGGGTGTGGCTTATGATGCTTGCCCCATACTCTCACAGACCAACCCGCACTCTATGAGTGATGTGGTTGATAGGGATTTGAACACGTGACAACCGGGCCAGCAGGCAAGAGAGAACACCACGGTACTGCCGAGGCTCACTGTGCTCTTATAGCTGTTCATTTTAAATGTATGAGGATTGTCTTCACCTGATTATACCCCATGTCTCTCGGGTTCTTTCCCATATCTCTCGGGTTTTATCCCATATCTCTCGGTTCTATCCCAATATATCTCGAGTACTATTCCATTTATCTCGGGTTCTATCCAATATATATCGGGTTCTATTTCATATATCTAGGGTTCTATCCCATATTTCTAGGGTTCTATCCCATATCTATCGGGTTCTGTCCCATATATCTAATGTTTTATCCCATACATCTAATGTTCTATACAGTATACCTCGAGTTCTATCCCGTATATCTCGGGTGCTATAACATATATCTCGAGTTCTATCCCGTATATCTCGGGTGCTATCCCATATACCTCGAGTTCTATCCCGTATATCTCGGGTGCTATCCCATATATCTCGGGTTCTATCCCACATATCTCTGGCTCTATCCCATATATCTGTGACTCTATCCCATATATCTCTGACTCTATCCTATATATCTATAGCTCTATCCCATATATCTCTGGCTCTATCCCATATATCTCTGGCTCTATCCCATATATCTCTGGCTCTATCCCACATATCTCTGACCCTATCCCATATATCTCTGGCCCTATCCCATATATCTCGGGTTCTATCCCACATATCTCTGGCTCTATCCCATATATCTCTGGCTCTATCCCATATATTTCTGGCTCTATCCCATATATCTCTGACTCTATCCCATATATCTATGGCTCTATCCCATATATCTCTGGCTCAGTCTCATATATCTCTGGCTCTATCCCATATATCTCTGGCTCTATCCCATATATCTCTGGCTCTATCCTATATATCTATGGCTCTATCCCATATATCTCTGACTCTATCCCATATATCTCTGGCTCTATCCCATATATCTCTGGCTCTATCCCATATATCTCTGGCTCTATCCCATATATCTCTGGCTCTATCCCATATATCTCTGACTCTATCCCATATATCCCTGGCTCTATCCCATATATCCCTGGCTCTATCCCATATATCTCTGGCTCTATCCTATATATCTATGGCTCTATCCCATATATCTCTGGCTCTATCCCATATATCTCTGGCTCTATCCCATATATCTCTGGCTCTATCCCATATATCTCTGGCTCTATCCCATATATCTCTGGCTCTATCCCATATATCTCTGGCTCTATCCCATATATCTCTGGCTCTATCCCATATATCTCTGGCTCTATCCCATATATCTCTGGCTCTATCCCATATATCTCTGGCTCTATCCCATATATCTATGGCTCTATCCCATATATCTCTGGCTCTATCCCATATATCTCTGGCTCTATCCCATATATCTCTGGCTCTATCCCATATATCTCTGGCTCTATCCCATATATCTCTGGCTCTATCCCATATATCTATGGCTCTATCCCATATATCTCTGGCTCTATCCCATATATCTCTGGCTCTATCCCATATATCTCTGAGCTCTATCCCATATATCTCTGGACTCTATCCCATATATCTCTGGCTCTATCCCATATATCTCTGGCTCTATCCCATATATCTCTGGCTCTATCCCATATATCTATGGCTCTATCCCATATATCTCTGGCTCTATCCCATATATCTCTGGCTCTATCCCATATATCTCTGGCTCTATCCCATATATCTATGGCTCTATCCCATATATCTCTGGCTCTATCCCATATATCTCTGGCTCTATCCCATATATCTATGGCTCTATCCCATATATCCATACCTCTATCCCATATATCTCTGGCTCTATCCCATATATCTCTGGCTCTATCCCATATATCTCTGGCTCTATCCCATATATCTCTGGCTCTATCCCATATATCTCTGGCTCTATCCCATATATCTCTGGCTCTATCCCATATATCTCTGGCTCTATCCCATATATCTATGACTCTATCCCATATATCTCTGGCTCTATCCCATATATCTCTGGCTCTATCCCATATATCTCTGGCTCTATCCCATATATCTCTGGCTCTATCCCATATATCTCGAGCTCTATCCCATATATCTCTGGCTCTATCCCATATATCTCTGGCTCTATCCCATATATCTCTGGCTCTATCCCATATATCCAGGCTCTATCCCTATATCTCTGGCTCTATCCCATATATCTCTGGCTCTATCCCATATATCTATGGACTCTATCCCATATATCTCTGGCTCTATCCCATATATCTCTGGCCTCTATCCCATATATCTCTGGCTCTATCCCATATATCTCTGGCTCTATCCCATATATCTCTGACTCTATCCCATATATCTCTGGCTCTATCCCATATATCTCTGGCTCTATCCCATATATCTCTGGCTCTATCCCATATATCTCTGGCTCTATCCCATATATCTCTGGCTCTATCCCATATATCTCTGGCTCTATCCCATATATCTCTTGACTCTATCCATATATCTCTGGCTCTATCCCATATATCCATACTCTATCCATATATCTCGGCTCTATCCCATATATCTCTGGCTCTATCCCATATATCTCTGACTCTATCCCATATATCTCTGGCTCTATCCCATATATCTCTGGCTCTATCCCATATATCTCTGGCTCTATCCCATATATCTCTGGCTCTATCCCATATATCTCTGGCTCTATCCCATATATCTCTGGCTCTATCCCATATATCTCTGGCTCTATCCCATATATCTCTGGCTCTATCCCATATATCTCTGGCTCTATCCCATATATCTCTGGCTCTATCTATGGACAAACAAGAGTAGGAACTACTAATAGTAGTAATAGCACACGTGTGAACTACGCCTGAGTTCCAAGCGAGCGAAGGAAAACATAAATACACTAGAGAACGAGAGAAATGTTCAGACAGAGAGAGATAGTTATGCAAATTAGAATATCTTCTTCTTCTTCAGCGTTCCGAGCCATTGAGGTTCTTTGCTGCAGATACAATCCGTCTCCATTCAGAATATGATATTCATAATTTTTAGTCAAATTAAGAGACGAAAGGGTCTGGTGACAACTGGGACAATAAATGGTGTTATAAAATTAGGTGACAGACACAAGGTGAAACTGCCAGGTCTGGTTTGCAGAATGCCACGAAAGACGACGTGTTATCGAACTTATCAAGAAAATAAATGGTTGTACAGAAAGACGATAATCTGCACTACCCGGAAAAACCCGATAATGTTGGTAGCTATATGGTTTCAAGTCAATATAGAAGATGCAATGAATAATTAATTTGTTTCGAAGCAGTTTACTTTTATGGTTCTGTCATGTGATAGGACCATGACGCTTTGTAGGTCTGAATGCACGGTAGAATAGGTGACGAGTCTTCACCTCACTTAGCTGGACGATGAACCAAGGCGTCGAACTCTCGCCCAACTGCGCTCACATTGCTAACGCCTTACACTATCAACTGCGCTACTGGACCACCTATACAGGGCCCTGCTGTTCTGTACACATTTCGTAATAATGCAGATTTAAACCCAGGACTACAGGTCCCTTATGCGTTTGCTTGCCTTAAGACAAACGCAAGTTCCAATCATGCATATGGACGACCCAGATCTATAAAACAAATATCGTGCACAAAAAGAAAGCAAAAACAAAGCAAATTCTGGCAGTGATTTCACATAGAACAAACGAGTTACCAGCTGAAACATTGGCCCCTGTTTGCTCAGTGGGAATAGTTCAAACGTGGGACAATCTCTCCTTGTGTTCAAATATTAATGAATGTTTTTATTGTTGCACAGTCCCGGGGTTTAAGTGGCGGTAGTTGTAGGCTTGATAATATTGACACCGAGAATCTGGTGTAATGGAAAAGGTGTCGGTGTTACACGCGTGTGGAGTGATGATGACGTGGCTATGAATAACATAGATTCCTGTTTTTTGAGACATCATTAGGGCAAAGGCAACTACTGACCATATTAAGAAATAATGAACCTAATGTAGCGGTGTAATCGGTAGTTGCGTCTGCTATCGTTGGCAATACAGCGTTGTCGGTTCAGATTTTATCTTTGCCAAGTCAGCGTTGTATATTCAACCATTGTCGAGACAGCGTCTAAATATTTATCTTTGCCAAAACAGGGTCGGAGATGTTATCTATGCAGATTTTATCTTTGCCAAGACAGCGTTGCAGATTTTATCATTGCGAGACAGGGTTGCAGATTGCATCTTTGCCAAGACAGCGTTGCTGGTTCAAACTCCATGGTAGGTATGAGTAATCTTTCCGATAATCCCACTCTGCAGCGACTCATCTTCATAAAATGGGCCATTATAGTCATACTGCGCCATACCGATAAGCGTTGGCGGTCATGAATTGTCATTTCCCACGATAACCGGAGTGTTGGATGAGGTCTGTGTTATTGCCTCGATTATGCTATCTGGCCAACCTGTCATAGTATTTATCGCTTTGCCACCCCTTTGCTCTTTCCCCACAAATTGTGCCAGTTTGCTAGTTCATGTCTCCTCATGACGTGAACAAAAATATCGACTGTTTATGTCTAATTTTTCTAACCAGTTTAAAGTTTTCATTTGTTATAACATGGAAACTGGATAATTTTCAGAAACTTCACGAATTGGAAACTGGATAATTTCAGAACGCTCATGAAATGTTCTGGGAAGTATAAGTGGCGAGGAAAGAAACTGGCTAAATCACTTTATTGTTCCGTGGCCTTGAATATGTTTTTTCTCCGTAATTAATGTTGTTTGTCCATCACATCAAGAATGATGATGACCTATTCATTTCATCCAGTGGGGTTAAAGGTATGGAGCCGTGGGTTCTAAGATGGCTGATAAGGCCTATTTTGGCTCGAAATGTTCTTTGACAATGTTCAAATGTTCTTTGTTCTTTGAATTGATTGTGACGTCCTTGCAAAGAGGAGTTGTGTGTTGCGTTGAGCTGAGTTAAGCTGAGTTGAGATAAGTTGAGTTGTGTTGAGTTGAGTTGAGCTAAGAACTGACTTCACTACACTCAGGACATCCCATTCGCGCACAGTCCCCTCGTTCAGCATCCAGCGAAGAGTCACACTACTAATCGTTCCCACCTCTATCTGATTGAACGTTCTCCTGGTCTTCCTTCTCAGCTTTGAGATTCTACCAGAACCCCTGCCAATCGCCCGCAATCTCATCATTTCCACATACGGGTTCTCAATCTGTTCCTCCACCTTCTCCATCTGGTCCCACAGGCACACGACTACCTCTCCTTTGTCCATAGATAATCTACCACCAAGAGGTGCATTTCCTGCCAGCCTGCTCATTCCCCCGCACTCCATACCATACAGTTCTCACAAACTGCGACCTCTGAAGCGAAGTGAGCCATTCCACATGAAACATTCCTTTCTCCACCTTCACTAAGCATACTCTTTGAGTCCCTGATGAAGACAGCGTGTGTTGCAGTAGTCTCCTCTAACTACCTTCATTCTCATGCTTCCACCTCCATTCTCATTAGTCTTCGCAATGAAACCCCAACCACACCGTCTGTTTCTCACCACTGACCCATCAGTATAGATCACTATGTCACCTTGATGTGTACTACTCTGGATCAGTTGTTGCACTCTAAAATATGTGCTGCCCACTGCCCATTCTCTGCACTCACGACCCAGTGTTACTATTACATTGTGCCAGTCCGTCCTGTCTGCCGGTACTTCAACCCACTCTTTTTCACGACTGATGGTCTCTTGATCACACACCTGACGTATAGGTATTTCTGCCTGTGCCATCCAGGACCTGCCTCGTCTTTGTCTATGACCCTGACCATATCCATGGCTTCATGCACGGAGTGATCCCTATCTGCAGCAACTCTCAGGCACCATTTGGCTTGAAGGACCCTATGCTTTTCCGCCATTGTTGGTAGCGCCAGGATATGCCTCATGCATATAATTGATGTGTTCTTTGTGCACCCCAGGATCATCCGCATGGCTGCAATTTTGTATGCGCTCCAACCTTTCAAGCTGGCTCTTTGATACTGCCAGGAGCCCCAAACCATATTCAATGACAGAAATTATTAACTGCTGAAAAAGCCTGTACAGTATCCTCTGATCTACCCCTGTTTCTGCCATCGCCCTCTAAGCATTAAGTCCCCTACTAGCCTTCACTACCAAAGCCTCCACATGATCTTTAAAAGACAAACACCTGTCAAAGGTGATACCCAAGTACTTCAGTTTACTCTCTCTACTAAGAAGACATCTATTCAATATAATACATGTGACATCTGCCTTTACAATCCGGTTATCCAGGGAGTACCACACAACCGATGCCTTGTCTGGGTTTATAACGGCCCCAGCAAAGAGGATAATTACACAAAATGTAGATAACGATAAACTATCGATTGTGTAAGAAACTACTAAAGGACGGAAGTATTTGAGTATAGATATATGACAAAGTCAGAGTACAAATAGCATGCGTGTTTCCTGTAGTAATATAGCATATGGTTGTAAAACATGGACACATAAACAATCAGTTGAAAAGCACGTATGAGCCCTAGAATAAAAATTTTGCAGAATAGTAGTATAAATGCAATGGACGACAAAGACAACAAACAGATCTACGCAACAAGAACTCTTCAATAAAGAAGATTGACTTTAAAGACAAATGACATTGAGGAAACTAACATATTTTTGGCATGTAAAATGACATGCATGTCTTTAAAAGATAACTGTCCAAGGAGTGTAACGGGAAAGTGAAGAAGACAAAGACCACAGCGTAGGTGGGTTTAGGATGTGATAGATAATTTACAGATGATAATAGCAGAGACTGGACATGTGTGTGACATGTGATACATGGTGATTTCTTGTGAATATCGTGGGGGAAACGTTCTGTACATGATAAACTATTGAAAGCTTAAAATTGAAAGCCAGTTAATCAACTCTCTGGGATGCATCCACCCAGCGGGAATCAATACTGTTGAGGATGCCAGTGTATAACTCTGCTGACTTCCCTCTATATTTCCATATCTGACTGTTTGCACACATTCGGCTTCACAATCTGGGACCTTTCACAACTGAACTTCTGCGCAACCTTCCTAGAAACGAAGTATGTGCAATACCATAGCAATGTTTCATGCCTATATTTTTTTCTTATTACGTTTTAATGTTTAATAAAATTTTGTAATTTCATGGTTTTCTTGAGATCTGTTTGTGCTGTTCCTGATATAGATTACTATGATCGAAACGTCGATTCGTTGTGTCGCGATATAACTTATTATATGTTTTCTTTTTCTTTTTCTTTTTTTAATCATTTATATTTTCACCCAGTGATTTACGTGTGCCGGATGTGAGTTCCGTGTAAGGTATGTACACTGTACACGTTTATTATCTGTCACTTTATAACAGATGTCACACATTTCTGGCTGTGTTTATACTGTATTGAATGCGGGATGATAGAGAAATACTGAAAAGTGGAATACATGTCATTTCTAGTAACATAACTTGCTACAGAAAGATGATGAGAATGCCTTGGACGAAAACATATGTGCAGGGAAAGAATCTTGCATGAGTCAATTGTGAAGAGGCAAGACCCGAAAGGCAGGTTGTATTCTGATGACGCGGATAATCATGATAATGATACCGATGACGATAGTGATGCTAAAGATTTTGAAGGTATGATGATGATAATGATGATGAAAATAAAAGTCGCTTAAAAGTCAGCAGGGTCGACTTCATTGCACCGCGTTTTATCCTATATGGCTCAGTCTTTTTCCGCAGCGCGGAAAGCGTCGCACAAAGCACGAACTCCGTAGCTCCAGCGACGACCCACAGGAGTCTCGGAAAAAATGCACTCGTGAATCGAAGGATGCGGCCCGGAATCGAACCCATAACCTTCAAAGCCCGAGTCAGACGGCTTGACCACTTGGCCATGGAGACTCCCGATGATGATGATAATAAAATGATGATAATTATGATAATGATGCTAATGTTGATAATGGTGGCGATGATACTGATGATGATGATGGCATTATGATGATCATGGTGATGATGATAATGCTAATTATCTTAGTGACAATGATTATGATGATAATTATGATAACATAACGATGACGATAATGATGATGATAATGATGATGAGAATAATGACGATGGTGGTGATGGTGATAAGGATGCTATTGGAACTGTTTGTGTTCTGCACTGCTTCTCTGTAATACATAACTCACCCGATGTTATCACCAAGGCACACGGATACAATAACAGTGAGAATGTATCACAGAGATAACGAACAGATCAACATAAGCAAACAATGGAGTTTTAAAATATCATGAACATGCATTGCAGTAAAGCTATAGCATTGGAGAGAAAGAGAATTCCTGTATTTTACATGCAACCAGTTTTAACATATGGGTTCGAATCATGGAGCATTCGTAAGCAGGCAAATATTATCTTAAGAGACCTAAGAAATGCGGTGTTTGCAGAAGAATCGTGGAAATACCCTTGCAAGCCAAAATGAGTAATCTTTATGTATTGAAAGAGGTTAAGCAACAAAGAGGCGTTATCACAAACATCAGAAGGTCACTTTATGAGATATTAAAAACATGACCACGCTGTGACAACTATTTGTGGAAAGACAGATCGTCGAAGACAAGTATTTGGAAAAAAAAATAGATATTGGAAGGCAATGAGAGAAGGTTCTCGACAGCCTTTTGTCATGGCACGGAAAGCTGTCAGCACAAGAATTGATAATGCCGTTAAAAATCGCGAGATGTGAAGTAGAAAGATCGCCAACGCCAGTTGGCAAAGCATTTAATGATGATGATGATGCTAGTGAAACTACTGCTCCAAAGACTGTCTCTAATACAGCCTTTATGAGAGTTCTAGTAATGGCAGCTCTAGCGATGATAGTTCCGATGTCCTTAACAAATTAAGAAATATTAGCATGATTGAGAGATATTGAACCACCAAATAAAAACCAGATGAATGGGGACATGCACTGAGACGGACAAATACTGATGGGATAATGAAATACTGCAGAGATAAAGAAAGAGAAAAATAAGGTGCCAAGAAAACTAAGAACATGCAGGAAAATGTGATTGATGTATTTTTTGTCCACAGCCTGTTTACTATAACAAACGTGCAGGGCATCGATCTTTGCGCAGTGTCTGTTAGTTTGAATGTCTGTCGTTTGACGCAACACATGGACATAATTTCCTAGATCTGCGTATATTATCATGTACAGACAGTAATACATATTTATCTGTTCATTTATTGTGAATAAGAATAAATATTGCTCTTCTTGGAAACATGTGTTTGTGATTTGCAGGTTCACACGGGCCGATATAAAGTGATAATGGGCTGTATTCTATCAATATTCGGTTATTTATGAAGATAGAAAAAAAGAAGTAAGTAGGAGAAATAGCAGAAGAGGAATGTCACGGCAAAGCATAATAAGAAGACAGATACAGGGGAGAGGAGGAAGAGGAGAAGAATAAGGAGGAGAAGGAAGTAGAAGAGGAGGAGTTGGTGGTTGTGGTAACAGAGAAAGAAGAGGAGGTAGAAAGGAGAAGACGATGAGGATAAGACGATGGAGGAGAAGAAGAAGAAGAAGAAGAAGAAGAAGAAGAAGAAGAAGAAGAAGAAGAAGAAGAAGAAGAAGAAGAAGAAGAAGAAGAAGAAGAAGAAGAAGAAGAAAGAAAGAAAGAAAGAAAGAAAGAAAGAAAGAAAGAAAGAAAGAAAGAAAGAAAGAAAGAAAGAAAGAATGAAAGATAACACATGGAATAAAGCTGTTAAACAGTAACAAAGACGTATCTATTTACTATAAGATAGTTTCTCTAACATCCGTAAAAAGTGAATTAGATATGTGACCCTCTTCCACGCCCTGAGACGTAGTAGGTATGATGTGCTGGTCCCACATTTATATAGGTCAATCAACTCTCGATCTCTGATGTTGTCAACATTACACCGTCTCCTCTATTTCCCGGAACATTTTGTTCTGCCCATTTTAAGCTGGGTCGATCTGGAAGCACAGGTTAAAGGAAGTTGTTTGTCCATCAAGAATGATGATGACCATTCGTTTAATCCAGAGGGGATGAATGTTTGGAGCCTTGAGTTCTAAGATGGCTCGAGATGTTCCTTAACAATGTGGGCAAAGATTGCTTGGCGTGCCAGGAGGAGGATCTACTGTAGTGTTTTTTTCCCCCAGCCTTTTTTCACAGCTCATGAAGTCCTGTTTGCTTCACAAGTGATTCCACCCTTGCGTAATGCTGTACGCCCCGAATTTGGTCTTTGGCAGCAGTCTTCCAAGTGTCGTGATGAATTACAAAAGCTTTTGCCGAGATCTTCAGTGTCTTTAAAACGTTTCCTCTGACCGCCTTGGAGGAATTTACCAATCCGCAGCTCTCGGTAAAAAATTCGTTTAGGGAGCCTGTAATGTGGCATACGAGTCAAATGAATATGACTCTTCGTTAGTAGAGTGTGGATACTGGGCATGGACGCCCTTTCTAAGACTTTAGTGTCTGTGATCTTTTCTTGTCATTTGACAATAAAGAAGTTTGAAGAGAAAGATATCAGTAAACTTTGTTTTATGTCTAGTTAGTTTAGCACAGCCGGCGCTGTGGCAAAGCAGTTACGAACGCAAATCGTAATCCCGCATACCGCGTTGGAAACAGTTATGGGCGATTTGGAAGCAGACCGCCTTGTATTCATTTTCATACAATGGTATGAGTGCCGGTCGTTCAGAAAGCAATGCAAACTACTGGACGTAAACTTGCCAAGAAATTACAAACAGCAAAAAAAAAAAAAATGCCGGGGTTGACTGCGACGTCATGTAAAGATATGCAACTGTTGTTAAGCATGGAAGAACTCTGGTTCCCGATGGTATCATTGGCAGTTGTGTCCAGGCATGTCTACAATGATGGAGGCCAGCATAGGCGAATGCATAACAGCGCTCGCTCTTATACTTCCGGTGTGCTGACGCTGAGGTAAAAGGCTCAACCCCCACATCGGTCACTTGAATTAAAATGTTGACTTCTCGTCCTTGACTTGGGGACGTAAATTTACCTCAGAGTTTGGAGTGGGTTCGCCTGATGGAGAGGAACACTGGTAATAGGGACAGATACTCCATACGAAAAAAAAATCAGTCCAGTACATTAGAAGTGTTAGAACGTGTATGGTCTTTGCTTGCGTTCAAAGCCTGCGAACGCAAAATAAATGTGTACCATTGCATTTTAAACATTATTTTGCCCAGTTTGTCGCTTGATATGCGACGTTCGCACTAGCTGAGACTCCGTTTATGGCAGTTATTATTGTATGTGACTCTCAAACAGTGCTTCCTCCCCCGATGTGTCTCCACCTTGCCGTGGTGGGGGAGCTTGCGTGTCCCATTGACCCAATGTGCTATGTCGATGGATGAAAACTACATATCGAACAGCTTATGGGATAGGGGCAGACTAAGCGAGACACAACCTGCTGCTCTGCAGGTATACTGAGGATAGCAGTCAAAAGTTTAAAAATCAGGCTCACGAAGGCAGAAGTTCTTGGTCCGGATACATACTCTAAGGCTCTCTGTCGAGGGTTGTGGCTGAACGCCTCTAAGCCATAAACCCTCGGATGTGAGAGCCGGGCCGATACCCATCTACAGAAAAATGGAGGTGAGATTCCTGACCATCGCTACATGCCCAGTTCAGATACTTGTCCGAAGGCTCTCATCTGGGGATATGAGGGATCCCCGGATGAGAGGGCCTGGCCGTTTCTCGCTCACTTCTGCACGGAGGTAAGGTGCTGAGCCGGCAGCACATGTAGCCTACCTCGTGAGCGAGTACTAAAAGGTAAAAGAAGTTCCCCAGTCGAATGAAATGGTTACGAAAACTGTCTATATCTAATTCATAGAAAGTCTAGACAAAGGTGGGAAAACGTCGCAATAACACGAAATGGAACGCACGGCTAGCGAATCCATTGCGTGGTCCGAAGTCCAAAGCGAAAGCTTACCTAATGGATGCCGCCCGCATACTGACCGTTCCTGGTTTGTGCTTGAGCGACCAGTGGCAATCGAAATGCCCATCACATGGAAGTGAAGAATTAAAGCAGCCAAGAGCAGGACGTGGCAACTCCTCGGGTGAGCCCCGTCTCAGAGCAATATGTGCCGGCTCTGCAATTATGGAAGCCTCCTTGGATAGCGGGGGAATGCTGATGGTCTGCCCCTGCCTTCCCTTGATGGTGACCGTGATGTCGTTGACCGTTCTACTTTGACCAGCTTTAGATGTGGATGACACCACAGCACTAACAGTCTAACGTCTCTCGAAACTCTGGGAAAGCAAACCCGTAAAAATGCCTGCTGAAGTCGGATGTGCTGGCCTACGGGTGCAAATAAATAAGGCACAACGCAAAAAACGTCCGAGTGAAATGTCTTTCGTGCTAGGAACAGCTCTGACTAACTAGTTTTCCGAATATCTCGTGTCCGGAAAAGCTCCGACTAGCTAGTTTCCGAATGTTCGTTGTGCCCGGAACAGCTCTGACGGGCACATCGACAAGCATATATCCGAATCGAAAACTCGCTGAGTGGATACCGTCTGCAGACCGGTCTAGTCAGTGCGGGAAAGGCCCGTGGTCAACGATATGCCCAATATATCGAAGTGAGGAATTAAAGCAGCCATAAGCAGGACGTGACGATTCCCTCGTGAGCCCAGGACCAGGGCGCTATGTGTCGGCTCTGCAACTATGGAAGCCACCCTGGATGGCGGAAAATATCATGGACTGTCCCTGCCTTACCTTGAGGGCTGATCGTAAAGCATTCGACCGTTCCAACTTGACAAGCTGTGATGTGGACGGCACCACAAAAGTGAGTGTCTCCCAGGAATGCAACCTGGTCAAAAATGCACGCTACAGCCGGATGTGTTGGCCTACAGGTTTGGGCCCAAGGGCGCATAACTTAGACACACCGTAATCACACCTGAAAAAACACTCCGGATGAATGCAAAGAAGAAGAAAACTGCTTCAGAGGGTCGATCATGGACGGTTATTGAAGAAATGAATAAGTTATTTTGAAATCACATAATCTATGCGTAAAATGGATCTTCTAGCGAGAGTACAAACGAACGAACGAACGAACGAAAGAACGAAAGAACGAACGAACGAACGAACGAACAAACGAACGAACAAACGAACAAACTTTATTTTCGAAGGGTAACAAATTGGGCACGTCTTACATTTGGCCCTTCCAATCACTCATCTTTCGTTCATCAGTGCATAGTGCATTCACATAGGGAAAAAACATTGTCAAATGAATGTTGTAAACATAAACAATTCATGTTACCATGTTATAAGACAAATCCCCCACCTGCCCACCCATCCCCTATCCATCCGCGTGTCCCCCACACACACATCCACCACCCAGCCACACACATACCCACAGGCACATAATGACCCCATCCATCCACCAATCCCCCAACTCACACATCCCAAACACACCCCCACATACATCATCTCCCTACCCACACACACACATCTCCCACCCACCACACATCCCCCCACCACACATCCCCCACCCACCCACACACCCAGGCACACATGCATGCAACCACCCATCCATACCCACCCACACATCCACCCACCTTCATACATCTCCCCACCCACACGCACACGTCCTCCACCCATCCCATAACCTACCAACACTCACCCACCCACATATCCTCCACCACCCACCCACACATCCCCAAACACTCAGCCAAACACACATCCCCAAACCACATTTCCAACACCCACGCACACATATTCCCGCCAACTCACATATCCTGCACTTACCCACACACAAAACCCGCACCTACCCACACATCCCCCACTTGCACACATATCATCCACCACACAATCCCCCCCACCCACACATCCCGCACCCAAACACACACATCCCTCCCACCCCCAACCTACACACGCTAACCCTCCCATATGTCCTCCACCGACCCACTCGCCAACCATCCCACCCCGTTCTCCAAACTCCAATCACACATCCCTTAACTACACATCTAACCACCCATACACTCTCACACACACACATCTCCCCACCCATACACACATCCTCACCCATCAACACATTCCTCATCCAAAAACACACACCAACCACCCACACACACCCCACCACCCACATATATCTCACCCACACACATCCGCCTTCCCACCCACACACACATCCCCCATCCATACACTCACGTCTCACACACATCCACCCACTCACGTACCCATCCATCAACCACTCACACCGACACATCACCCACCCACCCATCAACAGATGCATCTCTCATCTACCCTCCCACCCACACACACCCCAACCACCCAGGGAAACACACATCCCCCATCCTCACATATTTACAAGTTAATGTACAAGAGTACAAGTTAATGAGCAGGGTTGCTATGCTAGCCGAGACTTTGCCAGTTGTGGAGTCCTGCGGATGGACAGTGAATGCATAATACGTGACATATGTAACAGGTTGCTACAGACAGACACAGAAGTTGATCCATCAACCCGGCTATGGTCTTTGTAATTTGGTACCACTTCTAACGACAGAAGCGAGATCAGTGGCTGGAACTACATAGGCGTATGCTTAACCATACACATCTCCACGCTCCGACGTCTGCTGAGAGAGACACAGCACATATGATGGCGTCCCGAGTGTTATAATGTCAGGCCTGATTAAATCAGTAAATCAACAGTCTACACAGGCCCTAAAGTCACTAGGATCTAATTACACTCTTCTTCTGCCAATTCTCTTCCTCCTCCTTTTTCTCCTTCTCGTTCACCTCCTGCTTCTTCTTCTTCCTTCTACATTCTACTCTATTCTTCTCCATTCTCCTTCATTCTCCTCCATTCTTCTCCATTCTTCCTCTCCGTCTCCGTTTTCTTCTTCTTTGATTTTTTCTCTATCATTTTTCACTGTGTGAGTGAGAGAGTGAGTGAGAGAGTGAATGAGAAAGAGTGTGAGTGAGAGAGTGAGTATGAGACAGAGAAAGCGAGAGAGTATGTATGCGCGTGTGCCTGCGAGTGTGAAAGAGTAAGTGAATGTCTGTGTACACGTATGTGTGAGAGATTGAATGAGAGAATGAGTTAGTGTGAGAGAGAGGTTGTGTTGTGTGTATACCTGTCAGTAGTTAGGAGGGCGCAATTCGGTTCTCATTTGGTGGATTGACCTGTGGATTGACCTTGACCTCGGCTGATTTGCACTCCTCCTCGGTCATGTAGTTGGGTGGTGTAAGGGGTGATATCTAGGTCATAGCTAAGGGCGATAATTCTAAGATTTTATGTTTCTAAGGGCAGATAACTAATGAGTGGGTGTATAAAAATTTTAAATAATTATTAAAAAATAAAATAAAATAAATAAAAATTTAAAATAAATAACGACGGGGTGCGGGGTGGTGGCGAGGGGGTGGGCGCGTGGGGTGAGGCTAGGCTGTTCGGGTTTAAACACTATCATCACAGGGTTACAAATGAACACCTTAAATTGTAAAGATGGTCGATGTTATTGATTTTAGCAGGTATAGCTTAGTGAAATTCGTTGGTGAGGGGTGGGTAGTGGTTACTAGTGGTCTGTAGAGGGTCACCGTGGCTTTTTTACTATCATCATACGGGTTACAAATGAAAACCTTAAAAAGTAAAGATGGCCGATATTAATGATTTTAGCGGGTATAGCATAGCGAAATTTATTGTTAAGGGGTGGGTAGCGGCTAGTAGTGATCCGTAGGGGGTCGTAGTGACCAATACACTGTCAACATACGGGTTACTAATGAAAACATTAAAAAGTAAAGATGGTCCATATTATTGATTGTCTCGGGTATGGCTTTTTGAAATTCGTTGGTAAGGGGTGGGTAGCGACTATTAGTGATCTGTATAGGGATGTATTGGCCTATACACTATCATCATACGGTTACAAATGAAAACCTTAAAATGTAATGATGGCCGGTATTATTGGTTGTAATGGGTATGGCTTAGTGAAACACGATTGCTGTGGGTATGGCTTAGTGAAACTCGGTGATAAGGGGTGGAAACCAGTTATTAGTGATCTATAGAGGGATGTAATGGCCTATACACCACCATCATACGGTTACAAATGAAAACATTAAAATGTAAAGATGGCCGGTAACATTGGTTGCTGTAGGTATGGCTTGGTGTCATTCGTTGATAAAGAGTGGGTAGAGGTTGTTAGTGCTAGTTAGAGGGTCGTAGTGGTATATACAGTATTATCATACGGGTTATAAATGAAAAATCTTAAAAAGTAAAGATGGTCGGTATTAGTGGTTGTAGTGGGTACGACATAGTGTTATTTGTTGTCAGGGGGTGTATAGTGGTTATTAGTGATATGTAGAGGGTGAGTGGTATACACACTATTAGCATACGGGTACAAATGAAAACCTTTTAAAAGTACAGATGACCTGTATTATTGGTTGTAGTGGGTATGGCTTAGTGAAATTAGATGTTAAGGGTTGGGTGAGTGGATGTGTAGCTAGGTAAGTGCTCGAACAATAACATCATACGATTTCAGATCGGTAAATGAAAATCTAATATCTCTCCCTCCCCCCTTGTGTCTATACGGGTCTTTGTTTCGTTCCCCAGAAACCCATTTCCAAGACCAATATTTGTTCTCAAACTTGTCTGCTCAGTGCCACACTTCACAGCCAGACAAAACTACAGCTTCTATGTACCACTTCAACATTCAAATAAGAAAATATGTTAACCAAAAGGGGAAAAAATAGCGGTCAAACTTATAAATATCTTGGCCAAACTTATGAAAAGTAGGAAATATTGTTAACCAAATGTGAAAAAAATATCGTCCAGAGAGAGAAATCCTTCAACTAAACTTAAAATAGATCAGCCAAACTTATGAAAAATAGGAAAATTGTCAGCCAAATTGGCAATAGTTAGGCCAAATACAGAAATATCTCACCCAAACTTATGAAAAGTAGGAAAATTCTGTTAGCCAAATGTGATAATTTATCGGCCAAATACAGAAATACCTCATCCAAACGTATAAAAAGTAGGAAAATTGTTAACCAAACGGGAAAGATATTGACCAACTAGGAAAATGTATTAGTCAAAGATGAATAATATTGAACAAGTAACGAAATATATCGTTCAAACTTATGAAAAGTAGGAAACTTTGTTAACCAAATGTGAAAAATATCACCCAAAGAGAGAAATATCTCACCCCAACGTATAAAAAGTAGGAAAATTGTCTGCCAAATGGGAAAAATTTAGGCCAAATACAGAAATAGCTCACGCAAACTTATGAAAAGTAGGAAACTTTGTTAGCCAAAGTGAAAAAAACCTAGGTCAAGTAAGAAAATTCTGTTACCCAAATGTGAAAAGTGTCGGCCAAATACAGAAATAGCTCAACCAAACGTATAAAACGTAGGAAAATTGTTAATCAAACGGGAAAGCTATTGACCAACTAGGAAAATGTATTAGTCAAAGAATAATAATATTGAAAAGTAACGAAATATATCGTTCAAACTTATGAAAAGTAGGAAGCCTTGTTAACCAAATGTGAAAAATATCACTCAAAGAGAGAAATATCTCGTCCAAACTTATAAAAAGTAGGAAAATTGTCGGCCAAATGGGAAAAAGTTAGACCAAATACAGAAATATCTCACCCAAACATATGAAAAGTAGAAAACGTTGTTAGCCAAAGGGGGAAAACCAAGGTCAAGTAGGAAAATATGTTACCCAAATGTGAAAAACGTCAGCCAAATACAGAAATATCACGTCCACACTTATGAAAACCGGGAATATTTGTTAGCCAAATAGGAAAAAATATTGACCAAGTAGGAAAATATGTTACCCAAATAGGGAAAAATATCAGCCAAAGAAAGAAATATAGCGTCCACACTTATAAACAGTAGGAAAATTTGTCAACCAAATGGTACAATTATCAGCCAAAGAGAGAAATATCTAGTCCACTCTTATAAAAAGTTGAAAAAGGTGTCAACCAAATGGTAAAAATGTGAGATGTGATCACCGATGCCAGGCGAGGAAGACGTATCTGTACGTAACAACTATCAGGTAACATACCTATACAGCGACGAGTGGCTAGCGCATGTTATCAGATTATAATATTACAAACGAACACAACACACTGCCCCGACTCACCCTTAGGTAATGAATGTAACATGGCATGTCAGTGTCCACTATCATAACAAGCAACGCTATCACGTACCAAATTATACATGTACACGTTCACTACCTCTCTGTGTGTCTGTACGGAACTACGGAACTCTACAACGTTCCCCAGAAACACATTACAAACGCTAATATATGTTTTACAACTTGTCTGCTCAGTCCCACACTTCACAGCTGGACAAAACTACACCTTCTATGTACCACTTCAACTTTCAAATAAGAAAATACGTTAACCAAAATAGAAAAATATAGCAGTCAAACTTATAAATAGCTCGGCCATACATATGAAAAGTAGGAAATATTGTTAACCAAATGTGAAGAAATATCGTCCAAAGAGAGAAATAGTTCAACTAAATTTATAAATAGATCACCAAACTTATGAAAAGTAGGAACATTGTCAACCAAAAGGGGAAGAAAATTAGGCCAAATACAGAAATATCTCACCCAAACTTATGAAAAGTTGGAAACTTTGTTAGCCAAAGGGGAAAAACTCAGGTCAAGTAGGAAAATATGTTACCCAAATGTGAAAAAGGTCGGCCAAATAGACAAATAGCTCGTCCTCACTTATGAAAGCTAGAAAAATTTGTTAGCCAAATAGGAAAAATATTGGCCAAGTAGGAAAATGTGTTAGTCAAAGAGGAAAAATGTTGAACAAGTAACGAAATACAGCGTTCATACTTATGAACAGTAGGAAAATTTGTTAACCAAATGTTAAAAAAAAATATCATCCAAAGAGAGAAATATTTCAACTACACTTATAAATAGATCAGCCAAAGTTATGAAAAGTAGGAAAAGTGTCAGCGAAATGGTAAAATGTTAGGTCAAAATACAGAAATATCTCAGCCAAACTTATGAAAAGTAGGAAACTTTGTTAGCCAGAGGGGAAAAACCTATGTCAAGTAGGAAAATCTGTTAACCAAAGGTGAAAAATGTCGGCCAAATACAGAAATATCACGTTTACACTTATGAAAACTAGGAAAAATTGTTAGCCAAATAGGAAAAAAAATATTGGCCAAGTAGGAAAATTTTTCATTCAAAGGGAAACATATCTCGTCCACACTTATAAAAGATAGGAAAATGTGTCAACCAAATGGTACAAAAAGGTCGGCCAAATACAGAAATATCTCAACAAAACATATAAAAACTAGGAAACATTGTTAACCAAATGGGAAATATATTGACCAAGAAGGAAAATGTGTTAGCCAGAGGGGGAAAATCTAAGCCAAGTAGGAAAATCTGTTACCCAAATATGAAAAATGTCGGCCAAATACAGAAACATCTCATTCACACTTATGAAAACTAGGAAAATTTGTTAGCCAAACAGGAAAAGTATTGGCCAAGTATGAAAACTTGTTAACCAAAGGTGAAAAAATATCAGCCAAAGAGATCAATATCTCGTCCAGACTTATAAAAAGTGGGGCAAATATGTCAACCAAAGGTGAAAATGTCGGCCAAATACAGAAATATCTCAACTAAACTTATGAAAAGTTGGAAACTTTGCTAATCAAAATGTGAAAGATATTGACAAAGTAGGAAAAATGTGTTAGTCAAAGAGGAAACATATTGAACAAGTAACGAAATACATCGCTCAATCTTATGAAAAGTAGCAAACTTTGTTAACCAAATGTGAAAAAATATCAGCCAAAAAGAGGAATAGCTCGTCCAAACTTATAAAAATTAGGAGAATTGTCAGCCAAATGGGAAAACAATGTCAACGAAATACATAAATATCTCACCCAAACTTATGAAAAGTAGGAAACTTTGTTAGCCAAAGGGAAAAAAAACTTAGGTCAAGTAGGAAAATATGTTAGCCAAATGTGAAAAAATGTCGGCCAAATACAGAAATATCTCGTCCACACTTATGAAACTAGGAAAATTTGCGGGTCAAAGAGGAAAAATATTGGCCAAGTAGGAAAATTTGATAGCCATATGTGAAAAAATATCAACCAAAGAGAGAAATATATAAACTAAACTTATAAAAAGTAGGAAAATGTGTTACCCAAATGGGAAAAATGTTAGCCAAGTAAAGAAATAACGCGTCCACACTTATAAAAACTAGGAAAATTTGTTAACCAAAGGGGAAATCGTCGCTCAAATACAGAAATAGCTCGTTCAAACTTATAAAAAGTAGGAAAATTTGTTATCGAAATGGAGAAAAATCTTGGCCAAGTAAGAACATTTGTTAGCCAAATGGGAAACATATTGACCAAGTAACGAAACGCATCGGCCAAAGGTATAAAAATTCAGAAACTTTGTTAACCAATGGTGTAAAAAATATCGACCAAAGAGAGAAATATTTCAACTAAACTTATAAAAAATAGAAAAATTTGTCAGCCAAATGGGAAAAAGTTCGACCAAACACAGAACTAGCTCAACCAAATTTATAAAAAGAAGGGGAAAATTGACCAAGTAACGAAATATCTCGACAAAACTTATGGAAAGTAGGAATATTTGTTACTCAAATAGGAAAAATCTTGGCCAAGTAAAAATGTTTGTTAACCAAAGGGGGAAAATATGGTATACGTAACGAAATATCTCGTCCACACTTATGAAAAATAGGAAACTTTGTTAACCAAAGATGAAAAAAGGGTTGACCACAATAGGAAATATCGCATCAAACTTATGAAAATTAGGAAACTTTGTTAACCAAATGTGAAAAATAGTCGTCAAATAAAGAAATATTGTGCCTAAATTTATAAAAAATAGTAGGACACTTTTGTTAACCAAAGGCAACACATATTGACCAAGTAAAGAAATATTTCATCCAAACCTTATGAAAATTTTGACCAAATTTCAGCCAAACTTATAAAATGTAGGAAAATTTGTTAACCAAAGATGAAAAATGTTGACCAAATTTCACCCAAACTTATAAAAAGTAGGAACATTTCATTAAACAAATGAGAAAAATATCTCACGTTGTCATTTCACATCCGCAATAGCGTCAGGTCTCCATCCAACCAACACTGTCTGTTATAAGGTCGACCTTTTCTTAAAACCAACTTTGCCTTATTAACCCCATAAATACCATCTACCTCATCTTCTAAGCGACTTTCCACGTTTCATACCACATAACGCTAACATTCTCTTTGATCACACCTCAACCAGCTTTCTGGTGACTGGGCAAATTTCCATTCTGCTAGCGATAATCCTCTGTCCCCTATGCAAGCAACGGCTGTATTTCAGAAAATTAAAAGTATCTTATGTAATAAGTCACTATTGTTGAAGGAAAAAATAAAATTTCAACAATAAAATTGTACAAAAATTGACAATTAAATTTCTCTTTATTGTTTCCAAATTGAATGTTTCATGTAGAAATTTAATTTAGAAGATGAGGTAGATGGTATTTATGGGGTTAATAAGGCAAAGTTGGTGTTAAGTAAAGGTCGACTTTATAACAGACAGTGTTGGTTGGATGGAGACCTGACAACGTGAGATATTTTTCTCATTTGTTTATGAAATGTTCCTACTTTTTATAAGTTTGGGTGAAATTTGTTCAAAATTTTTCATCTTTGGTTAACAAATTTTTCTACATTTTATAAGTTTGGCTGAAATTTGGTCAAAATTTTTCATAAGTTTTGGATGAAATATTTCTTTACTTGGTCAATATGTGTTGCCTTTGGTTAACAAAAGTGTCCTACTATTTTTTATAAATTTAGGCACAATATTTCTTTATTTGACGACTATTTTTCACATTTGGTTAACAAAGTTTCCTAATTTTCATAAGTTTGATGCGATATTTCCTATAGTGGTCAACCCTTTTTTCATCTTTGGTTAACAAAGTTTCCTATTTTTCATAAGTGTGGACGAGATATTTCGTTACGTATACCATATTTTCCCCCTTTGTTTAACAAACATTTTTACTTGGCCAAGATTTTTCCTATTTGGGTAACAAATATTCCTACTTTCCATAAGTTTTGTCGAGATATTTCGTTACTTGGTCAATTTTCCCCTTCTTTTTATAAATTTGGTTGAGCTAGTTCTGTTTGGTCGAACTTTTTCCCATTTGGCTGACAAATTTTTCTATTTTTTATAAGTTTAGTTGAAATATTTCTCTCTTTGGTCGATATTTTTTCACCATTGGTTAACAAAGTTTCTGAATTTTTATACCTTTGGCCGATGCGTTTCGTTACTTGGTCAATATGTTTCCCATTTGGCTAACAAATGTTCTTACTTGGCCAAGATTTTTCCCCATTTCGATAACAAATTTTCCTACTTTTTATAAGTTTGAACGAGCTATTTCTGTATTTGAGCGACGATTTCCCCTTTGGTTAACAAATTTTCCTAGTTTTTATAAGTGTGGACGCGTTATTTCTTTACTTGGCTAACATTTTTCCCATTTGGGTAACACATTTTCCTACTTTTTATAAGTTTAGTTTATATATTTCTCTCTTTGGTTGATATTTTTTCACATATGGCTATCAAATTTTCCTACTTGGCCAATATTTTTCCTCTTTGACCCGCAAATTTTCCTAGTTTTCATAAGTGTGGACGAGATATTTCTGTATTTGGCCGATATTTTTTCACATTTGGCTAACATATTTTCCTACTTGACCTAAGTTTTTTTTTTCCTTTGGCTAACAAAGTTTCCTACTTTTCATAAGTTTGGGTGAGATATTTATGTATTTAGTTGACATTGTATTCCCATTTGGCTGACAATTCTCCTAAGTTTTATAAGTTTGGACGAGCTATTCCTCTTTTTGGCTGATATTTTTTCACATTTGGTTAACAAAGTTTGCTACTTTTCATAAGATTGAGCGATGTATTTCGTTACTTGTTCAATATGTTTCCTCTTTGACTAACACATTTTCCTACTTTGTCAATATCTTTCACATTTTGATTAGCAAAGTTTCCAACTTTTCATAAGTTTAGTTGAGATATTTCTGTATTTGGCCGACATTTTCACCTTTGGGTGACATATTTGCCCCACTTTTTATAAGTCTGGACGAGATATTGATCTCTTTGGCTGATATTTTTTCACCTTTGGTTAACAAGTTTTCATACTTGGCCAATACTTTTCCTGTTTGGCTAACAGATTTTCCTAGTTTTCATAAGTGTGAATGAGATGTTTCTGTATTTGGCCGACATTTTTTCATATTTGGGTAACAGATTTTCCTACTTGGCTTAGATTTTCCCCCTCTGGCTAACACATTTTCCTTCTTGGTCAATATATTTCCCATTTGGTTAACAATGTTTCCTAGTTTTTATATGTTGTGTTGAGATATTTCTGTATTTGGCCGACCTTTTTGTACCATTTGGTTGACACATTTTCCTATCTTTTATAAGTGTGGACGAGATATGTTTCCCTTTGAATGAAAAATTTTCCTACTTGGCCAATATTTTTTTTCCTATTTGGCTAACAATTTTCCCTAGTTTTCATAAGTGTAAACGTGATATTTCTGTATTTGGCCGACATTTTTCACCTTTGGTTAACAGATTTTCCTAGTTGACATAGGTTGTTCCCCTCTGGCTAACAAAGTTTCCTACTTTTCATAAGTTTGGTTGAGATATTTCTGTATTTTGACCTAACATTTTACCATTTCGCTGACACTTTTCCTACTTTTCATAACTTTGGCTGATCTATTTATAAGTGTAGTTGAAATATTTCTCTCTTTGGATGATATTTTTTTTCACATTTGGTTAACAAATTTTCCTACTGTTCATAAGTATGAACGCTGTATTTCGTTACTTGTTCAACATTTTTCCTCTTTGACTAACACATTTTCCTACTTGGCCAATAATTTTCCTATTTGGCTAACAAATTTTTCTAGCTTTCATAAGTGAGGACGAGCTATTTGTCTATTTGGCCGACCTTTTTCACATTTGGGTAACATATTTTCCTACTTAACCTGAGTTTTTCCCCCTTTGGCTAACAAAGTTTCCAACTTTTCATAAGTTTGGGTGAGATATTTCTGTATTTGGCCTAATTTTCTTCCCCTTTTGGTTGACAATGTTCCTACTTTTCATAAGTTTGGTGATCTATTTATAAATTTAGTTGAACTATTTCTCCCTTTGGACGATATTTCTTCACATTTGGTTAACAATATTTCCTACTTTTCATATGTATGGCCGAGCTATTTATAAGTTTGACTGCTATATTTTTCTATTTTGGTTAACGTATTTTCTTATTTGAAAGTTGAAGTGGTACATAGAAGCTGTAGTTTTGTCCAGCTGTGAAGTGTGGGACTGAGCAGACAAGTTGTAAAACATATATTAGCGTTTGTAATGTGTTTCTGGGGAACGTTGTAGAGTTCCGTAGTTCCGTACAGACACACAGAGAGGTAGTGAACGTGTACATGTATAATTTGGTACGTGATAGCGTTGCTTGTTATGATAGTGGACACTGACATGCCATGTTACATTCATTACCTAAGGGTGAGTCGGGGCAGTGTGTTGTGTTCGTTTGTAATATTATAATCTGATAACATGCGCTAGCCACTCGTCGCTGTATAGGTATGTTACCTGATAGTTGTTACGTACAGATACGTCTTCCTCGTCTGGCATCGGTGATCACATCTCACATTTTTACCATTTGGTTGACACCTTTTTCAACTTTTTATAAGAGTGGACTAGATATTTCTCTCTTTGGCTGATAATTGTACCATTTGTTTGACAAATTTTCCTACTGTTTATAAGTGTGGACGCTATATTTCTTTTTTTGGCTGATATTTTTCCCTATTTGGGTAACATATTTTCCTACTTGGTCAATAGTTTTTCCTATTTGGCTAACAAATATTCCCGGTTTTCATAAGTGTGGACGTGATATTTCTGTATTTGGCTGACGTTTTTCACATTTGGGTAACATATTTTCCTACTTGACCTTGGTTTCCCCCCTTTGGCTAACAACGTTTTCTACTTTTCATATGTTTGGGTGAGATATTTCTGAATTTGGTATAACTTTTTCCCATTTGGCCGACAATTTTCCTACTTTTTATAAGTTTGGACGAGATATTTATCTCTTTGAGTGATAATTTTTCACATTTGGTTAACAAGGCTTCCTACTTTTCATAAGTTTGAACGATATATTTCGTTACTTTTCAATATTATTATTCTTTGACTAATACATTTTCCTAGTTGGTCAATAGCTTTCCCGTTTGATTAACAATTTTCCTACGTTTTATACGTTTGGTTGAGCTATTTCTGTATTTGGCCGACACTTTTCACATTTGGGTAACAGAATTTTCTTACTTGACCTAGGTTTTTTTTCACTTTGGCTAACAAAGAAAACGGAGACGGAGAGGAAGAATGGAGAAGAATGGAGGAGAATGAAGGAGAATGGAGAAGAATAGAGTAGAATGTAGAAGGAAGAAGAAGAAGCAGGAGGTGAACGAGAAGGAGAAAAAGGAGGAGGAAGAGAATTGGCAGAAGAAGAGTGTAATTAGATCCTAGTGACTTTAGGGCCTGTGTAGACTGTTGATTTACTGATTTAATCAGGCCTGACATTATAACACTCGGGACGCCATCATATGTGCTGTGTCTCTCTCAGCAGACGTCGGAGCGTGGAGATGTGTATGGTTAAGCATACGCCTATGTAGTCCCAGCCACTGATCTCGCTTCTGTCGTTAGAAGTGGTACCAAATTACAAAGACCATAGCCGGGTTGATGGATCAACTTCTGTGTCTGTCTGTAGCAACCTGTTACATATGTCACGTATTATGCATTCACTGTCCATCCGCAGGACTCCACAACTGGCAAAGTCTCGGCTAGCATAGCAACCCTGCTCATTAACTTGTACTCTTGTACATTAACTTGTAAATATGTGAGGATGGGGGATGTGTGTTTCCCTGGGTGGTTGGGGTGTGTGTGGGTGGGAGGGTAGATGAGAGATGCATCTGTTGATAGGTGGGTGGGTGATGTGTCGGTGTGAGTGGTTGATGGATGGGTACGTGAGTGGGTGGATGTGTGTGAGACGTGAGTGTATGGATGGGGGATGTGTGTGTGGGTGGGAAGGCGGATGTGTGTGGGTGAGATATATGTGGGTGGTGGGGTGTGTGTGGGTGGTTGGTGTGTGTTTTTGGATGAGGAATGTGTTGATGGGTGAGGATGTGTGTATGGGTGGGGAGATGTGTGTGTGTGAGAGTGTATGGGTGGTTAGATGTGTAGTTAAGGGATGTGTAATTGGAGTTTGGAGAACGGGGTGGGATGGTTGGCGAGTGGGTCGGTGGAGGACATATGGGAGGGTTAGCGTGTGTAGGTTGGGGGTGGGAGGGATGTGTGTGTTTGGGTGCGGGATGTGTGGGTGGGGGGATTGTGTGGTGGATGATATGTGTGCAAGTGGGGGATGTGTGGGTAGGTGCGGGTTTTGTGTGTGGGTAAGTGCAGGATATGTGAGTTGGCGGGAATATGTGTGCGTGGGTGTTGGAAATGTGGTTTGGGGATGTGTGTTTGGCTGAGTGTTTGAGGATGTGTGGGTGGGTGGTGGAGGATATGTGGGTGGGTGAGTGTTGGTAGGTTATGGGATGGGTGGAGGACGTGTGGGTGGGGAGATGTATGAAGGTGGGTGGATGTGTGGGTGGGTATGGATGGGTGGTTACATGCATGTGTGCCTGGGTGTGTGGGTGGGTGGGGGATGTGTGGTGGGGGGATGTGTGGTGGGTGGGAGATGTGTGTGTGTGGGTAGGGAGATGATGTATGTGGGGGTGTGTTTGGGATGTGTGAGTTGGAGGATTGGTGGATGGATGGGGTCATTATGTGCCTGTGGGTATGTGTGTGGCTGGGTGGTGGATGTGTGTGTGGGGGACACGCGGATGGATAGGGGATGGGTGGGCAGGTGGGGGATTTGTCTTATAACATGGTAACATGAATTGTTTATGTTTACAACATTCATTTGACAATGTTTTTTCCCTATGTGAATGCTCTATGCACTGATGAACGAAAGATGAGTGATTGGAAGGGCCAAATGTAAGACGTGCCCAATTTGTTACCCTTCGAAAATAAAGTTTGTTCGTTTGTTCGTTCGTTTGTTCGTTCGTTCGTTCGTTCGTTCGTTCTTTCGTTCGTTCGTTTGTTCGATCGTTCGTTTGTACTCTCCCTCTTCATGAATTAAAATAATTGGGTTTGATAGAAAAAAATAGCTGTATTTATGTGTCAGATTTTCACTTAGACAAGGCACTCATTAGCTGCACTGCCTAAAACAGGTTACGCTTCACAGATGCCATTTGTGACAGACGGCCTAGATAATCAGTCCAGACCAAAAGGTAAATAAAACCTCGGTCTGTAGCAAACTGTTGGTAGTCAACAGGATCGACATGATGTGCACTGATAACAGAAGAAGAAGATTAAACTAATGTGAAGAGAAAGAGAGGGGGATTAGGAGTAGGTACATTTTGTAGCAACCTCTTACTAATGTACAGTACTGTTGTCATGATTTTGTATGGATTACATTTTGTAACAAATACACATCAGAAGTTCTGTATGATGGCCATGAATAACAATCAATACTAGATGAGTTATACTCATACCAACTGATGAAGATTGGAGGGGAAGTTGGTGCAAGCTATGAGAACCCCAATCAACAGAAGTTAACTCAACACACCACGCAACACAGCACACCACTCAACACCTAAACAACAGCAGGTAATAGGAGATGATTTGTGAGAAGAAGAAGACAAGTTAAGTAATTTGGAAGGTGCAGAGAAACACTTATACACACTATGCATAACCACAATGAGTTGATGAAGATGTATTTGTATGCCATTTATTAAAATGCATCCTATCCTTGTCATGGTCTAGCCATATCAGCTTGACTTACAGTGCTCAGTGGAACAACACATCATCACTCCTATCAATGTCTGACTGTACACATCTCAATGAACCCCAGATACACTGAGAACATGCATATAGCAGGAACAGAAGATAGCATATGCATACAGTATGATAATCTCTGACATCACAAATTAACACAACACCAGATCAGAGGAGGGGGGAACTAGTTCCTACTTTCTGGGTGTTAGATTTCTTCCGACCTTATCCTTCCTGTTAGGTCCTGTTCCTTCTTACTAGCATTCTAAAACATTACATTGGTAGGATTATACAAACCTATGTGAATTTTACACAGTGATGTTCTTGGTGGCGACCAGAAGAGAGAGGCAAAGAAAGAAGATCCCCACACTTGAGATGGAAAGATACCTCAGGCAGTGACCAGAGCAAGGGCAGCCTTCAGATTAGCTTTACTGGCAAGTACTGAAAAGGATCCATCAATCTATGGACCCAGGCTCAACCCAGTCTACCACTCAGAGGTGACATTTCTCTTGCCAACACACCAAATCCCTCAGAGGGAAAAAGATAGGACAGGACACCCCAAAAACTTATATGGCAATTAAGATTAGAATTTTCTTTCCACAGGAAAAGAACTATATCACACTTATTATTTTATTGATTGGCTGAAAATTAATGGTACTGATGTGCATTTACACATTGATTATATGTCTTGATGAACAAATATGTATCAATATATAAAGTGTGACATGCTTTGTCTAAAGGCCAAAAGAAACAGGCCCAATCAATAAAACTACACAAACAGTAACCGGATCTCATGATTTAATTTCAGTTCAACATGTCTGTTAAAAATCTGTTTTATTTGTGAAACAAGGTGTTATCTGTGTATAAGTAATTTAAATAATCATTAACCAAATTACTAAACTCAACAAATGATAACAGAGGGGAGAGAGAAGACCCATGCTATTCTTCACCTGATTCATGCTGATGAAGTCTTTTCCAGACTATATGATCCTTGGTGAAGGGGTAGAGTCTTATCCGGTATTAACTATTCCCAAAGGGACCACAACCACCTAGACGAAATGAAACCGAGTCTGAAATATTCAAGGGTCATATTCTTGTTTATTAAAAATTAGAAGAGGATGGGGCCCTGTTTCTTTGACCAGAATATGGGTTATGCACACCAGTGATCCCCAGTCCATTCACAATATATGACAGTTGATGGTACGTATATTCTATCTAACCTAAATGATCTGTATTGTGCATGGTTTCTGTTCGTTGTATCGTGACTGTTCGGGTGTTTGTGCCTGAATGCGTCTACTAGTTTATGTGTGTCAATTATGTATTGCAATGTATCGAGTTGATTCATGTCGTCTCGGCCAGCTCTTCTTAACTGCGTTTTCACTTCCCCGCCTATTATGTCAGCCGAAGCTAAACAACAATTACAATCACCTGCTAAAACAACATGCCTCCCTCTGAATGTCTGTGCTAATAGGTTTTCTATGTGTTCGAAGAATTTTGGTTGGTAGCTGTAATTTGCATGGGCATGTAAGTTGACTAAAGCGTATGTGTGTGTGTGTTGTTTCTAACGTGTATGATGGTAATGTCTCTTTGGTCGTCCTTGTGTGTGCCAGTAATTTCCCATTTGTCTGAAGTCTACAGTATGGCTGTTCCAGAACCCGTACGATGTGTCGACAGGCTGAAGCATGAGTGTCTGAGCCCTAATTGTGTACTGATTTGCTTTGCATGTGTGTATTCGCATATGTTTGTTTCTTGTAGGAGAATGAAATCGGATTTGTATTTGTGTATGAGTGTAACGATGTGGTTTTGTTTTGTGCGTAAATCTGAAATGTTCAGACTAATAATAACAATATCATTAGTTATCATAAATTAATAAAAACAAGCAAATGATATTGTTGACTAACAGTAATAAGAAATCAGATACGAACGAGGCTGTCTAGTTGAGATAGTTATTTTTTCTTGTTGTCTTGGTGCAGACGTGATCTGATTGTAGATGTTAAAACAGTAGGCCATCTTCTTCGGTGTCAGTGTCAGTGTCAGTAGTGTTCTTAGATGTCAATTCTGATTTAGTTATATCATCAAAGGTGTCGTTGCTGATGGTTTCGTCAGTAATTTCGGTTTGTCTTTCCTTCTTTTTTTGGCGTTGATTTGGTTGGTGAGTTTTCTTCTTCTTCTTCCTTAGTACTGCTTGTTGAGTTTGGACTTAATCCTCGTAGTTGTCTTTTTCTGGTTTTGAAGTGGTAATCAGTTGTAAAGGGTTCTTCTGTTTGCGTTTCCAGAATGTAGTTTTCTTGATTGTCTGTTGGCGTATCCGTTTGTTGTTTTTCTTGTTGTGTGGGCTGTTGTTCAAATTGTTTTCCACGTTGTTCGTTTTGTTGATGTTGTGCTGGTCCTTGCCTTCTCAGAGGTGGGAAATGTATTACATCTTCTTGTGCCACAACAGGCTTGTTTGTATGTTTGGCTGGACATTTGTTGGACCACTGGTCGTCCATATCACACACATGACAAGCAATTCTCCTGCTGGGCAATGTTATCAGAATTTTGTGAGTGTTTTTGGTAACCCCTGTTCTGTTTAGATTTATGTAATGGGGGATGTCCTGGACGGGTTACATAAGGCTCCCCATTTACCTCCAGAGTTTTTTAGTGGAAATACCTCCACATTCGGATCCCCAGTGGCATGTACAGCGATTGCCTTAACACCCTCTATCTTCATTGCCGCTGGGATCCAATGCAAAGTAAGTTTTTGCCTTTCTTTGTCTACATGCTCCAGACAAATATTGATGTCCGGAATTCGGTACTTGTAACTGTACCCGGTGTAGCCTTATCGTACAGTTTGACATGCATGTCTTCTGTCAAAGTCACGAACCACCGTGTCGGTGACTCATACCTGTGTAGACTGGCTATTGCGCCTAGCGGCACGCCAGGCCAGTCCAGCGAGTGCGCTCGCTATGGACGTTGGCGGCGGCTCCAGGGCCGGAGAGAGACACAACAATTGTACCTGAGCGGTGGAGCAGGTTGCCGTTGAGCACATCTGACGTCAGTGTTAGAGATGAACTTGTCATTTTCTATCAATATCCTTTAGAATAACACACTTGAATAACAAACTTTCTTTCCAATACGTAACTCGGTGTATAATGTATTTCACACAGTATAGGTTTTCGGCACAAAGAAAACCACAATGTTTATTATAAAATTGAAATTAGCAAAAATTGGTACATTAAGCACGTTGTGAAGACTCCCGTGTTGACCCAGATTTCCGAGATTTCTCATAAAATGTATACGAGAGCAATTATACGCTGTGAAGAGCGCGGTATAGTTGGCATAATTTTTAAAATAAAGATTGCTGTTCCAACGGCAACGGCAACTGGCCCAATAAAAAAAGAAAATTAAATTTTTAAGGCAAAAGATTTATACGTTGTGAAGAGAAACCAGAGCAAATCCAAATGGTGTTTAGACAGATGCAGCCTAACAGATACAGAAATAAATAATTTACTAAAAAATATTTATTATACCACAATTTAGTGTCTACAATTTCAAACAGTATTCACAATTGTGTATAGCTTTTATTATGGTAACATTCAATTAATACCATACAAGATATGAATAAAATTGTTACAGGAATAAACATATACTTCTCTTGCAATATAGCTGTTAGTACAAATATAGTGAATTCTATAATTGTTCCCCTTGATTGCTTAAGCCGAAATAAGACTTCAACCTAGATGCAATTATGACCTAAAGGAATGTGGGACGTGAAGAAAACGAACATTACATGCGAAAAGCAAACGGAAAACAAAAAGGTGGAGGTGGAAATTCTACAAATACTAATATTAAAACATGGCTTACACGCTGAGGAACATTGAATAAAGGCAGTAGGGCATTAATATTAGTGTTTGTAGAACTTCCACCTCCACCTTATTTGTTTTCCTTCTGATTTTCGCATGTAATTGTCGTTTTCTTCACGTCCCACATTCCTTTGGGTCAGTGGTTTCCAACTAGGGGGGGGGGGGGGGGGAAACCAATTTTATATATTTTTTTTTTTTGGGGGGGGGGGAGATTCAGACCACAGATTGTCAGGCTCAAACTGGTTTCAGGACCACTCAAAACGCGATTATCCCCCTTTCTTTAATTATATATGAGCGTGTGGATATATATATATATATATATATATATATATATATATATATATATATATATATATATATATAATATATATATATATATATATATATATATATATATATATATATAAAGGAACTAGTGCAATAAAAAGTCAGTGCCTACTAACCCAAGTGAAATGTGGCTTCCTTAGCCACTTGTGTCGCTTTAACCACCTGGTATAGACGTATATGCAGGGTTGGTTTTACAAGAGAAACTTTTGGAAAGAAAACAGTGGACTGCATGCATTGTGTTGGTAGATAGGAGATACTGTTGTTGCATCTTCTTGGACCAGACTCTTCCAAAGAGAGTATACATTTTTATCAGTACAGCATTGGTGTGCCAAGAGACTGCTATTTGTTTGTTTGTTTGCGTGTTGTTCGGACTATGTTACTTCCACCTTTCACTCTCTATGTTTGTTCGGACTATGGTTATGGTTGCTTGGGCAGAGAAAACCTGAGGTTTTAACTCTTTTACCAATCTATAAGGGTGGAGCGGGGGTGGGGGGGGGGTGTTTTACATGGCCAATTTGAAATTAATCTGCTCGCTTTCTGAAGGTTGTTGGTTCGATTCGGGGCTCCGTCTTTTCGGGTTCACGAGTGGCATATTACTCGGACTCCTGGGGGTTAGTCTGCTGGAGTTGCGGGGTTCGTTTCTGTGCGACGCTTTGGCATCATCATCATCATCATCATCATCATCATCATCATGTGCCATGCTGATTAGTGTGGGCTGTCGTTTTTTGCCATGTCACACGATTACCAGTGTCGTGGATAGGCTCTGTGTTTTTGACTCGATTGTGCCATGATATTTATTTCTCTGTCCTCATCTTGTTCTTTTCCCCTAAATCTTGCCATTTTTGACCAAATTCTCTAGTTTATTTATTCTCATAGCGTGCCCACAAATTTTAACTGCCAAGTCTAATGTCTCTAATCAGTTTACGGTTTTTATGTGTTTCTTGTAGGACTTGATCATATGTTTTTCTGTCTGTCCATTGTATTTTTTTTCATTGTCTTCAGTACCTACATTCCCCCTGCCATTAGGTGAGTTTCAGCTTGTCGTAGCAAATATCCAATAGAAAAATAATCACTATGAAAAAAAAAACCAGAGACTAAATACACAATAGAAGTAGTCACCGAGGAAGCCATATTTCCTTGATTATCTCGAACCATTAGGAAGCCAGATTTCCTGAATAATCTCTAACCAAACGTTAAATGCAATAGAGCACATTATGCGATGGTAGGGAATCAAGCGGAAGAGTTGCAGGGTATTGAAATATGCGGGGGTTCTGTTCAAAATGTGATATTTCACGAGGTGAAAACTCAGGTGATTTGCTATTGTTTGGCCATGAATAAACCTCAATCGAATATCAACAAACAGGGAAGGTAAAAGTTAGGGACTCTCTATATCCAATATAGTCAGTAACAATAAGTACTGGACTTCTACATGCCTTCAGGTGCATTGGGCATACGGGACTAGACCTATAATTTTATAAATGAATTGGCACTGGGCGAGAGATGCCATCAATGACACCGGCAGTCTTTGCTTTCCAAGACATTAATTGGTACCCATTTTAGGCTGGATTCACCTAGGAGCTTATGTTACATCGGCCTCCATGCGGATTCGAACCGATAACTACCTGGTCGGTAGGCATGCGTCATGCCACTACGCTACCACGGCTCCCAGCACTATCGTTGTATGATAAGATGGTTCTGGGCGCACGTTCTCTTGACCAAACGGCACTGAAAGGTTGATGTTTGGTTTCAGCTAAAATGTAAATTACTCTTTTACAGGGTGTGGCTTATGATGCTTGCCCCATACTCTCACAAACCAACCCGCACTCTATGAGTGATGTGGTTGATAGGGATTTGAACACGTGTCAACCGGGCCAGCAGGCAAGAGAGAACACCACGGTACTGCCGAGGCTCACTGTGCTCTTGTAGCTGTTCATTTTAACTGTATGAGGATTGTCTTCACCTGATTATACCCCATGTCTCTCGGGTTCTTTCCCATATCTCTCGGGTTTTATCCCATATCTCTCGGTTCTATCCCAATATATCTCGAGTACTATTCCATTTATCTCGGGTTCTATCCAATATATATCGGGTTCTATTTCATATATCTAGGGTTCTATCCCATATATCTCTGGCTCTATCCCATATATCTATGGCTCTATCCCATATATCTATGGCTCTATCCCATATATCTATGGCTCTATCCCATATATCTCTGACTCTATCCCATATATCTCTGACTCTATCCCATATATCTATGGCTCTATCCCATATATCTCGGGTTCTATCCCATATATCTATGGCTCTATCCCATATATCTATTGCTCTATCCCATATATCTCTGGTTCTATCCCATATATCTCTGGCTCTATCCCATATATATATGGCTCTATCCCATATATCTCTGGCTCTGTCCCATATATCTCTGGCTCTATCCCATATATCTATGGCTCTATCCCATATATCTCAGGTGTTATCCCATATATCTCTGGCTCTATCCCATATATCTCTGGCTCTATCCCATATATCTATGGCTCTATCCCATATATCTCTGGCTCTATCCCATATATCTCTGGCTCTATCCCATATATCTCTGGCTCTATCCCATATATCTCTGGCTCTATCCCATATATCTCTGGCTCTATCCCATATATCTCAGGTGTTATCCCATATATCTCGGGTTCTATCCCATATATCTATGGCTCTATCCCATATATCTATGGCTCTATCCCATATATCTCTGGTTCTATCCCATATATCTCTGGCTCTATCCCATATATATGGCTCTATCCCATATATCTCTGGCTCTATCCCATATATCTCTGGCTCTATCCCATATATCTATGGCTCTATCCCATATATCTCAGGTGTTATCCCATATATCTCTGGCTCTATCCCATATATCTCTGGCTCTATCCCATATATCTATGGCTCTATCCCATATATCTCTGGCTCTATCCCATATATCTCTGGCTCTATCCCATATATCTCTGGCTCTATCCCATATATCTCTGGCTCTATCCCATATATCTCTGGCTCTATCCCATATATCTCAGGTATTATCCCATATATCTCGGGTTCTATCCCATATATCTATGGCTCTATCCCATATATCTATGGCTCTATCCCATATATCTATGGCTATATCCCATATATCTCTGGCTCTATCCCATATATCTATGGCTCTATCCCATATATCTATGGCTCTATCCCATATATCTCTGGCTCTATCCCATATATCTCTGGCTCTATCCCATATATCTCTGGCTCTATCCCATATATCTCTGACTCTATCCCATATATCTCTGGCTCTATCCCATATATCCCTGGCTCTATCCCATATATCTCTGGCTCTATTCCATATATCCCTGGCTCTATTCCATATATCTCTGACTCTATCCCATATATCCCTGGCTCTATCCCATATATCTCTGGCTCTATCCCATATATCCATACCTCTATCCCATATATCTCTGGCTCTATCCCATATATCTCTGGCTCTATCCCATATATCTCTGGCTCTATCCCATATATCTCTGTCTCTATCCCATATATCTCTGGCTCTATCCCATATATCTCTGGCTCTATCCCATATATCTCTGGCTCTATCCCATATATCTCTGGCTCTATCCCATATATCATTACCTCTATCCCATATATCTCTGGCTCTATCCCATATATCTCTGGCTCTATCCCATATATCTCTGGCTCTATCCCATATATCCATACCTCTATCCCATATATCTCTGGCTCTATCCCATATATCTCTGGCTCTATCCCATATATCCATACCTCTATCCCATATATCTCTGGCTCTATCCCATATATCTCTGGCTCTATCCCATATATCTCTGGCTCTATCCCATATATCTCTGGCTCTATCCCATATATCTCTGGCTCTATCCCATATATCTCTGGCTCTATCCCATATATCTCTGGCTCTATCCCATATATCTCTGGCTCTATCCCATATATCTCTGGCTCTATCCCATATATCCATACCTCTATCCCATATATCTCTGGCTCTATCCCATATATCTCTGACTCTATTCCATATATCTCTGACTCTATCCCATATATCTCTGACTCTATCCCATATATCTCTGGCTCTATCCCATATATCTCTGGCTCTATCCCATATATCTCTGGCTCTATCCCATATATCTCTGGCTCTATCCCATATATCTCTGGCTCTATCCCATATATCTCTGGCTCTATCCCATATATCTCTGACTCTATCCCATATATCTCTGGCTCTATCCCATATATCTCTGGCTCTATCCCATATATCTCTGGCTCTATCCCATATATCTCTGACTCTATCCCATATATCCCTGGCTCTATCCCATATATCTCTGGCTCTATCCCATATATCTCTGGCTCTATCCCATATATCCATGGCTCTATCTATGGACAAACAAGAGTAGGAACTACTAATAATAGTAATAGCACACGTGTGAACTACACCTGAGTTCCAAGCGAGCGAAGGAAAACATAAATACACTAGAGAACGAGAGAAATGTTCAGACAGAGAGAGATAGTTATGCAAATTAGAATATCCTCTTCTTCTTCAGCGTTCCGAGCCATTGAGGTTCTTTGCTGCAGATACAATCCGTCTCCAAATTAAGAGACGTAAGGGTCTGGTGACAACTGGTACAATAAATGGTGTTATAAAATTAGGTGACAGACACAAGGTGAAACTGCCAGGTCTGGTTTGCAGAATGCCACGAAAGACGACGTGTTATCGAACTTATCAAGAAAATAAATGGTTGTACAGAAAGACGATAATCTGCACTATCCGGAAAAACCCGATAATGTTGGTAGATATATGGTTTCAAGTCAATATAGAAGATGCAATGAATAATTAATTTGTTTCGAAGCAGTTTACTTTTATGGTTCTGTCATGTGATAGCACCATAACGCTTTGTAGGTATGAATGCACGGTAGAATAGGTGACGAGTCTTCACCTCACTTAGCTGGACGATGAACCAAGGCGTCGAACTCTCGCCCAACTGCGCTCACATTGCCAATGCCTTACACTATCAACTGCGCTACTGGACCACCTATACGGGGCCCTGCTGTTGTGTACACATTTCGTAATAATGCAAATTTAAACCCAGGACTACAGGTCCCTTCAGCGTTTGCTTGCCTTAAGACAAACGCAAGTTCCAATCATGCATATGGACGACCCAGATCTATAAAACAAATATCGTGCACAAAAAGAAAGCAAAAACAAAGCAAATTCTGGCAGTGATTTCACATAGAACAAACGAGTTACCAGCTGAAACATTGGCCCCGGTTTGCTCAGTGGGAATAGTTCAAACGTGGGACAATCTCTCCTTGTGTTAAAATATTAATGAATGTTTTTATTGTTGCACAGTCCCGGGGTTTAAGTGGCGGTAGTTGTAGGCTTGATAATATTGACACCGAGAACCTGGTGTAATGGAAAAGGTGTCGGTGTTACACGCGTGTGGAGTGATGATGACGTGGCTATGAATAACATAGATTCTTGTTTTTTGAGACATCATTAGGGCAAAGGCAACAACTGAGCATATTAAGAAATAATGAACCTAATGTAGCTATAGCGGTGTAATCCGTAGTTGCGTCTGCTATCGTTGGCAATACAGCGTTGTCGGTTCAGATTTTATCTTTGCCAAGACAGTGTTGTATATTCAACCATTGCCGAGACAGCGTCTAAATATTTATCTTTGCCAAAACAGGGTCGGAGATGTTATCTATGCAGATTTTATCTTTGCCAAGACAGCGTTGCAGATTTTATCATTGCGAGACAGCGTTGCAGATTGCATCTTTGCCAAGACAGCGTTGCTGGTTCAAACTCCATGGTAGGTATGAGTAATCTTTCCGATAATCCCACTCTGCAGCGACTCATCTTCATAAAATGGGCCATTATAGTCATACTGCGCCATACCGATAAGCGTTGGCGGTCATGAATTGTTATTTCCAACGATAAACGGAGTGTCGGATGAGGTCTGTGTTCTCGTCTCGATTATGCTATCTTTCCAAGCTGTCATAGTATTTATCGCTTTGCCACCCCTTTGCTCTTTCCCCACAAATTGTGCCAGTTGTCACCAAGTTTGCTAGTTCATGTCTCCTCATACCGTGCCCAAAAATATCGATTATGTCTAATTTTTCTAATCAGTTTAAAGTTTTCATTGGTTATAACATGGAAACTGGATAATTTTCAGAAACTTCATGAAATTGAAACTGGGTACTTTGAGAACGTTCATGAAATGTTCTGGGAAGTATAAGCGGCGAGGAAAGGACCTGGCTAATTCACTTTATTGTTCCGTGGCCTTGAATATGTTTAGGCTCCGTAATTCATACACCAAAGAAGTATCTGCTATGGGGCCATTGTTATGAAATATCTATAAATTCAACCTGGGGTTGGGATTGATTGTGACGTCCTGCAAAGAGGAATTGTGTGTTGAGTTGAGTTAAGCTGAGTCGAGTTGAGTTGAGTTGTGTTGAGTTGAGTTGAGCTAAGAATTTACTTCACTGCACTCAGTACATCCCATACGCACTCAGTCCCCTCTTCAGCATCCAGCGAAGAGTCACACTACTAATCGTTCCCACCGTTATCTGACAGAACGTTCTCCTGGTCTTCCCCTCTCAGTTTTGAGATTCTACCAGAACCCCTGCCAGTCCCCCGCAATCTCATCATTTCCACATACGGGTTCTCAATCTGTTCCTCCACCTTCTCCATCTGGTCTCACAGGCACACGACTACCTCTCCCTTGTCCACAGATAATCTACCACCAAGAGGTGCATTTCCTGCCAGCCTGCTCATTCCCCCGCCCTCCATACCATACAGTTCTCACAAACTGCGACCTCTGAAGCGAAGTTAGCCATTCCACATGAAACATTCCTTTCTCCACCTCACTAAGCATACTCTTTGAGTCCCTGATGAAGACAGCGTGTGTTGCAGTAGTCTCCTCTAACTACCTTCATTCTCAAGCTTCCACCTCCATTCTCATTAGTCTTCGCAATGAAACCCCAACCACACCGTCTGTTTCTCACCACTGACCCATCAGTATAGATCACTATGTCACCTTAATGTGTATTACTCTGGATCAGTTGTTGCACTCTAAAATATGTGCTGCCCACTGCCCATTCTCTGCACTCACGACCCAGTGTTACTATTATATTGTGCCAGTCCGTCCTGTCTGCCGGTACTTCAACCCACTCTTTTTCACGATTGATGGTCTCTAGATCACACACCTTACGTATAGATAGTTCTGCCTGTGCCATCCAGGACCTGCCTCGTCTTTGTCTATGACCCTGACCATATCCATGGCTTCATGCACGGAGTGATCCCTATCTGCAGCAACTCTCAGGTACCATTTGGCTTGAAGGACCCAATTCTTTTCCGCCATTGTTGGTAGCGCCAGGATATGCCTCATGCATATAATTGATGTGTTCTTTGTGCACCCCAGGATCATCCGCATGGCTGCAATTTGTATGCGCTCCAACCTTTCAAGCTGGCTCTTTGATACTGCCAGGAGCCCCAAACCATATTCAATGACAGAAATTATTAACTGCTGAAAAAGCCTGTAAAGCATCCTCTTCTCTACCCTAATTGCAGCCATCGCCCTCAGTGCATTAAGACCCCTACCAGTCTTCACCACCAAAGCCTCTACATGATCTTTAAAAGACAAGCACCTGTCAAAAGTGATACCCAAGTACTTCAGTTTACTCTCTCTACTAAGAAGACATCTATTCAATATAATACATGTGACATCTGCCTTTACAATCCGGTTATCCAGGGAGTACCACACAACCGATGCCTTGTCTGGGTTTATAACGGCCCCAGCAAAGAGGATAATTAAACAAAATGTAGATAAATAGTAAACTATCGATTGTGTAAGAAACTACTATAGGACGGAAGTATTTGAGTATAGATATATGATAAAGTCAGAGTAAAAATAGCATGCGTGTTTCCTGTAGTAACATAGCATATGGTTGTAAAACATGGACACATAAATAATCAGCTGTAAAGCACGTATGAGCCTTAGAATAAAAATGTTTCAGAATAGTAGTATAAATGCAAATGGACGACAAAGACAACAAACAGATCTACGCAAAAAGAACTCTTCAATAAAGAAGATTGACTATCAAGACAAATTAAATTGAGGAAACTAACATATTTTTGGCATGTAAAATGACATGCATGTCTTCAAAAGATAACTGTCCAATGAGTGTAACGGGAAAGTGAAGAAGACAAAGACCACAGCGTAGGTGGGTTTAGGATGTGATAGATAATTTACAGATGATAATAGCAGAGACTGGACATGTATGTGACTTGAGATACATGGTGATTTCTTGTGAATATCGTGGGGGAAACGTTCTGTACATGATAAACTATTGAAAGCTTAAAATTGAAAGCCAGTTAATCAACTCTCTGGGATGCACCCACCCAGCGGGAATCAATAATGTTGAGGATGCCAGTGTGTAACTCTGCTGACTTCCCTCTATATTTCCATATCTGACTGTTTGCACACATTCGGCTTCACAATCTGGGACCGTTCACAACTGAACTTCTGCGCAACCTTCCTAGAAACGAAGTATGTGCAATACCATAGCAATGTTTCATGCCTATGTTTTTTCTTATTACGTTTTAATGTTTAATAAAATTTTGTAATTTCATGGTTTTCTTTAGATCTGTTTGTGCTGTTCCTGATATAGATTACTATGATCGAAACGTCGATTCGTTGTGTCGCGATATAACTTATTATATGTTTTCTTTTTCTTTTTTGTGATTTTAATCATTTATATTTTCACCCAGTGATTTACGTGTGCCGGATGTGAGTTCCGTGTAAGGTATGTACACTGTACACGTTTATTATCTGTCACTTTATAACAGGAATCACACATTTCTGTCTGTGTTTATATTGTATTGAATGCGGGATGATAGAGAAATACTGAAAAGTGGAATACATGTCATTTCTAGTAACATAACTTGCTACAGAAAGATGATGAGAATGCCTTGGACGAAAACATATGTGCAGGGAAAGAATCTTGCATGAGTCAATTGTGAAGAGGCAAGACCCGAAAGACAGGTTGTATTCTGATGACGCGGATAATCATGACAATGATACCGATGACGATAGTGATGCTAAAGATTTTGAAGGTATGATGATGATAATGATGATGAAAATAAAAGTCGCTTAAAAGTTAGCAGGGTCGACTTCATTGCACCGCGTTTTATCCTATATGGCTCAGTCTTTTTCCGCAGCGCGGAAAGCGCCGCACGAACTCCGTAGCTCCAGCGACGACCCACAGGAGTCTCGGAAAAAATGCACTCGTGAAACGAAGGATGCGGCCCGGAATCGAACCCATAACCTTCAAAGCCCGAGTCAGACGGCTTGACCACTTGGCGACATGGAGACTCCCAATGATGATGATAATAAAATGATGATAATTATGATAATGATGCTAATGTTGATAATGGTAACGATGATACTAATGATGATGTAGACATTTATGATGATCATGGTGATTATGATAATGCTAATTATCTTAGTGACAATGATTATGATGATAATTATGATAACATAACGATGACGATAATGATGATGATAATGATGATGATCATAATGACGATGGTGGTGATGGTGATAAGGATGCTATTGGAACTGTTTGTGTTCTGCACTGCTTCTCTGTAATACATAACTCACCCGATGTTATCACCAAGGCACACGGATACAATAACAGTGAGAATGTATCACAGAGATAACGAACAGATCAACATAAGCAAACAATGGAGTTTTAAAATATCATGAACATGCATTGCAGTAAAGCTATAGCATTGGAGAGAAAGAGAATTCCTGTATTTTACATGCAACCAGTTTTAACATATGGGTTCGAATCATGGAGCATTCGTAAGCAGGCAAATATTATCTTAAGAGACCTAAGAAATGCGGTGTTTGCAGAAGAAACGTGGAAATACCCTTGCAAGCCAAAATGAGTAATCTTTATGTATTGAAAGAGGTTAATCAACAAAGACGCGTTATCACATACATCAGAAGGTCACTTTATGAGATATTAAAAACATGACCACGCTGTGACAACTATTTGTGGAAAGACGAATCGTCGAAGACAAGTATTTGAAAAAAAATAGATATTGGAAGGCAATGAGAGAAGGTTCTCGAGAGCCTTTTGCCATGGCACGGAAAGCTGTCAGCACAAGAATTGATAATGCCGTTAAAAATCGGGAGATGTGAAGTAGAAAGATCGCCAACGCCAGTTGGCAAAGCATTTAATGGTGATGATGATGGTCGTGAAACTACTGCTCCAAAGACTGTCTCTAATACAGCCTTGATGAGAGTTCTAGTTATGGCAGTGAAACTACTGCTCCAAAGACTGTCTCTAATACAGTATTGATGAGAGTTCTAGTAATGGCAGCTCTACCGATGATAGTTCCGATGTCCTTAACAAATTAAGAAATATTAGCATGATTGAGAGATATTGAACCACCAAATAAAAACCAGATGAATGGGGACATGCACTGAGACGGACAAATACTGATGGGATAATGAAATACTGCAGAGATAAAGAAAGAGTAAAATAAGGTGCCAAGAAAACTAAGAACATGCAGGAAAATGTGATTGATGTATTTTTTGTCCACAGCCTGTTTACTATAACAAACGTGCAGGGCATCGATCTTTGCGCAGTGTCTGTTAGTTTGAATGTCTGTCGTTTGACGCAACACATGGACATAATTTCCTAGATCTGCGTATATTATCATGTACAGACAGTAATAAATATTTATCTGTTCATTTATTGTGAATAAGAATAAATATTGCTCTTCTTAGAAACATGTGTTTGTGATTTGCAGGTTCACACGGGCCGATATAAAGTGATAATGGGCTGTATTCTATCAATATTCGGTTATTTATGAAGATAGAAAAAGAGAAGTAAGTAGGATAAATAGCAGAAGAGGAATATCACGACAAAGCATAATAAGAAGACAGATACAGAGGAGAGGAGGAAGAGGAGAAGAATAAGGAGGAGAAGGAAGAAGAGGAGGAGTTGGTGGTTGTGGTAACAGAGAAAGAGGAGGAGGTAGAAAGGTTAAGACGAAGGAGAAGAAGAAGAAGAAGAAAAAAAAGAAGAAAGAAAGAAAGAAAGAAAGAAAGAAAGAAAGAAAGAAAAAAAGAAAGAAAGAAAGAAAAAAAGAAAGAAAGAAAGAAAGAAAGAAAGAAAGAAAGAAAGAAAGAAAGAAAGAAAAGAAAATGAAAAACAAGAAAACAGATAACACATGGAATAAAGCTGTTAAACAGTAACACAGATGTATATATTTACTAGTTTCTCTGACATCCGTAACAAGTGAATTAGATATGTGACCCTCTTCCACGCCCTGAGACGTAGTAGGTATGATGTGCTGGTCCCACATTTATATAGGTCAATCAACTCTCGATCTGTAATGTTGTCAACATTACACCGGTCTCCTCTATTTCCCGGAACATTTTGTTCTGCCCATTTTAAGCTGGGTCGATCTGGAAGCACAGGTTAAAGGAAGGTGTTTGTCCATCAAGAATGATGATGACCATTCGTTTAATCCAATGGGGATGAATGTTTGGAGCCGTGAGTTCTAAGATGGCTCGAAATGTTCTTTGACAATGTGGAAAAAGATTGCTTGGCGTTTTAGGAGGAGGATCTAATGTAGTGTTGTTGTTGTTTTTTTTTTTTTTTTGTGTCCAGCCTTTTCTCATAGCTCCTGCAGTCCTGTTTGCTTCACAAGTGACTACACCCTTGCATAATGATGTACGCCCCGAATTTCGATCTTTGGCAGCAGTATTCCAAGTGTCGTGATGAATTCCAAAAGCTTTTAGTAAGATCTTCAGAGTGTCTTTCAAACGTTTCCTCCGACCACCTTGGGGGAATTTACCACTGCAAAGCTCTCCGTAAAAATTTCGTTTAGAGAGCCTGTGATGTGGCATGCGAGTCAAGTGACCAGCCCAGCGAATCTGACTCTTCGTTAGTAGAGTGTGGATACTGGGCATAAACGCTCTTTCTAAGACTTTAGTGTGTGAAATCGTTTCTTGTCATTTGACAATAAAGAAGTGTGAAGGAAAAGATGTCAGTAAATTTTGTTTTATGTCCTGTTAGTTTAGCACAGCCGGTGCTGTGGCAAAGCAGTTACGAACGCAAATCGTAATCCCGCATACCACGTTGGAAACAGTTGTGGGCGATTTGGAAGCAGACCGACTTGTATTCATTTTCATACAATGGTATGAGTGCCGGTCGTTCAGAAAGCAACGCAAACTACTGGACGTAAACTTGCCAAGAAATTACAAACAGTAAAAAAAAATGCCGGGGTTGACTGCGAGATATTGTAAAGGTTATGCAACTGTTGTTAAGCATGGAAGAACTCTGGTTCCTGCAGCTCTCAGATGGTATTAATGGCAGCTGTGTCCATGCATGTCTACAATGATGGTGGCCAGCACAGGCGAATGTATAACAGCGCTCGCTCTTATACTTCCGGTGTGCTGACGCTGAGGTAGCGGCTCAACACCCCACATCGGTCACTTCTCTTCCTTGACTTGGGGACGTAAATTTACCTCAGAGTTTGGAGTGGGTTCGCCTGATTGCGAGGAACACTGGTAATAGGGACAGATACTCTACATGGAAAATAATTAGTCCAGTACATTAGAAGTGTTAGCACGTGTATGGTCTTTGCTTGGGTTCAAAGCCTGCGAAAGCAAAATAAATGTGTACCATCATATTTTAAACATTGTTTTGCCCAGTTTGTCGCTTGATATGCGTACTTATCTACGAGAGAAAAAAAACAATACCGTTCGCACTAGCTGAGATTCTGTTTATGGCAGTTATTATTGTATGTGACTCTCGAACTATGCTTCAGAAGGTCGAGCATGGGCGGTTATTGAAGAAATGGATACATTATTTTGAAATCACATAATCTATGCCTAAAATGGATCTTCTAGCCAGAATACGAGTTATAAACAGGGTTGCTATGCTTGCCGAGACTTTACCAGATGTGGGGTCCTGCCGATGGACAGGGAATACAATATATAATACGTGACATTTGTAACTGGTTGCTACAGACAGACGCAGAAGTTGATCCATCAACCCGGCTATGGTCTTTGTAATTTGGAACCACTTCTGACGACAGAAGCGAGATCAGTGGCTGGGACGACCTAGGCGTATGCATACTCATTGCGCTGCTGGAAGCATACACATCTCCACGCTCCGACGTCTGCTGAGAGAGACAAAGCCCATATGGTTGCGTCCCGAGTGTTATAATGTCAGGCCTGATTAAATCAGTAAATTAACAGTCTACACAGGCCCTAAAGCCACTAGAATCTAAACACACTCTTCTTCTGCCAATCCTTTTCCTCCTCCCTTTCTTCCTTCTTCTCTCCACCTCCTGCTTCTTCTTCCTCATTCTTCCTTCCTCCTTCTTCCTTCCTTCTTCCTTCCTTCTTCCTTCCTTCCTTCCTTCTTCCTTCCATCTTCCTGTCTTCTTCCTGTTTTCTTCCTGCCTTCTTCCTGCCTTCTTCTTGCCTTCTTCCTTCCTTCTCCCTTCCCTCTTCCTCCCTTCTTTCTTCTTCCTTCCTACTTCCTGCCTTCTTCCTACCTACTTCCTGGCTTCTTCCTGCCTTCTTCCTGCCTTCTTCCTTCCTTCTTCCTTCCCTCTTCCTTCCTTCCTTCTTCCTTCCTACTTCCTGCCTACTTCCTGGCTTCTTCCTGCCTTCTTCCTGTCTTCTTCCTGCCTTCTTCTTGCCTTCTTCTTGCTTTGTTTCTTCCTTCCTTCTTTCTTCCTTCCTTATTCCATCCTTATTCCATCCTTATTACCTTCCTCTTCTTCGTCATTCTTCGTCATTCTTCTTCTTCTTCTTCTTCTTCTTCTTCTTCTTCTTCTTCTTCTTCTTCTTCTTCTTCTTCTTCTTCTTCTTCTTCTTCTTCTTCTTCTTCTTCTTCTTCTCCTTCATTCTTCTTCTTCATTCTTCTTCTTCTTCTCTTTCTTCTTCATTCTTCTTCTTCTTCTTCTTCTTCTTCTTCTTCTTCTTCTTCTTCTTCTTCTTCTTCTTCTTCTTCTTCTTCTTCTTCTTCTTCTTCTTCTTCCTTTTCTTCTCCCTACTCTTCTTCCTCTTTTTTATTCATATACTTTTTCATCATCTTCTGCCTTGTTACCACTTTCCTCTTTGTCCTCCTTTTCCCTTCTTGCTTCTACATCCCATTTCTTCCCCTCCTTCTTGTTAACGTGCTACGTCTTTCCACTTAATTCTACCACACGTGCTATTGATACTACTTCTACAACTACTACAACTCCCAGGTAAAATAAGACACCATCGTCAATACAACAAAATAGACAGCGGGTAACTATCGGAATATACTGACTAATAAAACATACTGACCAATAAAAAATATCAATTGAAACGAGAAAAAGAGTGTTGAAGTGATACATAGAACCTGTACTTTTGTATGGATGTGAAGCGTGGACAATTGAGCAGTCGAGCTGAAAAGCATCTGATGGCTGTGGAAATGTGGTTTCTGAGGAAAATGCAAAGAATACCATGGAAAGACAGAAAAACCAATGAAAAAATCCTTCAAGAAACAAATGAAGATAGTAAAATGATTAGAGCCATTAGACGTAGAAAGTCCAAATGTGTTGTGCATGTTATGAGAAGAAATGACTTGGAGTACTTGGTGACAACTGGCAAGATCGAAGGGAAGAGGCCAAGGGGAAGACCAAGAAGTAAATACCGGGATGGCTTGGCCACGTGGCATGGTCTAGACAGAAACACGAAGCTGATCCACGAGTCTGGTGATCGAGTGAGATGGTAAAACATGACATCCCACGCTTTTCGGCATGGCACATGATGGATGGAACTATCGGAAAGTCTTTGTAGGTTGTCATCATATAGGGCTGATGTAGGCCTAAAACATGTTTTCTGTAATGTGTACGTTGTACACAACAAATCAATAAGCCATTTAATTCAAGCGCTCTTACGCATTTGTTGTGCAATTTTCCTCACATTTACTATTCCGATGTGTCTTATCCGGCGCATGACACGTAACCATACACTCACTCACTTATACAATACGGGCAAACATACGTTG
>JACEFZ010021871.1:257500-385000 GCA_014155875.1 Cepaea nemoralis
TCAACCTATATATAGCCATCAATCTGCTCACATGAGAGTCATGAGGGCCGCGATAGCACAGCTTCTAAACGCTGGCCTGCTGTACTGGTAGTCTTGCGTTCGATCCCGATCGTGGAGATTTCGAATGTTTAAAATTGAACTGGGCACAAAGATCGACAAAGACTAAAATGGGTATCAGAAAATGAATTGGGGAGTAAAGGCGGGTGGCGTGATACCGAGCGCATCACCCACAAGGTGCTGTTGGTTGGTACAAATATGGGTCTAGCTTAATATGCCCACTGTACCTTAGACGCGTAAAAGGGACATTTAATTTCTTTTGCTAAAATGTCCATAGCAAGGCAACTCGTTCGATTGTAGGAGCAGCACAGCAAGCCCACTGTATGTTAACTACTCGAATGCGGTTAAAAATAACAGAACAGGTGTTTAAAATAACGTACCCATCCGTTCATCAGACTGGCAATCTCTGTATACAAGAATGTAAGGAAATCCTCTACACCAGTGGTTCAAAACCGGTGGTGAAGTACCACCGGGGGAACGGGGGAATTGTAGGGTTTCCAGGAGGGAATTAAGATTATTTCAAGATCGTGTTAATACAAGAACCGATTACTTGATATTGTTTCCCCTTCCATACTTTACAGTTCTGTACTTCTCGCCCTTCTGAAATTCATTCTATAACGTAAGTACACCCGCAAATCAGTTTTATGTAATCGTCTAAACTTGTTCTAGTATGTGTTATTAAATTTAGCTTCCATTTTCACGTATACTGTATAGTGGCCGGGGGGGGGGGGGATTAATAGGGAGGAAATACGAAAAGGAGGTGGGGGGAGGGGAAATGACGTTCTGAAAAATATGGTGAAGGGGTGCACGGGCCAAAGAAAAGTAGCCGGGGGGGGGGGGCAAAGATAGTCGTGTTGTATAGAATTTGCTATTCTTAACTTCAACTCTCGATTCAAATGACGTGAACAAAAGTCTGCAGCATCCAAGTTTTGTCGTTTATTGTTCCTCTATACCAAAAGGGCAGTGTTTCAAGATGGTATACACATTTGGCATACAATTGTTGTCCAAACCATCAATGGGCATACAAAAGGCAACTTCAAACATTCTCAGACTCAATCATGCCAGATGGAACCAATTGTGCTGCTAGTCTAGCTGATGGTACAACGGCTTCTGTCTGCTAACTAACTTGTCGTCACCCTACGACACGCTCATTGCCACCACCATCTACGGTGCTCACCCGTGCACTGCTTACTAATTAATCTTTACATTGCGCATCAGCTAGCCCTACAATCACTATAACAGGTTACACTGTTATAAGAACCACTGCTCTACACTCTACACGCCTTAAGGGAAATTAGTCATATGGTGCAAGACCCATAATTTAATAGACCATTGGGCGGATGCTGTGGTCAGTGTCACGCCATCGCCTTTACTTCCTACGATATTACTTTGTTTCTATTTCAGGACGGTCGACCTCGGCAACCAGGTCAATTGAAACAGGCACATTGGCTCCTATGCGGAGCCATCCATGATCACCAGGCTGGCTGGCGAGTGTCTAGCCACTACGTTACGTGTCTCTCATTGGGTGTGTGGTGCTAGATGAATAATTTTACAGACCAATGGGGGTCTGCCTGGCCGAGGGGTTAGCAGCTTTCTCCGTAACCCCGAATACTCTCGTGGTTGACTTGAGCGCACGAGAATTGGAAGCGGTTCGAGTCGCGCCAGTGACTTATGAGAGTATGGAGCCGGTGGCTCAAAAAGTCGTGGCGTGCTGATGAGCGTAATCTAGCCTAGGAATCAACATACAGCTGAAAGATGCTGGTGTTGACCACAATATCCTGAAACTGGATGGAAACGCGGCAAAAAATGGGGTCACTGTGGGTAATGTGACCAGTATGGTCCCGGCGTCTTTTACTTCCCATGATATTTCCTGCTATCTATGTTAGACTGCGGAGACGAGGGGAGGCGTAGCTCTTGACGCTTGACTGTCCTCCCCAGTGGGCATGGGTTTAATTCGTATCGGAGTGTATTCAAATTTTGAAAATTGAGCCAGATTCCCATATCAACTATACCATGCGAGATTTGGGAGATTGTGAAAGACTGAATGTTTGTTAACGTGTTTGCAGACGGACATTCAATAAGGGTCCCGCTTACCTCCTGATAGCTACATCTAGTGCAATTAAGGGTAAAACCTGTTTGTTTTTTTTAATCGGCAGCACCCATAGTCCCTAAGCTTCCGGTAATCACATCAAGGGAGGATATGGGACGGGAGTTCTGGATAATTTAATCAGACTGCTACCAGATAAGATTATGATCTATCATCCGTATTCGATTGGATGTCCCCGGATAGCAAGCGAGTAAAATTGTTAGTGACAGTTTCTCGATCAGTTGTTTCTATAACACAAAAATAAATATAGCTAATATTATAACTGTTACCGGGTGCGTCTGCGTAAAGCTTCGGAGATTACGCTGTTAATGGCACGAAAGCGGTCAGACATGGGTTGGCTGCAGGAGCTAAAGACTGGCCAACTATTCCTCCGAGCAATCAGGCCTTATAACATGATGGCCTAACATGTCACCTACCCACGGCAGATTCCTGCTATTGGACTCACTTGCAGTTAGTAGTTTAACTAGTGGGTGCTTTAGCGTAGCTTATAGGGCGCTAGGCTCATATTGTCAAGAGCGTTCGTCGTCTTGCTAAGTGAGTGATAGACTGACCTATTCGCCCGTGCATTCAGATCTACGAAATGTGATGGCCTTATCACATCACATACCAATGTCAGATTCCTGCCAAGGGACATGACAGCAGTCTAACTCTTAGTATAAGTTAAGTTTGATACATATCCTTTACAGGACGTTACACTCAACCTCATCATTTTTCTTTTCGGTTGTTTGTGATCTCTTGGCAAGTTTACGTTCAGTAGTTTGCCATATATGAGAATTTACAACAAACAATAAAGGACACTTGTCCACGTCATTATATGAGTAGGGTATATAGTGCTAGCGCCGTATGTTTATAGACCAATAGATACTGGGTGTATGACGCGGTCAATATTATGTTTATAGACCAATAGATACTGGGTGTATGACGCGGTCAATATTATGTTTATAGACCAATAGATACTGGGTGTATGATGCGGTCAATATTATGTTTAATGACCAATAGATACTTCGGTTTATGATGCGGTCAATATTATGCTTACAGACCAATAGATACTGGGTGTATGACGCGGTCAATATTATGTTTATAGACCAATAGATACTGGGTGTATGACGCGGTCAATATTATGTTTATAGACCAATAGATACTGGGTGTATGACGCGGTCAATATTATGTTTATAGACCAATAGATACTGGGTGTATGACGCGGTCAATATTATGTTTATAGACCAATAGATACTGAGTTTATGTTGCGGTCAATATGATATTTATAGACCAATAGATACTGGGTGTATGACGCGGTCAATATTATGCTGAACGCCTTTACTTTCCAGAACATTTCGTGTCACCCATTTTTTGCCGTTTCGAGTAGGGAACTCTGTTCAATTGTATACACAACCCCCGCCTTAGTAGGGATGCGAATACATTACCCGGACTTGCAAACCAGCCAGCCATTGTACTATAGCCACTTCCAGCTATACGCCTGTAGCCCCATATTGTTACGTCAGTCGGCTTTCGGTGGGTGGTGCGGTCGAAAACACGCCGACCGATCTGTCCTGTGCAAAACGCTACTGCCTAGCAGGCTTTGAATGATGCTCACTATCATACGTCTGCTGTCCTGACTCAGCTGCTGTCATGTATACATTATCTATCCAGTGATCCCGCATACCGCTTTCGAAACACAAGCGTGGGCGATTTGGCAGCAGACCACCCTGCGTTGGTTTTCATACTGTGGTATGAATGCCGGTCGTTCAGAAAGCAAAGGCAAACTACTGAACTTCAAACTTGCCAAGAAATAAAAAAAAGCCAAAATATTATGGGATTGATTGCGACGTCCTGCAAAGGATTTGCAATTAACTTTAATTGTCTTATAAGGTCTAATGTATCAGGTGTAATCCAACTGTTGTGTCCTGAAACATTAGTAAGTCAATAATTGTGGAAATTCACGATCTGGTGCGTTCTAGTTGCTGATAGTTCGATACTTTAATCGTGCGCCAATCGAATCCTGGAAATGGATTTTCACATAAAAAATAAAATTCACGCCCTTCTCCTTGGCTCTCATTTGCAAGTTCATTTTCGAGTGTTTTTATTGCAACTTGTGCTGGATGTTCGATAGACTCATGCCCGTGGCAATGTGCTTCTTCTACTTGTCGATTGGGCTTCTGGCTAGCATGGAAAACAGATGGTGAACTGGACAGAATTTGTTATTGTCTACACGATGCCCCACGAATTGATGGTCATTTTATCATTCGAGAACTAGTGAATGCAGGACGAAAGGAAAGAAGGAGGAAAAGAATAAGGTGTAGAAGTCGGTGGAGGATGAGGAGGAGGAGGTGGAGGAGGAGAAGGAGGAGAAGGAGAAAATGAAGTCTCGGTTTTTGTCGGTTGCCTCGGATTTCGTCGACGTGCCCACGGGACCTGGCTACTAATTTTGAGAAAACAAAGAGACCCACGCTTTCATCTGCTCAGTTGACGTTGTGTCTCGTTGTGTGAGCATCACTTGCTAATAAGTTAACTCTTTCCTATTAGCTCCATTATGGGACCAAAGAAATTTCCAGAGCCAGCAGGCCGTCGAAGAACAAGGCCAAGGAACACGATCGAGTTTAAGAAAGACATCATTGAAAAATACGAGAGCGCCATTAAGATTGCTGAAATCGGTCACGAGTACGGGAAGTCGCCATCTACGATAAGTTCGATTGTGACGAAAAAGGATACAATAAAGGAGGCTAATGTAGTGAAAGGCATGAATGTGCTAATTAATAGAGATTGCAAACAACTGAAGATGTCGAAAAGTATTACTAATTTAGATAAATCGAAAAACAGTTTGATGGCGATTCTGTTTCGGAGGCAATCCCACGTGATAAGACCAGACTGCCGATGTAATTAAGAAAATGCCTGGGACGAGTGTTAATGTACTGAGTGATTTAAAGGCCATCAGAGGATGGTTTGAAAAATTCAAGAGGCACACTGTCTACACAGTGTTACTAGGCACGGCAAAGGTGCTAGTTCGGACATGTCTGGGGCCGAAAAATAGTATTAAACACTATATTTGTTCTCTCTAAAATGTGTTGTTGGTATTCCCCTCCAGTCATCTTGACTTGCCTTGCCACTGGACTCAGATGGACGCAGGCGAGAGAGTGAGGTCGATTAATTGCGCAACTATTCCTCACTTTAATCAAATTCTTCGCGCAAGTCATTGTTCATCTAACTTCACATATCACCTTCAAGCCCTGTGGCAAGGGGCGAGTGGCGAAGCGGCAGGCATGAGCACGCTGGCAGTCGTAGTCGCAGACCTGCACACAGGCGGCTCAGGCCATACAGTCGTCTTCTGCGACCGGAGCAGCAATGGGATTTGGCAGCCCCCTGAGCGACTGAGCAGCCCTCTTTAGGAAAGCACTGTTCACCTCCATAGCATGAGGAAGGGGCTAGAAAGGGTGCCCCAAACATTGTCTGCTCCATCATTACCTAACCAGCTAGCCGCGATTGGTGAGTACCCTATACTGCTGTCGACATACGATGTAAAAACAGGTAAAGCTAAAAAAGCAAACCTTATTCCCTTGACAATCGTAACTTGGAATGTACGCACCCTACTTGATAGAGATGGTGCATAGAACCAGAGAGACGAACAGCACTGACTGGGAGAGATCTGGGCAGGTAAAACTTCGAAATTGCAGCCTTGAGCGAGACACGACTTGCAGAAGAAAGCCAAATCTATGAAGTAGGTGCCGGCTATACATTCTTCTGGAGTGGAAGGAAAAGTGACGAAAGACGCCAGTCCGGTGTGGGATTTGCCATTATGTTCGCCCTAGTTGGCAAACTAGCTGGATTTCCGAAGGTTATACACGGACAGACCATCGTCTCATTGTCTCAAAAATAAACATACATATTAAACCACCACGGCGTCCACGCGCCCATTTTTACCAGGGCTAAAGGTGCAAAGAGCAAACAAACAAACAAACAATAAAGCTAATTGTCACCCGACTAAACAGTAATAAAATGCAACTGTCGTTTAAAATTATGCTGGAAGACCGCCTCAATCCCAATGCTGCAATTAACAGGATGCGGAAACAGAGTGGAGAGCCTTAAATGACATACTTTACAACACTGCTATGGAAATTATGTGTCCAGCCCCCTGAAAGCATAAAGGCTGGTTTAATGAAAATTCCAACGGCATCAACCAATTGCTGGCCGAGAAACATCTTCTCCGCAAGGCATATTAGAATGACACAACGTCAACATAAAAAAGATGCCTTCAATAACATTCCGGAGAGTAGTGCAGCAGAAACTTCGGCATATGCGGGACTCCTGACTGAGCAACAAAGCTGAGGAGATTCAAGGCTTTGCTGACAGACATGATATGAAAAACTTCTACGACTCACTGAAAGCGGTCTATGGTCCTACATCACAAGGCATAGTTCCCCTCCTTAGTGCAGATGGGGGAACATTGGTCACCGGTAAGAAAGAAATCCTTCAACGCTGGGCAGAGAATTTCAGCAAACATCTTAAATGCAACCTCTCCTTCGATGATGAAACCATCAACTGTCTTCCTCAAGTCCCCACTAATGATACTCTTGACGACCTACCAACCATAGTGGACGTAAATAAAGCCATCGAGCAATTTTCCAGCGGTAAGGCGCCTAGTCCTGACTCCATCCCAGCAAAGCCTTACAAAGCAAGTGGGCAGGTTCTAATAGAGCAGCTTCACCGAGTCCTTACAAACATATGGGTGAACGAGACCATGCCACAAGATTTCAAGGACCAATCAATAGTCCACCTTTACAAACGTCAAGGAAACCGCCAATCCTGTGACAACCACTGAGGCATCTCCTTGCTCTCAATCGCAGGGAAGATACTCGCCAGAATTCCTCTCAACCGCCTCACAGCCCATCTCGACCAAGGTCTTCATCCTGAGACACAATGTGGCTTCAGAAAAGAACGAAGAACTATTGACATGATTTTCGCTGCAAGGCAGCTGCAAGAGAAATCTCAGGAACAGAACTCTGAAATTTTCTACACTTATGTATGAAGATTATGGCGAAATATGGCTGTCCAAGAAAATTTGTCATAATAGTGCGGCTATTTCATGATGGTATGCAGGCAAGAGTACAGGACGATGGTGAGCTCTCCGAGCCCTTTTCTGTCCCCAATGGAGTGAAGCAAGGATGCGTCCTGGCACCTATACTGTTCAGCCTCATGTTTTCAGCTATGCTGACAAATGCCTTCGAGAACAACGACATTGGAATAGACATCAACTACCGCATGGATGGATAGTTATTCAATCTCAGAAGGCTGAAACCTAAAAACCAAAACTAACAGCTACACCTTCAGAAAGTCCCTCTTTGCTGATGATTGCGCTCTATATGCCAACTCAGAGGCAGACATGCAACATAATGCGTCAACATTCTCATGTGCGTGTGCCAACTTTGGGCTCAATATCAACTTGGAGAAGACCAGTTATATACCAGCCAGCTCAACGTGCCGAATATCAAAGTGAATGCTCATAGTCTAAGTGTTGTGGACAAATTCACCTATCTTGGCAGCACTGTGCCACAAGCTGCCACAATTGATGACGAAGTGAATGCAAGATCTCCAAGGCCAGCGCGGCCTTAGTCAGACTTTATAAGAATGTATGGGACAGAAATGGAATAAGCCTGCAAACAAGGCTGAAATTCTACAAAGCAGTCGCATTATTCACACTGCTATATGCTTATGAAACCTGGACTGTTTATCAGCGACACGCTAGGAAATTAAACTACTTTCAGACAGTCTGCCTTGGGAAGCTATTACAGATTAAATGGAAAGACAAGATCCCAGACACTGAAGTCCTAGAAAGAGCGTCCATGCCCAGCATCCACATTCCACTAATGAAGAATCCGATTCACTGGGCTGGTCACTTCACTCGCATGCCAAATCACAGGCTCCCTAAAGGAATTTGTTACGACTAGCTGCGTTGTGGTAAACGCTCCCAAGGCAGCCAGAGGAAACGCTTTAAAGACACTCTGAAGATCTCATTAAAAGCTTTTGAAATTCATCATTACACTTGGGAGACTGCTGCCAAAGATCGTAATTCGTGGCGTACATCATTACGCAAGGGTGCAGTCACTTGTGAAGCAAACATGACTGCAAGAGCTGTGAAGAAAAGGCAGGACAGAAAAATCACTGAAGGAGATCCCCCTCCTGGAACGTCAAGCATTCTTTGTCCACATTGCCAAAGAACACTTCGAGCCAAAATAGGCTTTATCAGCCATCTTAGAACTCATGGCTCTATACTTTCAACCCCACTGGATGAAATGTATGGTCATCATCATTCTTTGTGGACAAACAACAAAATGTGTTTTTGGTATGTATTTTGGAGTGTCTAGAACAACTTAATTGGATTTACATTGATTCATATGGAAATAATTGCCTCTGTTGTCGTCGGTTTCGGAATTCACCGATTGTTTTCGGAAGGATTATCGACAAAAACCGAGATGTTACTATCCGTCCGCCCGCCCTTCCGTCCCTCTGTCTGTCTGTCTGTCTGTCTGTCTGTCCGTCCGTCCGTCCGTCCGTGGGTGGGTGGGTGGGTGGGTGGGTGGGTGTGTGTGTGTGTGTGTGTGTGTGTGTGTGTGCGCGCGCGCTCTAAGTATTCCCATAAAGCCGATACTGCCATTTGGGCCTACCGTATCATATTTTCACACGCTTCAAGCCATGGCTGAGTTTAAGTGAGTAGTTTTCCCCCTCATCGCCCTTCTGCCTTAAACAATTCCCAAAAATCCTTCAAATGGTCTGCCTTTAAATTTCTGAGGCTGGATCGACCTCAGAAAGGAACACACGTACATTATCTAACGCATCTATGCAATGACGTTTTGGCTGTAACACGACTCCAACACATCCGTGTGTGCGCCTTTACACTGTACCTACCCAAACAGGATGTTTCTCGTCCATCCCCGGGTGATATCGACCTATATGTAGTGATTTCCTTTAGCATGCTTGCTTTCCACTCTTCCACTCACCTTTCAACGCGAAATTGTCTCTCTTGATATTCCCAAGAATTTTCTGACTTTGATGTAATTCACTAATCGCCAATGTTTTCTTAAGGATAAATTTTTGCACGATTTAATTTGGTGTTTTCCACTCCTGGGATGGTAGTGGTCTTTATAACCACAAATGAATGACTTCGTTTTCATCTCATATTATTATTATAACTAGCAATGATTGTCTGGAAAAGGCTGATGAGTGTAGAACGAAAGAATTTTATTTTCATAGAGTCACAAATTGGGCATGTAGGTCTGTCTTACATTCGGCCCTTCCATCACCCATATTTCGTACATCATTTATCTGTTGTGCATGTTACGTGTATATAGGGAAAACAATATTGTCAAATGAATGTTGTGAACATAAACAGTGCATATTACCATGTTATGAGACAGACACGCATACACGTACACACACACGCACACGCAGAGAGAGAGAGAGAGAGAGAGAGAGAGAGAGAGAGAGAGAGAGAGAGAGAAAAGAGAGAGACGCACATTTGCATAAACATATATGCCTACATATATAAATACATAATTTACACACATTCTCAAAGTTCTGCACCCACTCAATAATATGCTTCCTCGTATACACATATGCTCACTCACAATCACAAACCCACTGACATTTACTCATACATACATACATACATTCTATCTTTCTAAAATATACTTACACACATACTCTCTCTCTCTCTCTCTCTCTCTCTCTCTCTCTCTCTCCTCTCTCTCTCTCTCTCTCTCTCTCTCTCTCTCTCTCTCTCTTTCTATCTCTCTCTCTAGAACATAATACACAGCTATACGAAAGAAATGGTCTATACCATAAGACTGGGCGCATTGTGATGAAAACTTGTCATTGTCCAAGTGTCTGCACCAAGAAATAATAAATGTAAACGTAAATTGATATGTTAGGGGCAAAGTACATTGCTATGTCAGAGGCAAAGTAAATACCTATGCAGGCAATCAAGAAGCACTTTTGTCGGTTGTGGAACGTCGAAAGGTTGCCAGGTTTGGGCATGTCACATTGTGAGAGCCTATCAAAGGTAGTCCGGATGGGAACAGTTGAGGACAAGAGATGAAGAGCACGGCTGAGAAGATAGTGGACCGATAACTTTACAGAGTGGACAGGATGTGATATCTCCACACTTGTGCTCATGGCTAAGGACAAAGCAAAGTGAAGGACTCTGGCTGCTGATGCCCCCGTCACGACACCACTGTATCTCAGTTTCGGGGTTATCTAATGAGGTTAGATATGATGATAGATAAGACTCGGAAACTCTTAATTGTATTTGGTATCGGTTGCAGACGATATAGAAGCCGACCGATTTGCGTTACTTTGATGTAATGGGCGTCGGTTATTGAGAAAGCAATGGCAAACTACTTAAAATTTTAAAAAAATGTTAAGTAAATCACAAACAGGCAAAAATACCTGGGTTGATAGCGATGTTATTTGAAGTACGTGCAAGTAACTGTAACCTTACATTTAATTCGTACATTATTTTGACTTAGTGGTCAAGTGTCAAAAGATACTTTTCATTCTGTCAACGGCGTCTCTGGCTTAGGGTGTTAGTCAAATGCAGTTACACAATTCCCCGTCATACAGAGAGAGAGTTTCGAAATAAGTCTCGGGAAATTTGGAAACAGATCGTTTTATGTTGATTTCTATGGGATCATATGTCGGTTGTTCATAAAGTAATGGCAAGCTGCTGAACATGAAAATGCCTTGTAACTCACAGTCAATGAATCCTGAGGTTGGCTGCAACGTCATGTAAAGAACACGGAAGTAACTTTTTAAAATCATTCTTTAAGAAATGACAATAAAAAATTATGTTTTAAAATCGAGCACAGTTACATTAAAATAAAAATGTAGAGAAAAGAAATAAGCATGGAAACCATTAAACACATGTTATTATTTGAAAACCGGATATTTATTTTATAATTTTAAACAATCTACACCGATTTTCTAAAACTAAACATACATCCGTGAAAATTCAATCTTTCCATTTCATTCCCGCAGAATGGATGTAGCTATACAATCTTTAATTTACATAATGTCTACATTTTTGTTTATTTACAGTTAAGGAAATTACTTTGTAAAGATTCTCGTTAATACGGCATTAAAAAAAAAAAAGCACTAAAAATAAACTATTCATGTTCAAATTGCTTGAAAGTGTTCATGTTTAGACAAAACTGTTTGATTTCATAGCTTGGGAATCTATGCCAGATTTACAACACGGATGAGAAAATTCGTTAGCTTGCTGAATTAGTGTGCAGAGTTTATTCATGAATATTGGCTAAATTTAGGTGGTAAATGAAGCGTAAAGAAACAGGCGAACATGGAGTGGAGATGTTCGGGCCTGTGGAAGGTGAATATACACGTGAAAAGAGTGTGATGTGATAAATATTGGCTTCAAAAAGACGTTGGATGGTTGGTTGGTTGGCTGGTTGGAAGGCTAGTTTGCTGTCTGGCTGGCTTTGTGTTTGGTTAGTTGGCTGGTTGTTTGGTTAATTGCTTGAATTGTGTGTTGGTTTGTTTGTTGGTTGGATGATTGGCTTGTTAGTTGGTAAATTGGCGTTTAGGTTAGTTGGTTGGTTGTTTGATGTGTTTGTTGCTTGGTTGTTTGTTTGATTGGTTGGTGGCTGGGTTGGTATGTTAGTTGATTTTATGTTTCGTTGTTTCGTTGGTTGACTGGTTGGTGAATTCCCTGGAATATTGACCTTTAACTCTATGAAGCCCGATGCATGTGTTTGTAGCTCGCCTTAATACTAAACATGGCTTGTACATGCAATGTTGCCTAGAGGTTGTTCAGCTGACCGCATACTGAAGAATTATTTTCACGAGCGTAATCTTGCCAAGAAATCAACAATCAGCTGAAAGATGCTGATGTTGACAGCAATGTCCTGTAAAGGATATGCAAAACATTTATGTATAGCAGAGCTCTCCTTCTCTCCAAACTCAGATACTAGTGGGGTGTGCAAATTAGGTATTGGAACTTCACAAACGTGGAGAAGGTAATTAGGATGTAACCAGGTCAAGATACCGTCCAGTACACAAGGCTTGGCTGAGTGTAGGTCAATCTTGGCACTGTTTATTCCACGGTTGGTTACTTAGTTAATCGCGATTCCAAGTTCACGGCAAAGAGTCGCCCCATTATGATCCGTTCCTGTGCTTTTCCTACAGAATGCTCCTCGCTGCCCCATATGAAACGTGGAACAGACATGAGTATTGACAAACCAACAGCCTGTACAAGTATACTATGCATAAAGCTGCTGCCAGAATTCCAACACAAATGTTCCACAAGTTTTAGACAATTGACCAGAGGAACAAGAAGGTATAAACATTGAATGTTATAGTGCAGTTGTTGTCAAGATTGTTAACATGTCATGTGTACTGTCTGCGGTACATGCAGAAAACATCCCACGCACGTTCAAATATGTACATTTATCTGCATTTGAGAATGTGTGCGTGGGGAGCAGAAGGCTGAGTTGAAGCACAAATCGCAAAGGCTATATAGGAATCGCACTGTAAGTTTCAACAACAATTTTGACATTCTCACATTTACACACCAAAGTTGTGATACAAATTAAATAAAAAATAAAACAAAACAAAACAAAAATAGTTCCATACCAAATACTGTTATTAAAGTCCTTCACATATTCTAGGTTATATATTCTAGTTAGTATATTCTAGGTTACATATTCTAGTTAGTATATTCTAGGTTACATATTCTAATTAGTATATTCTAGGTTACATATTCTAGTTAGTGTATTCTAGGTTATATATTCTAATTAGTATATTCTAGATTACATATTCTAGTTAGTAAATTCTAAGTTATATATTCTAGGTAGTATATTCTAGTTTATATATTCTAATTAGAATATTCTAGGTTATATATTCTAATTAGTATATTCTAGGTTACATATTCTAGTTAGTGTATTCTAGGTTATATATTCTAATTAGTATATTCTAGGTTATAAATTATAATAGTATATTCTAGGTTATATATTCTAATTAGTATATTTTAGGCTAAATATTCTAGTTAGTGTATTCTTGATCGCACATTCTAGTTAATATATTGTAGGTTACATATATACCATTTAATATATTCTAGGTTATTAATGCTAGGTAGTATATTCTTGGTTATATATTATAGGTAGCATATTCTTGGTTACATATTCTGGGTAGTATATTCTTGGTTATGTATCCTAGGTAATATATTTTTGGTTATAGATTCTAGGTAGTATATTCTAGGTTATTTATTCTAGGTAATATATTCTTGGTTATATATACTAGGTAGTATATTCCGGGGTGGCGGGGTAGGGGCATCCCCTATCAAAGGAGAAGTAAGGTGCCTCCTTCTCTCCGCTAGCCTACGGGACACCCTTGGGCAAGGTGAAGTACCCGTTTAGCCCCCCGATCAGGGTTACGTGAAGCCATGGGTGCAGGTTGTGGATGAGGTTGAAGAGAAGCCGACAGATAGTTGTGGTCTCCAGTTATGGAGGTTATGGTCTCCAGCTTCACGACGGTAGGCAGAGGATCTATTTTTTAGGAGACTGCTAAGAAGGAGAGCAATTGCAAACTACCTTCTTCATAGATGCCAAGAACAGTATGTTTTGCGATATCATCGACATTCAGAGAAACGGCGTAAATGGGTGCTCCATAGGAGCAGCCTCGCCCGGTAGGGATAGTCATGTGCACCAGATGACCCCAGACCGTCAGCAGGCTACTAGGTGCAAAAGATTATTATCATTAAAGGTAGGAACCTGGAATGTCAGAACAATGAATGCAGATGGAAAATTGGATAACACCAAACAAGAAATGGGAAGCGAGAATATTAATATATTAGGAATGTGTGAAACCAAATGGAGAGGGGCAGGGATCAAGACAGGAGAGGATTGTAAGATTATTTATTTTGGATTAGAAGAATAGCAAAGAGGTGTAGCCATTATGTTGGATCGGCAAACATCAAATTCTATTAAAGGTTATTAGGGCTGTGTCAGACATAGTTTTATTAGTAAAATTAAACGGAAGACCTTTTACAATAAATGTCATTCAAATATGTACTCCAACAAGTGAATGCAGTGAAAAAAAGTATAGATGAGTTTTATAATGACATGGAACTTGCTTTGAAGAAATGTAAAAATTCAGAAATAAATATTATAATGGGTGATTTCAACGCAAAAGTGGGAAATCAAGGCGATGGATGCAGTGTAGGCAACCATGGTTTGGGAGAGCGAAACGAAAGAGGATACAGACTTGTAGAATGGGCAAAGAACAAGAAATGGTTGTAGGAAACACCTGGTTTAAACAGCATCCTAGAAGATTATGGACATGGAAGAGTCCAGACAGCAGGATTAAAAATCAGATAGATTACATCCTGATTAGCAGAAGGTTTCGAAATGCGCTAACAGTCGTAAAAACAGTTCCCAATGCAGACTGTTACAGTGATCACAGATTAATTACAGGCAGACTGAGGGTAAAGTTAAAGAAAGTCAAGTATACAACCAGGAAACACTAAATATGATTTGTGCAAATTGAAAACTGACAAAGAAATACAAGATAATTTTAACATAGAAGTAAAGAACAAATTTGATATATTGTCTGATCTAGAGTTCCTTATTCAAGATGTGGATGGACAATGGGAAATGTTGAAGAATTCAATCAGTTTGGCTGCAGAAAAAACTATTCCAAAATTAAAGAAAGTGGGTCGTCAGACATGGATGACTGAAGAAATTTTACAGCTAATGGAAACAAGAAGACAGAACAAAAATAATCCTGCCAAATATAAAGAAATTCACAGAAAAGTCAGAACATTATGTAAGGAGGCAAAAGAAGCATGGCTCGAGAAAAATTGCATAGAAATTGAAACACAACACAACAGTAAAAATACCAAACTAATGCACAAAAGAATTCAGGAGCTTACTAATCAAAGAACACATACATCAGCAGGCTGCCTAAAGACAAAAGATGGAAAAATCATAATAGAAAAAGATCAGATTTTACATGTATGGTCAGATTATGTGAAAAACCTTTATGATGATAACAGAGAAGAACAGTATGATATTCAAAATAATAATGAAGGACCATCAATTTTGAAGATGGAGGTTCAGAATGCTCTTAACCATATGAAATCTGGCAAGACCCCGGTTCAGACAGCATCACAACAGAAATGATTAATGCTTTAGAAGAATACGGAATAGATAAAGTTACCAGACTCCTGAATACCATATATGATACTGGAGATATACCTCATGAATTATGTAATTCTGTATTTATTGCAATCCCAAAGAAATCAGGAGCCTTGGAATGTGATCAACATCGAACAATTAGTATAATGAGTCACATCACGAAGATTTTGCTAAGAATTATCATGCAAAGAGTTAGGAAGAAAATACAACCTGAAATAGGAGAGGAACAATGTAAGTGTGTAGAAGGCAAGGGTACAGTAAATGTTGTGTATATACTGAGAACAGTAATTGAACGTTCTATAGAAGTAAACAAAGATCTACACCTCTGCTTTATTGACTACACAAAGGCTTTCGATAAAGTGAGACATGTCGACATGATAAGGATGCTTGAAGATCTACAAATTGATGGAAAAGACCTTAGACTTGTAAAAAACATATATTGGAAACAACAAGCTGCCATAAGAATTGATAATGAAGTAGGTCAATATCAGCCTATTAAGAGAGGTGTGAGACACGGATGTGTAATGTCTCCAGATCTTTTTTTCCTGTACAGTGAACATATTTTCAGAAATATAGAAGATATGGAAGGAATCAACATTGGGGGACGATACATCAATAACATTAGATATGCAGATGATACAGTCTTGATTGCAGACAATGAACAGGACCTGCAAAATTTAGTAGATGCGGTTGTTGCACACAGTGAACAACTAGGGTTAGAATTGAATTGTAAGAAGACACAGATTATGGTCGTCACTAGGAAGGAAGAAATACCACAATGTAATATACGAGTAAATGGGCATATTCTTAAACGAGTGAATCGGTACAACTATCTCGGAACAGTCATAACATTTGATGGGAGATGCCTTGAAGAGATTAGAACAAGAATTGCGATGCGAAGGTAGCCTTTTGCAAGATGAAAAACATACTGACCAATAAAAAGATATCAATTGAAACGAGAAAAAGAGTGTTGAAGTGCTACATAGAACCTGTACTTTTATATGGATGCGAGGCGTGGACAATGAGCAGACAAGCTGAAAAACATCTAATGGCTGTGGAAATGTGGTTTCTGAGGAAAATGTAATGAATACCATGGACAGATAGAAAAACCAATGAACAAGTCCTTCAAGAAACAAATGAAGATTGTAAACTGATTAGAGACATTAGATGTAGACAGTCACATATTTTGGGGCATGTTATGAGAAGAAATGAATTGGAGAACTTGGTGACAACTGGCAAGATCGAAGGGAACAGACCAAGGGGAAGACCGAGAATTAAATACCTGGATAGCTTGGCCACGTGGCATGGTCGAGACAGAAACACGGAGCTCATCCACGACTCTGGTGATCGAGTGAGATGGCAGAACATGGCCGCCCACGCTTATCGGCAAGGCACATAATGAATGAAGTATATATTCTAGGCTATTTATTCTAGGTAATATATTCTTGGTTATACATAATCTAGGTAGTATATTCTAGATTATAAATTCTAGGTAGTATATTCTAGGTTATATATTTTAGGTCCTATTATCTAGGTTACAAATTCTAGTAAGTTTGTTCTATATTACATATTCTAGTAGGACACAAACGCCCCTCATCTCTGGTTCCAGGTGTTGGCTATGAAAAAAAACAGCTCAAACGTCCGAGGTCGTGGGGCAACCCGCATATTTGGAACTAATGAGAAAAATAAATGAAATTGCCGTGATTAATAAATGACCCGTGGAATTGTATTTTATTAAGGGAAGACGCCTCAAAATGATGGAAAACACCGTCCGATGGAAAATAAATGCAGCTAAAGAAAGACAGAGGAATGAAACAAAAAACACAGACAGATAAACAATCCAAAAATGCACAAACATATGATGCACCAGAGGTCAGTATGGCCGAATGGATAAGAGCACTAGCTCTTAAATGTCCGGTGTGCTGATGCCGAGGTAGCGGGTTCAACCCCTATTGGATCAGTTGCACAAAAATAGTTTCTCGTCCTTGACTTTGGGACGTAAGTTACAAGTACCTAAGAAGTAGGAGAGGATTCGTCTGATGGTGAGGGACACTGGTAATATGGAAAGCTAATCCACACGCAAAATCACTGACTCAGTCATTTACTTACTTATATACATAGTTGCTTGCTTACTTACTTACGTACATAGTTGCTTCCTTACTTACTCACTCACTCACTTGCTTGCTTAACCACTCACTCACTCACTTGCTTGCTTACTTACTCACTCAGTCATTTACTTACTTACGTACATAGTTGCTTACTTACTCACTCACTCTCTCACTTGCTTAATCACTCACTCACTTGCTTGCTTACTCACTGACTCAGTCATTTACTTACTTATGTACATAGTTGTTTGCTTACTCACTCACTAACTTGCTTAACCACTCACTCATTCACTTGCTTGCTTACTCACTCACTCACTTACGTACTTACTTACTTAGATACTTACTTACTCATTTACTTACTCACCCAGTCGCGTACTTAACTAACTCATTCACTTACTTACTCACTCACCCAGTCACTAATTTACTTGTTTACTTACTCACTTACTTGCTTATCCACATACAGACTCACTCACTCACTCATTCACTCACTGACTCACTCACTCACTCACGCACTCACTCACTCACTCACTCACTCACTCGCCCACCCACCCACCCACCCACTCACCCACTTACTTACTTACTTACTTACTTATTTACTCACACGCTTACATACTCATTTATTGACTTACTGACATAAGGAAAATTATGAAAGACACACATTTTTTTTTCAAATTCGTTGCTGCTTTTACTCATTTATACGTCCAATATTCGTTCATTTGTGAAGTGGTGTGTCCCTTCGGCTGATTATATGCAGAAGTTGCTTATGTTTTTATCTCACTTAACGCTGGTCGATTCGCTCATTAATAAATCAAGTGATTCATTAAGTCACATACCCTTACATTAATTAATCAATATAATTTTTTCGTTCGATCATTACTAACCTCAGTGAGCAATTTATTTTTATTTATTCACCCCGTCTTAACGAATGAATTAATTTCGCAATTAATAAAAATCAATTCTTCATCGTTCTTGCACTTGAAATTAACTACCTAACTGGATATTTACATAACGAAGACAAAAACTATGAAATCTGGCAATTCAGACGAGAAACATGGCAAAAATGGAAGTAAATGGGAGACGGCTACAAGACGATGCAACGGTATCATTTCTTGGCTATCCACAAAACCTGATGACATAAGCGTAAATGAGATCAGGAAGAAGGCAGGAATAGTCGGTTGTTTGGTTGGTTGGTTGGTTTTATGATTGTATGGTTGAGGATCCTTTGGAAGTTTGAGTTTGAGTTTGAAGACTCACATCAAATGCATCACTGTTCAGACCAGTTGCGGTTCCAACTTCATGGCAAAGGATAGCTCCATAATGCTCCGTTCCTGTGCTAGTTAATATTACACAAAATGCTCCTCACTGAAAGGACTACCATTTAACGTGTTGGTCCATCGTGATTACTCCCATAACCCACATTGGAGGTAAAATGATGACATTAGTGCAGTCATTATTTCTGTATAATAGAATCTGAAAGTCAGTATCCTGTCAGTTAGTATATAGTCAGTGTTTTGTCAGTTAGTATTTAGTCAGTGTCTTGTCGGTTAGTATATAGTCAGTGTCTTGTCAGTTACTATATTTCAGTATCATGTCAGTTAGTATAGAGTCAGTATCTTGTCAGTTAGCTTATAGTCAGTATCTTGTCTGTCAGTATATAGTCAGTATCTTGTCTGTCAGTATATAGTCAGTATCTTGTCTGTCAGTATATAGTCAGTATCTTGTCTGTCAGTATATAGTCAGTATCTTGTCTGTCAGTATATAGTCAGTATCTTGTCTGTCAGTATATAGTCGGTATCTTGTCTGTCAGTATATAGTCGGTATCTTGTCTGTCAGTATATAGTCGGTATCTTGTCTGTCAGTATATAGTCAGTATCTTGTCTGTCAGTATATAGTCAGTATCTTGTCTGTCAGTATATAGTCAGTATCTTGTCTGTCAGTATATAGTCAGTATCTTGTCTGTCAGTGTATAGTCAGTATCTTGTCTGTCAGTATATAGTCAGTATCTTGTCTGTCAGTGTATAGTCGGTATCTTGTCTGTCAGTATATAGTCAGTATCTTGTCTGTCAGTATATAGTCGGTATCTTGTCTGTCAGTATATAGTCAGTATCTTGTCTGTCAGTATATAGTCGGTATCTTGTCTGTCAGTATATAGTCAGTATCTTGTCTGTCAGTATATAGTCAGTATCTTGTATGTCAGTATATAGTCAGTATCTTGTCTGTCAGTATATAATCAGTATCTTGTCTGTCAGTATATAGTCGGTATCTTGTCTGTCAGTATATAATCAGTATCTTGTCTGTCAGTATATAGTCGGTATCTTGTCTGTCAGTATATAGTCGGTATCTTGTCTGTCAGTATATAATCAGTATTTTGTCTGTCAGTATATAGTCAGTATCTTGTCTGTCAGTATATAGTCAGTATCTTGTCTGTCAGTATATAATCAGTATCTTGTCTGTCAGTATATAGTCAGTATTTTGTCTGTCAGTATATAATCAGTATCTTGTCTGTCAGTATATAGTCAGTATCTTGTCTGTCAGTATATAGTCAGTATCTTGTCTGTCAGTATATAGTCAGTATCTTGTCTGTCAGTATATAGTCAGTATTTTGTCTGTCAGTATATAGTCAGTATCTTGTCTGTCAGTATATAGTCGGTATCTTGTCTGTCAGTATATAGTCGGTATCTTGTCTGTCAGTATATAGTCAGTATCTTGTCTGTCAGTATATAGTCGGTATCTTGTCTGTCAGTATATAGTCGGTATCGTGTCTGTCAGTATATAGTCGGTATCTTGTCTGTCAGTATATAGTCAGTATCGTGTCTGTCAGTATATAGTCAGTATCTTGTCTGTCAGTACATAGTCAGTATCTTGTCTGTCAGTATATAGTCAGTATCTTGTCTGTCAGTGTATAGTCAGTATCTTGTCTGTCAGTATATAGTCAGTATCTTGTCTGTCAGTATATAGTCAGTATCTTGTCTGTCAGTATATAGTCAGTATCTTGTCTGTCAGTGTATAGTCAGTATCTTGTCTGTCAGTATATAGTCAGTATCTTGTCTGTCAGTATATAGTCGGTATCTTGTCTGTCAGTATATAGTCAGTATCTTGTCTGTCAGTATATAGTCAGTATCTTGTCTGTCAGTATATAGTCGGTATCTTGTCTGTCAGTATATAGTCAGTATCTTGTCTGTCAGTATATAGTCGGTATGTCTGTCAGTATATAAGCAGTATCTTGTCTGTCAGTATATAGTCAGTATTTTGTCTGTCAGTATATAGTCGGTATCTTGTCTGTCAGTATATAATCAGTATCTTGTCTGTCAGTATATAGTCAGTATCTTGTCTGTCAGTATATAGTCAGTATTTTGTCTGTCAGTATATAGTCAGTATCTTGTCTGTCAGTATATAGTCAGTATCTTGTCTGTCAGTATATAGTCAGTATCTTGTCTGTCAGTATATAGTCAGTATTTTGTCTGTCAGTATATAATCAGTATCTTGTCTGTCATTATATAGTCAGTATTTTGTCTGTCAGTATATAGTCAGTATCTTGTCTGTCAGTATATAATCAGTATTTTGTCTGTCAGTATATAGTCGGTATCTTGTCTGTCAGTATATAGTCAGTATCTTGTCTGTCAGTATATAGTCAGTATTTTGTCTGTCAGTATATAGTCGGTATCTTGTCTGTCAGTATATAATCAGTATCTTGTCTGTCAGTATATAATCAGTATCTTGTCTGTCAGTATATAGTCAGTATCTTGTCTGTCAGTATATAGTCAGTATCTTGTCTGTCAGTATATAGTCAGTATGTTGTCTGTCAGTATATAGTCAGTATCTTGTCTGTCAGTATATAGTCAGTATCTTGTCTGTCAGTATATAGTCAGTATCTTGTCTGTCAGTATATAATCAGTATCTTGTATGTCAGTATATAGTCAGTATCTTGTCTGTCAGTATATAGTCAGTATCTTGTCTGTCAGTATATAGTCAGTATCTTGTCTGTCAGTATATAGTCAGTATCTTGTCTGTCAGTATACAGTCAGTATCTTGTCTGTCAGTATATAGCCAGTATCTTGTCAGTTATTATATAGTCAATATCTTGTCAATTTGTATATAGTCAGTGTTTTTTCAGTTAGTATATAGTTATTGTCTTGTCGGTTAGTGTATAGTCAGTATCTTGTCTGTCAATATATAGTCAGTATCATTTCAGTTAGTATATAGTCAGTATCTTGTCAGTTATTAAATAGTCTGTATCGTATCAGTTATTATTAGGTCAGTATCTTGTCAATTAGTATATGGCCAGTATGTTGTCAGTATCATGTCATTTATTATATAATTAGCATCGTGACAAACAACACGTGAAACGGATGAAAATTTGGATGGCCATTATTACCTTGTCAGTTTATTGTCAATTAGTATATGATCAACATCCTCACCGTTAGTATCTGGCCAGATTCTTGTCAGCAATTGTCAGTAGGTTGGCAGTCAGTAAATAGTAATATCTTGTCAGACAGAATATAACCAGCTTCTTGTCATTCAGTATACAGTCAGTATGTTTTCATTTAGTATATAGTCAGTATCTTGTCAGTTAGCATATGGCCAGTATTTTGTCAGTTAGTATATAGTCATTATCATGTCAGTTATTATATAATCAGCATCGCAACAAACAACATGTGAAACGCACGAATTAGGCTGCATTGATCATCAAAAGCCACACGCATGTGCAATACATGTATTTACAAGTGGAAGGTATCAATAAGCGACAAGACACCGCTGTAACGGCCACTTTACAAGTGGAAGGTATCAATAAACGACAAGAGAGTGCTGTAACGGCCATTTTACAAGTGGAAGGTATTAATAAACGAAACGACAGTGCTGTAACTGCTACTCCTATGTGCACAACGACAACATACATATTCCTACCTGCATTTCCATGTCGAGTATCTCCTCATCGAGACCCTCTGCGGTTTCCTCCTTTACTCCCATGATCTCTTCCTCTGTCACCTTCTCGTCCTCGTCCTTTGATGGCGCCACGCTGAAGAAGGCGAGTGCCGCGTGCTCCCTAAAGGAAGCACGCCTCTGCCACACTCAGAGAATCAATAGCTTGGGAACCGTCAAACGTAGTGATGTAATTTCCAAACTAGTTTGTCAGAACACGTAAGTAACATTCTTAATGGGTTATATTCCTTGTAGGTTGCGTTACTATACTGTAAGTACGTATTATGTGTCATTCACGGTGCCAAGTTGACACCTAAATTGTTCTTTTGGTACTTTGGCGTAACATATTAAATCATTTTGATGTATTCCAAATGTGTTTATGGTGGTCCGCTGAAAGAACAATGTTTGCCTAGTGCTTTTGTGGTGTAACACTAAAAGGTTACGCTAAAATCCATGCGTTTTCAACAGTTCCGCACTGAAATAATATGTGTATTCTTAATGCCTTTGCAGGTAAAACGTTAAAAAAAATGTCGTATTCCTAAATCTTTCACGGTGACACAATAAAACAGACTTCGAATTGCCCGTGCTTTCACGGTTCCACACTGAACGGAAAATGTGTTTCTGTGTGCTTCGGCGAAAAACACTAAAAATGACGTTGTAATCCTCATGCATTGGCGATGGCAGGCGGAAAAGAAGAATTCACAGTGCTTTCACAGTGAGCACTGACAGGAAAACTGGTTTCTTTGTGCATTGACGAGACATACTAAAAATGACATTGTATATCCTAGTGTGCTTAAGGTGGTACGCCGAAAAATACGTGCTTTCATAGTGCTGAACAGAATGGAAAACTAGTTTCTTTGTGCTTTGACGGTGCTGCACTTACGACAGACGTTGAATTTACTTGAACTTTGGTGGTGTCACGTTCAAAAAGACGTTGAATCCTTGGTGTGTTGGCGGTACCACACTGAAAAAAGACGTTATATATCAATTCTAATGACAGTACTACATACAAAAAGCATCATGTATTTGTTTGGAGTTGTATATGGGAATTGAAGATGCTCGGCCAAGTAGTCCATGTCCAACATAAAAGTGAAAAAGAGAAAATGTCCAAAGTATTTTCCAAATGAAATTTTCAGAACTCGATAGACTAATATATGTACACACTGGCTATAGAATACGCTCTTTCACAAAGCATACATATGTACTGATCTTGGATATAGCATATGTATGAAACATCACTTGTAGGTTTTTTGAATCCGCCCAAATTTAATATCTAGTATCATGATTATATGTTCAATGCCACCAACTCATGGCATCATCATCATCATCTACAATCTCTCAATGGCAAAGAGCTGACGCAAAATTAAGTCTGTCCCTGATCCAGCTATCAATCTTTCCCCAAAATAAATCAGCGACAACGCAGAAAACACACGCCAATTTAATCATTTTAAAACAACAGAGATTCTTTCAGCATCGAGAATAAGCGTACAGCAAGTCCATTATAATCAACCCCGCATGGATTCTGAGCCGTTAAAAACTGCAGAAGAAATCATTTCCATTAAAGTTAAAAAAAAATGCAGTGTTTATTTTCTGGGAAAATGAATGTAATAATCACAAAGTGTTTGAAGGTCCCAAGAAGGTCCGCATCAGCCGGGGTGGTTTTGGAATGGCAGCTTCCTTTAATATATTTCTGTTATCTGACAGACGCTCCTTGTATTCTAGTTAAGAAACATCGCTTTCTGGTAAAATCCTGCCCTTGTTAATTTTGTTTCTCTTTCGGAAATTTCATTAGCGCTATCCTATTAGAAACCAAGCTATGCCAAAACTTCCAGTGAAGTAAATGTTCAAATTCACAGGGTGAACAGGGATGATTTTTAAAATCCTTACTGAAAGAGGAAAACTAATTTAGCGATTACAAAATGTCACATAGTGTCTTTTATCAAAGAGCAAAACATCAATTTTGAAACATGAAATTTTATCAAAGAATAAAACAACAAATATTGCGATTTAAAATATTACACAGTTAAATGTTCTTGTTGTGCGCTGGGTGTAAAATGTGATTTAGTGTGGGCAGTCCACTCTTATAGGTATCCAAAGTTTACATTCTCTCGATAGGTGACGCAATGTCCCTGATGAAGAATACAAATACAACGTGTTGGTAATAATACTAGTAATAAACTAAGAAGAAGATGAAGAAGAAGAAGAAGAAGAAGAAGAAGAAGAAGAAGAAGAAGAAGAAGAAGAAGAAGAAGAAGAAGAAGAAGAAGAAGAAGAAGAAGGAGGAGGAGGAGAAGAAGAAGAAGAAGAAGAAGAAGAAGAAGAAGAAGAAGAAGAAGAAGAAGAAGAAGAAGAAGAAGAAGAAGAAGAAGAAGAAGAAGAAGAAGAAGAAGAAGAAGAAATAGAAGAGGAAGAGTATTAGGAGGTTTAAAAAAAAAGGATAAACGAAAAAGAATAAGAAGAAGAAAGAAGAGGAGGAAGAGGAAGTAGAGGAGGAGGAGGAAAGGAAAGATATAATATAACTAACATACCACCAACAACATTAAACAAGTAAACACACTGATTGATATACATATATGTACAATTATTAACTCGGAACTACAAACCACGACTCCAAACGTAACAGCTGGAGTTATTTCATTGATACATTTGCTCTAGAAAAGCACCGCCCTACTTTATTGACCCCTTCCTCAGAAGTCAACACTTCTGATCCAATCAAGCTGCACGAAATCTCGTCATCTTTCGTACTAGCCCTGCTATTTTGACTCACCAAAATGAATACTTCAATATTTGTCCGCCAAGGTCAAGACAAAATTAATACTGGCCATTCGTAAATACTAGACAAACGAAGCGCGTGCAGCTAGCTAGCAGACTACAGGCCGGCACAAGCCGATTGAAAAACATGGCTATGTTTAAAAACATGACAGATCGACGTTGATTGAAAGATATGTATCTGGTTTCTAGGATGGGATTATTTCCACAGACGCTAGTTTGAAACATAGGATTATGTCCACAGACGCTAGATCTGGACCGGTTGTTTTGGCAGCGTCTATGGGGAGATCAAGTCGACGATGTTTGCCAGTACACGGGGAAAATTACAAGCATCTGATGGGGTTATTCATCATACATCTTTCGTACGATGTAAAGTGGCTCGCATAGGGAAGTGATAGTATTGGAGGTAACGAAGTGTAATCACTTAATTGGTATTGATTCCAACATATACAACATTTGTGGCATGATATAGAGAAAAGAAGACATATAGAGCCTTTCATTCCTCTTCTTATTCTTCTCCTTCTTCTCCTCCTTCTCTTCCTCCTCCTTCGCCTCCTCCTCATCCCTCTCCTCCTCCTCCTCCTTCTCCCCCTTCTCCTCCTCCTCCTTCTCCACCTCCTCCTTCTTCTCCTCCTTCTCCTTCTTCTCCTCCTTCTCCTCCTTCTCCTCCTACTCCTCCTTTTCCTCCTCCTTCCTCTTCTTCTTCCTCCTCTTATTTTTCCTCTTCTTCTGCCTCTTCTTCCTTCTCTTCTTCTTCTTCCTCTTCCTCATTCTTCCTTCTTCCTTCATCCTTCTTCCTTCCTCCTTCCTCCTTCCTCCTCCTCCTTCTTCTTCTTCTTCTTCTTCTTCTTCTTCTTCTTCTTCTTCTTCTTCTTCTTCTTCTTTTCCTCTTTCTCTTATTCTTCGGTTTCTCCTTCTACAAGTGCAAGGATCTGCTGCAGAAACAAGCGATCATCAATCTTTAATCCATTATTTTAATGAAGTTGATATTGTGTATATTATTATTTGTGTCCCAGCTGTTTATTCATTATTGTGTGCAACTGTGCCTTCCTCTTCCTCTCTTGTCGAATAATTTTCCACATACGGCTAATGTACCCCTTTCACCTCTTCTCTTCATAATTTCCCCCTGTGTTAGGTGTGACTTTCTCCTAGGATTTTGGTGAGTGACCTAACAGTGCCATCGGCTGTCATGCCAACATTTGATTTCTTCTTTGCCCATCTCAACATTGTTTGTCTTCTTACACTGCCTCTAATTTCTTCTTATACAATCAGCACTTGATATCCATTCATCCATCATGTGCCATGCCGATAAGCGTGGACGGCCATGTTCTGCCATCTCACTCGATCACCAGACTCGTGGATCAGCTCCGTGTTTCTGTCTCGACCATGCCACGTGGCCAATCCATCCAGGTATTTACTTCTTGGTCTTCCCCTTGGTCTCTTCCCTTCGATCTTGCCAGTCGTCACTAAGTTCTCCAAGTAATTTCTTCTCATAAAATGCCCAAAAAATTTTGACTGTCTACCGTCTAATGACTCTAATCAGTTTACGATCTTCATTTGTTTCTTGAAGGACTTGTTCATTGGTTGTTCTGTCTGTCCGTGGTATTCTTTGCAATTTCCTCAGAAACCACATTTTCAGAGCCGTCAGCTGTTTTTCAGCTTGACTGCTCATTGTCCACGCTTCACGTCTATTCAAAAGAATAGGTTCTATGTAGCACTTCAACACTCTTTTTCTCGTTTCAATTGATATCTTTTATTGGTCACTTGACATGGTTCTAACTAAAATGTTCTTAAATTATCCCCTTTCTATTAGTGTCTTTGCTATCATCAAGCCCTTTATCATAAATCCAGAGAACTATGTAAACACGATATTGAATCTAAAACAAACTGCATTATTCACGCAGCAACTGCATGCTCCATTCATTGGCTGAAGAGTTGAACAAATTTGTTTCATCCGTTATCTCGGCTTAATAGAATTGCATAAAAGAGTGAATAACACTTGGGAATTTAATAAGCTCATGAGATGTTGTATGCTTAGAAACTCAGTTGAGTCGAGTTGTAGACTGGCAGGCGATTTTTAGAATCGAAATCTAGTGAAAAACTACTTCCAACTATTATAAATAAATAACTGGGGGACCCTTTGAAGCCACTAAGGCATTTCATAAATAAACATTGAAAGGTATAGTTTAATATTGTCTAGTGCCTTCTCTGGTCCCTGCTTCTGTCTGCTACTTCTATGAGCGCCATATAAAACATGCATGTTTATTTATATATAGTCACACCCAGTCGGCAAGCAAGCAACACGCTCATTCCGAATAAAGCCACAACATATGCATAAGCAACTTAAACAATGGAGGTACACACACAGACACGGGCTAAAGTTTCGACCGAAATCCTAACCAAAGGAAAACAAAACCAAAACATAACAGACAGATAACACTTATTTATTCAGAGGTAGACCGAATGATATGCTGGAAGCGATTGGATTAACACTAAACTGATAAGTGTTCCAGTGTGTTATGTGTGTGTGTTTGTTATTTTATTTGCTTCGTTGATAAAGACAACGGAAATGCTGGTCAATATCTGTGTACGTGTTTCCATTGATCGAGCTTCTCAATCATACGATCTGCTTTTATTCGGACTCCTGTAAAATCTCAGCAACAGTCAACCTTCATTTCCGCTAATTTCGAGCATGGTATTTTCACTCCCCGAGCTGTATGTAAAACCATGAAAAGGTAGAAAAACCAATGAGCAAGTCCTACCAATAGGCAAATGAAAACCGTAAACTGATTAGAGAAATTAGACGCAAACAGTCAAACTTATTGGCCAATTTATGAGAAGAAATAAACTAGAGAAGTGGTGACAACTGGCAGGATTGAGGGGGAAAGACCAAGGGTGAGGCAGGGAAGTAAACATCTGGGTGGCTTGACCACATAGCAGGGTCGGGACAAGAACACAGAGCTGATCCGCGACTCTGGTGATCGCGTGAGATGGCGAAACATGACCGTCCACGCTTAGAGGCATGGTACATGATGAATAAAGGGATATGTGAAAGACGTGTCATAGCGGGGGAAAAGCAGTGGTTCTCTTGCAGTCTCACAGCCTGCAGAATGGGAGTCCCTGGCAAGCCTTCTACACGCTGATCCTCGTAGTCCAGCTTCTGTCCTGAATGCTCCAAGTGAAGTTGGATAGGAGTCTTCGTGAGTATACTATAAAGTTAGATCCTGGGATATCAGCGTCTCTGCGTCTGCATTCCACACACCACACACATTTTCACACACACAAACGCTCACAAACAAGCACGCAAAAATGTACATGCACATATACTGGTGCAATATAAAGGAATTATGGTCAGGGCTATAAAGGGCCAAATAGCTAGGAAGAACAGATAACTCATTATAGGCTAGGGATTGGAGCAGCAGGGAGTTACCAAAGGGTTTGGGCCCACAATCAGTACAGCGAGGAATGACTAGACCAGTGGTTCTCAACCGGTGGACAATTCCCCACCCCCCCCCCCACCCCCTTCTCTACTCCCATGGGGATTAGGATTATTTCAAGATCATGTTAATACAAGAACCCACTGCTTGATATTGTTTTTCCCTCCACACTTTACGGTTCTGTACTTCTCGCTTTTCTGAAATTCGTTTTATAACGTAAGTAGACCTGCAAATCACGTTTTATGTAGACGTCTAAACTTGTTCTAGTTTGGGCTATTAAATTTAGCTTCCATTTGTACGTATGCTGTGTAAGGAGGGGGGATTTACAGGGAGGAAACACGAAGGAGGGGGAGGGGGACATTCTGAACATATGGTGAAGGGGTGCATGTGCCAAAAGAGGTTAAGAATCACTGGACTAGACGGACATAATCAGATTGCAACCATGGTACCATATGTATTGGGGATCTTCACTGGCTATTGAAGGTGTGGCCTGCTCCGTGGCAAAGGTGTTACGGCCGCAAATCGTAATCCCGCATATCCGCTTTCAAAACACAGCTGCGGGCGATTTGGCAGCAGACCGTCTTGCGTTTGAGTTTTTGCGAAATGGTATGGGTGACGGTTGTTCAGAAAGCGATGGCAAACAACTAAACGTAAACTTGCCAAGACATCAACAACAACAGTAAAATGCTGGTGTTGACAGTGATGGCCTGTAAAAATATATACACATATATGTTCTCTTGTGTGTCATCCCGACTGGGCTCACACGCTGATAGTCAATGTTAGTCATGCTATTCCTTACTCGGGATTCTGAGGTAAGTAAGAACATTTTTTTCCAATCTTCATTGTCTCTTCGTTGCTTTTATTTTTTCATCTTTTTATTCTTCTCGTCCTGTCGTCACGTTTTAATGTAGTCACAGGAGATCCCCGTGACTATATGTTGTGTTTTGTGAATGTGTTTGCTGATGAAGGCTAAAGGCCGCAACGTCCTGTATGTGTCGTAATTCTGTTATGTAAAGCTGCACTACTTTGTGTCATTTTATATTCCTTAGCGATGGTCTTTTATTATATCATAATAGCATCAAATCTGAATGCCTGCTAGGTGACTACTTCTGTTCTTCAGGCATCTACACTTAGGCTGGGTTTCACGACCGTGTTATCTCCAACTGACTTAAGGCCCAACATTACTTGGCTCATATATATCATATCTAACCAACACTTAAGAACACAAAGTATAACAGGATAACGGTTCTTTCCAATACAATGGAAATTTGTATTGGAAATACAATCAGGAGTCTCCGTGACGAAGTGGTCAAGCCGTCTGACTCGGGCTCCGAAGGTTGTGGGTTCGATTCCGGGCCGCTTCCTTCGGTACACGAGTTTCGAAGACTCCTGTGGGTCGTCGCTGGAGGTACGGAGTACGTGCTTTGTGCGACGCTTTCGGCAGTTCGCTGCGGAAAGAGACTGAACCATATGGGATAAAAACATGGTGCAATAAAGTCGACCCTGTCGAATGTTTAAGCTATTTTTTCTCCAATACAATATTTCTCTTCTTATAATTTACATTGCACGTTTACACAGTTTCAAATGATTATTAAGTCGTATTATCAATCACTACGCATTGCACTGATATTAAACTATAGAAATCTGTCATGTAGTCACTTTGTCGGCGCTCGGATCTTATCTCCCGCACACGGTGTTTTCGCGCATACTAAAGGCTTGCGAACGTGGTTCGTGAGCCGCTTACCAGGCGTTCGAAACGTAGCCGCGACCGATTTGTGCAGCAGACCGTGTCGCGTTGTGTTACAATGTATTGGTATGGGAGCCGGTCGTTCAAAAAGCAATGGCAAACTACTGAACGTTAAAACGTTCATAGTACATCAACAGCAGCTGAAAAATGCTGATATTGACTGCAACGTCCTGTAATGGATATGCAACGTACACAAAAAGAGTCTTTTGTGAGTCTTTTCAACTCCAGCGTTATTTGTCACGTGTTTCTTGTGGGCCACGCTTAATCCATACTCCATAACTCGCTCGTTGTTGACATTGCCTTAACATGGCTCCTCCTGTTATCCCTCTGCTTCTCTTTGTCTAGCTTGTTTTGTATGATAGTTTTATCTTTCACTTAGCCAGTTTAGTGTTCTTATGAAAGAGGTTTCCACAATCAACTGTAAGATATCTTTGCATCAGTTATTTCTTACGTCTGTTTTTGTTTTAGCTCTTGAAATCAAAACGACCTGGATTCTAGTATACTCGAATGGCGATCGAGAAAACAGGCCTTAAAATGTGGAAGACATACCTTTTAAAATGAGCGTCATTTCTGCCCAGTATGACCATAGTTCATTAATTTGTATATAATAGCCCTTTACTATACTTACAGCTATAGGGTGTATTTTTAATGACTGCAGGTTTTGAAAATATTGCCGTTCCAAGTTTTGTATTTACCTATTGTGGAGTTAATGCAACACAATGCAACATAATAGGTAAATATAAAACTTGGAACGGCAATATTGTCAAAAACTGAACAGACATTACAAATACACCCTGCAGTTGGTTGGTTAATCGTATATACACCAGAAGACTGTTTTACCTCCAAAGTGTGAAGCACTGACGTTCATTAAACTTATGGAAGTGAGATTGATGTAGGGCGTCTCCAGGGGTCTGTGCCGTAAAGTTCTCTATAGCTCCTGTCCAAGCTCATTAACTAGTGGCGTGTGTAAGACTAGGACTGTTTGTGTTTCGTTCGCTCGCTTGTGGCTTTAACATAGACCACACTACCACTACCGTCACCACTACTACTACTACTACTACTACTACTACTACCAATACTACTACAACTGCTGCTGCTGCTGCTGCTGCTGCTACTACTACTACTACTACTACTACTACTACTACTACTACTACTACTACTACTACTACTACTACTACTACTACTGCTGCTGCTGCTGCTGCTACTACTACTACCAGTTGCTACTACTCGGTAGTGCAACAGATAGATTTTTGCATTATGGTTAACTTTCCATATTTCCAGTATCCACAGCCATTAGATGAACGCACTTCGACTTCTCAGGTACTTGAACGTGCTGAACGAACCGCCTACCGCGGTCATCAGAGTAAGTTTAAGCGCGACCCGTTAAACCATTTTGCCGCGTCGACTTCCGGACTGACAATGACACGTTGCATCTGCGGACATAACAGGATGTGTCCAGGTCGTGATTCAACACAACATACACACACACACACACACACACACACACACACACACACACACACACACTCACACACACACACACACAGACTGGCTGACACCAGGCCTAGGCTAGGCATGTTTTCTCAACAGGTGTTGGGAATGTCAACAGACTAAGAAACCCAAAGTCCAGAGAAAGCCCAAGTAGTAGTCTACAGTTAAGAAAAGCGAGATAATCGACTTCATTGCACCGGGTTTTACCCCATATGGATGGGGCTCTTTTCGCAGGGCGGTCTGCAGAAAGTATCGCACACAGCAATAACTTCGTAGCTCCAGCGACGACCCCCAGGAGTCCCTGAGAAACCTGCACTCGTCAACCGAGTGACGGAGTTCGGAATCGAACCCACAACCTTCTGAGCGCGAGGCAGGCGGCTTAACCAATTTGCCCAGCCACTTTACCATGGAGACTCTTTCTTTCTTTGTTTCTCTCTCTCTCTCTCTCTCTCTCTCTCTCTCTCTCTCTCTCTCTCTCTCTCTCTCCTCTCTCCTCTCTCTCTCTCTCTCTCTCTCTCTCTCTCTTCCAGGAAGCATAAAGACGACTGACAGATGGTCTGTATCTGTTGTTGATGTCATCATAACCCAATATTCCTCCTGTGTGTATAATATATCATGTGCCAATTTTAAGCATATATAAATATACGATCTCGCTCATCCCATCTATATAAAAGCAAAACAATAAATAAATAAACACTGTCTATGGAGAGAACAACAAAGAAAATAACTACACTTTTTCTAGTATCAGTTTCCTTCTACGGACCTGTGGTATGACAGCGCCATCACATTTTGTGGAATTAGGGCAGGGATAAAGAGGCGGCCAGTGTTTCCCTCACTGTGACAAGGAACGAGGCGTGTATTATTCAATTAAACAATAAAAACATAAATATTTACAGATATCGCGACATTTGTCTTGTTGTATGTATTTGCATTAAATAAACACAGCTTGGGTGTGGAGGCGTGTATTTATAGAGACGAAACACAATTTGCTGTCTCTTGGGTTAGACTCTACATAGTTACTTCTGTCATTGACATCCATTTCTTTGTTCTTGCTCTTTCGTATGGTTGTTACTTTGAGCTACATAATGTTGTGCGTTCCCAAGGGACGCTGTGCTGACCCTATTGTGTCTGTATGCGCCTGTATCAGTGTGTCTGTATACTGGTTGGTGACTACATGTGTTTGTGTGTGTGTCTACATATGAACGTCTATATATGTTGCTACCTGTATATACATCGAAGTATCTTTATACAGGTTTTCGTGTATTTCTAGCGTGTGTACATTTATATGGTATGCGTTTATTTGTCAGTGTGTTTTGCACCCTGTTTCAAGCCAGATGTTATTTGGAAATGGTCTGATTTCCTGCATTTATATGTTACTATATTATAAGTATCTTCCATGCATAGTCTGGTCATGTTGGTTAACTTCTTTGGTATTCCAAATTCCCGCATAGCATTCCATAGACTATTCCTATGGACACTATCATAAGCCTTTTTAAAATCCACAAATATGTTATGGAGATCTCTTTTATATTCCCAATTTTTCTCGGCTATTTGTCGTAAGATAAATATCTGATCTATTGTTGATCTGTTTTGTCTAAAACCCGCCTGGTAGTCGCCTAATATGTATTCTGAATATGGTTTTAGTCTATTTAGTAGTACTGCTGATAGTATCTTATAGCTTATGGACAGTAGTGATATTCCTCTATAATTTTCACACTGGAACTTGTCTCTTTTCTTAAAGATAGGTATCAATAATGACTCTTTCCAGTCATGGGGTAATTTTTCCGACCTCAAGATTTTTATTATTAGTTCGTATAGCTTTAGATGTAATGCATGGCCACCCGCCTTTATAAATTCAGCAGCAATTCCATCAGCCTCAGTTGCCTTATGTTTTTAAGTCGCGTGATTACATATAGGATTTCTTCAAATGCAGGTTCTTCAATTTGTGGTTCACGCGTTAGAACCTCTTCCTGTGGGAAAGTGTTACTTGGAACTTCACAATTTAGTAATTCAACAAAGTATTCTTTCCATGTGTTGCACATTTCCTCATTGGTATTTATCATATTCCCATTTTTGTCTTTTAAACCACATGTGTTGTGTTGGTGCCCTCGTTTCATTGACTTCAGTTCTTTAAAAAACTTTCTGGATTCGTTTTTCTGGTGATTAGTTTCCATATCTTTAAGTATATTACTCATATATTCTCGCTTCTGCTGTCGAACTATTTTTATAGCCTCTTTACATTCATTTCTATATTGCTCTTCCTTTTGGATGTTGTTGATGTCATTTAGCCATAGCTGTCTGGCATTCTTTTTTCCTAATGACTGCTTCTTCACATTTTGGATTGAACCATCTGTTCTTTCTATGCGTGGTTAACACACTGAGACATTCTTCTGCGGTAGATTGAATTGTATACTTGATGTTCAACCAAGTTTGGTCAACGCTTTCCTCCAACGGGTTTTGTAGAATTTCAAGTTTACATTTTATTTCATCTGCAAATTTCTCTTTGACTGTAATTTCTTGTAGTTTTTCTCTGTTATATAAACATATATATATATATATATATATATATATATATATATATATATATATATATATATATATATATATATATATATATATAGAGAGAGAGAGAGAGAGAGAGAGAGAGAGAGAGAGAGAGAGAGGGCAGACAGACAGACAGTCAGACAGAAACACACACAGACAGAGAGAGAGAGAGAGAGAGAGAGAGAGTTTGTGGACGAACTTTATCCTTAAAGGGTCACATATTGGGCACGCAAGCCGTCTTACATTCGGCCCCTCCAATCATTCATCTTTCCTTCATCAATTGTGCATGGTACATTTACATAGAAAATAAACATATTAGTATGTATCCAGGTCATGACTCAGCCCAGCACGTGCAGGGTGGGCGAGATAAGATCCAGCTGGCCAGTGTTTCTCAACGGGGGTTCGGACATTGCATTGTCAACAGACTCCACCCCAAAGTCCACAGAGAGATTGGGTAATATCCATATGTGTCTATGTGTAATAATATGTGTCAATGTGTGTGTATGTGTCTATGGGTGCTCATATAGGTCTATGTGTATCATTTTTTTGTAAATGTGTGTATGTGTCCCTGGGTGCTCATATAGTTATATGTATATCATTGTGTGTCAATATATGTGTGTATGTGTCTATGTGTGCTATTATAGCTTTATGTGTATCATTTTGTGTCTGTGTGTATGTGTCTATGGGTGCTACTATAGTTCTATGTGTATCATTTTGTATCTATGTGTGTTTATGTGTCTATGGGTGCTACTAAAGGTCTATGTTTATCATTTTGTCTATGTGTATCAATATGGGTCTGTCTGTGTGTGTCTGTGTGCACAATTGTGTATATATGTATCCATTTGTGCATATGTATAGTACTATATGTCTATATGTGTATAAGTGTCTGTGTTTTCAGATGTGTCTATGTATTATGTGTCTATGGGTTTAGATGTAAGCAATGTAGTAATTCCCCAACTGGTGCCTGCGCAAAATAGTAGCACTAAAATGGTACGACAGAATCACCAATGTGGAGCTCATGAAGAGAACTACACAAATTCACGTGAACCAAGAAGAGCTAAAAAGACGATGGCGCTGAATATGATACACACTGAGAAAACCTGAGGTCAGTATAACTAGACACTCTGTTTTCTGGAACCCACAAGGCAAACGAGATATCAAGAGGCCTAGAAACACTTGGAGAAGAGAAAATAAGACACAGATTGATTATAGTGAGATTACACGGATGGAGCTGTAGGAGATAGCTAAAGATCAGATAGGACGGCTTAGCTTGGGTTGATTGGGAATCTATGCCTCAATAGGGCATAATGTGTAGAAGGAGTAACTTCAGTAGCATCTAGCTAAGGTTGTATGTCCATTAAGAATGATGATGACTATTCATTTCATCCAGTGGGGTTGAAAATATGGAGCCGTGAGTTCTAAGATGGCTGATAAGGTCTATTTTGGTTCGAAATGTACTTTGACAATGTGGGCAAAGAATGCGTGACGTTCCAGGAGGAGGATCTCCTGCAGTGGTTTTTCTGTCCAGCCTTTTATTCACAGCTCTTGCAGTCCTGGTTGCTTCACAAGTGACTTCACCATTATGTAATGATCCACGCCACGAATTACGGTCTTTAGCAGCAGTCTCCCAGGTGTCAAGATTAATTCCAAAAGGTTTCAGTGAGATTTTCAGAGTGTCTTTAAAGGGTTTCCTCTGGCCGCCTTGGGAGCGTTTACCACAACGCAGCTCGCCGTAAAACATTCGTTTAGGGAACCTGTGATCTAGCATACGAGTTAAGTGACCAGCCCAGCGAATCTGATTCTTCATTAGTAGAGTGTGGATACTGGGCATGGACACTCTTTCTAGAACTTCAGTCTCAGGGATCTTGTCTTGCCATTTAATCTTCAATAGCTTCCAAAGGCAGACTGTGTGGAAGTGGTTTAAATTCCTAGCATGTCGTTGATAAACAGTCCATGTTTCACAAGCATATAGCAGCACGGATAATACAACTGCTTTATATACTTTCAGCTTTTTTTGCAGGCTTAATCCATTTCTGTTCCATACATTCTTGTACAGTCTGCCAAAGGCAGCGCTGGTCTTGGAGATTCTTGCATTCATTTCGTCATCAATTGTGGTTACATGAAGTTGGATGAGGAATGACTTGCGCAATGAAATAGATTAAAGTGAGGAAGAGTTGAGCAAATCGACCTCACTCTCTTACCTGAGTCCGTCCAGTGGCAAGATAAGTCAAGACGACTGGAGACGACTACAGGTGCCGTGAATGACCAGGGCGCTCTACGTGCCTTGCCGTGCTCATTATGTTGAACAACGCTTTTCAGGTAAACGCCGTCTTGCCCGTTGAATCATCAGTGATTTCATCTGCGCAGTCTGCCGAATCCTGTCTTCACCTACCATGTAGCACCTACCATGTATTCTATAAATAGTAATTTATCTTCACCATCGTGACCCAACTTTATTATATTTTGCCCTTTCATATTTCTTATCTCGATCTTCCTCGTCTACCATATCTATTACTTTTCTTTAACAGGCACATTGCTCAGTCGGCTACAGCTTGTGTTGGCCAGGTAATTACGATCAGAACAGAACTAATGGTCAAGTGAGACCGTTCCCTCTGGCGGTGGACGAGATGGTAGTAATCAGGCGCTGGTCTCCCGACTTGTGAGTCCAGACGTTAACTGGATATCCGCTGTCTGGTTCACCACAATCCCAGCTATGATTTCAATGCTTCGGGTGCTTCTAGTCACACGTCTCTTGATTTACTGGACTCTGGGCTGCGCTTAAACACAGGCTTCCTGTCATGTCACTGTTATTTTACCAAGATTATAGTTTTGTGAAGCCGTTAGTTAGATCTTTCTCTGTTTCTTCTCTTTTTGGTCATCTCTTAAAATCCATTTTCGCTTTATTTTATTTTTTCTTACTACAAGATCCTTTACTTTTTGTCTTTATTTGTCTGCATTTATTTCCTTCTGTTTTGACTTTATTACTTCTTCTTCGTTGTGTGTCCTTGTCCTTTTTGATACGTTACTTACTTAAATCAATCCTTAATTCAAGAAATACATACATTCATTAATTGCAAGACAAGAAATTACGCGAAAGAAGTATATAAAAACATTTTGTCTGTCTGTCTGCCTCTTCCTCTATCATCAAAACACATGCATTCAGTAAATGCAGAACGAACGAACGAACAAACGAACGAACAGACTTTATTATATTATATATATATATATATATATATATATATATATATATATATATATATATATATATATATATATATATATATATATATATATATCTGTTTGCCTGCCTGTCAGCCTGCCTATCTACCTGTCGCTCTCTCTCTCACCACACACGAATGACGGAGATATATTGACAAGAAAACCAGAGTTAGGCTATCGGGGCTGAGTTGAGAGCCACGTTCTGAAAGCTACTTCCTACCCAATGCTGACAGTGGCCACGCGCTACACGTCTATACAATTATGGGGCTACAACTAAAAGCTACATTCTCGTCAATGCATATAGAAAGACTCGTGTACTTTTACCTCACCCACAGAGTGCTGATTACCCTATACAACTATGGGGCTACAACTAAAAGCTACATTCTCGTCAATGCATATAGAAATACTCGTGTACTTTTACCTCACCCACAGAGTGCTGATTACCCTATACAACTATGGGGCTACAACTAAAAGCTACATTCTCGTCAACGCATATAGAAAGACTCGTGTACTTTTACCTCACCCACAGAGTGCTGATTACACTATACACCTATGGGGCTTCAACTAAAAGCTACATTCTCGTCAATGCATATAGAAAGACTCGTGTACTTTTACCTCACCCACAGAGTGCTGATTACCCTATACAACTATGGGGCTACAACTAAAAGCTACATTCTCGTCAATGCATATAGAAAGACTCGTGTACTTTTACCTCACCCACAGAGTGCTGATTACCCTATACAACTATGGGGCTACAACTAAAAGCTACATTCTCGTCAATGCATATAGAAAGACTCGTGTACTTTTACCTCACTCACAGAATGCTGATTACCATATACACCTATGGGACTATCGCAATATACCAATACGCTCAAGCCATGTGAACAGTTCCCCTTTTAATGGCATGACATCCTGTATACATCTACGAGGATTGCTGATACGTATTTTAAGTTTTAAAATGTACAATTTCGCAAATATACATATTTTAACATCTTACTAACGCTTTTGTCAAACGTTTAAATATCTTTTGTCTCTGGCCTTCTTCTTCTTCTTCTTCTTCTTCTTCTTCTTCTTCTTCTTCTTCTTCTTCTTCTTCTTCTTCTTCTTCTTCTTCTTCTTCTTCTTCTTCTTCTTCTTCTTCTTATTATTATTATTATTATTATTATTATTATTATTATTATTATTATTTATTTATTGTTATTAAATTATTATTAGTGCGTGCCTGCGTGCGTACGTGCGCTCGCGTATGTGTGTGTGCTTGTGTGTATGTGTGGTTTATTTATCTCCATATTTCTACAAATTTTTCTGCAGCATCCATTCTTAAATAAATAAGATAACTATTTTTTTTCAAGCTCACATGTTGCAGTAAAAATGTCAGAATATCGTAGACCAAGAAGGAAAAACAAAATACCGAAATTCTACAAGATGTGAACTTCGAAGAAAACACTGAAACTGTATCATCGCTCGGAAAATACTTGGGCCATTATAAACAACACAGCTGCTTGGACAGAGCAGGAGTGGAAGACATTTTTTTTCTGGACAAGAGGGATGTGTCGACCAGCTCGAAAATGGACACTGAATATTGCAGACACCTGGGCATGAGCATGCATGAGACGGGAGAAATGGCCAGAGATCCTGAGGCGTGTGGGCCTTTCTATTAACAGCACATAGCACAATCATAGAAAACAAATTCGAACAACATTTGCCGTAAATATCTTCAAGTGGCACCAAAAGGATGCGAGTTACGGACATTTCGCAATAACTAAAGTAAATATCGGGGCTTTTAAACATAAATGTTACTGGCAGATTATTAGAATGGAGTGGACCAAGAAGAAACTACATACTGACATACTACAAGATCTAACCAATTGGTTCAGAAACTGTATCACGTTTCAAAATTTGAAATTTTTAAAAAGCCTTAAAAGTCGAGATGATCGAATTCATCGCACTGAGTTTTATCCCATATGGTTCGGTTTCTTTCCGCAAAGAGACCTGCAGAAAGTGTCACACAAAGCACGAACTCCGTAACTCTAGCGACGGCCACCATGGAGTCTCTGAGAAAAATGCACTCGTGAACCGAAAAACGTAGCTCGGAATCGAACCCACAACCTTCGAAGCAGACGGCTTAACCACTTGGCCATGGGGACTGAAATACTTTAGTTATAATAAACTTCGCAGTTGTTTGGGAAGGACAGGGATAGGGAACATGATTCCCGGAAGAAGTGAAAGAGGTTGGCCTGCACACAGACGGACACAGGATATGGGAGACACTGAGGGCATGGATGTAGTTGAGCCAGGGGACCTGGGAAAGGTTCCAGAATCTGTAACACCGGCCTTGTTGAGAGCGACGTCTTGCGATGGACTTTCTACATGACGACAATGATGATGATAATGATGATGATGATGATGATGATGATGATGATGATGATGATGATGATGATGATGATGATGATGATGATGATGATGATAAATAATGACGAATTCGTTGCGACCAATTAAAACTAAAGCAAATTTTAAAAAAATAAATAAACAACCTCCAACTGGACAATCTTTGATAAGAACAATTACAAGTACAAGAAAAACTAATATTCACGAAGTTTGAAAACACTTTCTTGTATAAAGAAAGCTGAACGGAGGAAGTAATTTTGAGTTTACAGCTAAATACTAAAAATATTCAACACACACTATCGTTGTGGCTCTATAGGGAGTCATCGCTACCATGTTCAATACTGTTGGGATAAGGTATATAAATTTGCTGTCTGTAAACTACATCTACGAAAAGATAATCAAAAAACAAACGAATTTCAAATATATTTTCTTGTTTTGAGTTGGAGTGTTTGTACGGTCGTGCATCGCCGTATAAGGATATTTCATAGAAATTGCACATGGAAAGACAACCGTTGCGATGCAATTGATGCAGATGATAGTATTTGTGACGCATTTGACAAGTGTAACCATAATAACTGAGTTATTATTGACGTCTAGAAAGATTTGTATTAAATTTCATACACGTGACACTCATAGGTAAAGTGACTGAAACATTTGAAATATCGAAAGATAATCATTAAGCTATATTTCCGCAAAGACGTCAGAAACAAAAGATTCACAATATATTGTACAACATAATTCAAAGCATCTCTTCTGGTGAAAACTTCAGAGTTATATATCTATAAAGTGAATCCCTTTCTGGCTAAAATACATAACGCACTTGGACACTGACATTGTTCGAATGTGGACAATTTTAAAATTAACAAAGAGAGTTCATTGTTTTAAATTGTGGTATAACCTGCTCACGTAAGGCTAACCAACCACGTGACAAGGGCTGGGCAACTTTCAAGCATACGGAGTACTGTCTCTGCATCACACAGAGCATTTCCGCAATACAGATTGTCAGTAATGGATCTCCTGAAGTTGATGTCTTCTCCTGGGATGTTCATTCTGCTTGGCAGTATCTTGACTCCATGCTGATGCTGTCTTTTATTCATATCTTTGATGACTTCAAGCTACTTAGTCCCGAATTCTCGTTCTATTATGACTTTCAATTAAAAGGTTAAAATTATTCGTAATCAACCCTGACATGGTTTCGGCAGTTTGTGAATTTCTAGACTATTTTACGTACAGTAGTTTGCCATTGCCGGTCTCCCTGGCCTAGGAGTTTAACGTCTTTCGCCGTAATCCGGTATACTCTCGTGAGTAACTTGACGTGCTCGAGAATTGGTAGCGGTTCTCACCGCGTCGGTGACTTACGGGGTATTTGAGCCGGTTGCTCAGAAAGCAATGGCAAACTGCTGAGCGTAATCTTGCCAAGAAATCAACAATCAGCTGAAGGATGATGATGTTGACAGCGATGTAAAGGATATGCGAACCAAACAAAAAAGGTTTGCCATTAGATGTGGGCCTGGCCGAAAGGCTTATTTATTAATCATCGACATCTGTACTTGTTCTCTATCTGGTTTAGACTAGTTGTTAAATGTTTTTAGTTGTGGCCGACGGGTATCGGGCCACTTATCTGCAGATTCATGTCCTCGCTGCTGGCAAACGTGTACTTCAAGACCCATTCAAGACCTACAAAATAAAGTTGATTTGATTTGATTTGATTTTCTGCTTCTCCTCCTCTAGTTACAATGACGTACTCGAATCTCCAGGCAGGAAGGCTGGGTTCAGTTTGATTTTTAGTTAATATTATTTGCAATCTCTTACTCTTGATTATTGCGTTGTTGACCAATGTCAAAATTTCCTTTCTATTGTTTTGTGCGACAAGGCACTTAACACTAATGTTGTTTTTTGTTGAGTCTTAGCTCAATGGTGGTAAGTAAACCACGAAGATAAACAACTGGTATTAAATATCGTTGATTATTGTTACTGTGAGTGGTGATTTAAGTTGAGTCACTGCACTTGACTATCTCAAAACTTTCATGAGGGTGTAGATATGTTTCATCTTTCGTGACCATGTACCTGTCCGTTGAGGGACTGTTGGGCTAGGATTCTCTATATTTTGTTTTTAAAATATAAGGCTTAACAAGAGCCACAAGAATTTCACTGTGACACTTTAAATGTGTTCTTATAGCATAGCTGACTTGGCAACTTGTCTTCTCAACTTCGGGTTAATATGCTCAAAATTGTCCTTGTTTTACATCAACCCAATAAAATGATCCCTGTCTTCTGTAGATCCACAGTTCGAAAACTTAAATTATGTGCTTCGTTATTCCAGTCAGTGTGAATGTTTCCACCCCATACAGTAATGTTGAATACAGACAGTATTGCTGCCTACATTTCACTTTGTGTGATTTGTGTTTAAAAGGACTTGTCTCGTTCATTTTGTTGGATGTTTACATTGTAATTCTGATTGTTTTCGTGATTTTAGTGTAATTTAAATCATCTTCTGTCACAGTTTGCCAAGGCTAATGTTACTTAACACCTGTCCTATTCTGTCATTAGTTATATGAATTTCAACTACTTGGCTTTCTTTCAACTTTTTGACTTTTTTCGATTAAATTAAAACCTTTACCTCCGTATTTTTCATGTTATTTTCTAGACACATTTTTGGTTATTATATTTTGTTCAGGGTTCTTTTAATTGTAAACGGATACTGCCCTAAGTTCCATAGTCCCTCTCCAAAGATCACACAAACAAAACCTTGACATAGTGCACAATTTCCACAGCACCGGCGAGAATCTAGATGTGTGCATATCGGAATCGCACATGTTATAAATATTTATTTGTTTGCGGAAGATTTTCTTATTTCTTTAAAATGTGGCATGGACATTTGCCTAATAGGTCTGCTCGTATCAATGTCCAACTAACCTAGGGACGTTTACGCGCGATGCCATAAACCAAATCAAGTTTCCACTATCTGAACTCACAAGAAGACAGCTTCAACAGGACATGGGAAGACTGCGTACTATGACGGTATTATCATAAATTCTGTACGAGTAGACTCGGCATATGAGTGCTTGCGTTCGCTGGCTGTGAACTCCAGCGTGAAATCCTGTATGTCAGATGAAATCATCCTGTTGTCCAACATCAGTGTGATGTCATACCGGACCTGAGGTTTGCGTGAGTATCCGTTGTCCCGTGTCTAGCTTATTGGTGTGCAGACTGGTGGTTCCTCGCCGTGCAGGCAGATACTCTCCGACTTCGGAAGAATCAGCGATCCTATTACGTTAGCCAGGACTCTGAAGGGACCTGTTGCCCAGGACGCACGACTAGGACGTGTTAGTACAGTGGTTCTCAACCTTTTTCGGCCCGTGCCTCCCTTCACCATATTTTCAGAACGTCATTCCCACTCCCCCCCCCCTTTCGTATTTCCTATCTAAAAATTTGGCCCGTGCCCCCTTCACCATATTTTCACTTCGTCATTCCCCCCTTTGGTATTTCCTACCTAAAAATCCCGCCCCTGCCCCTACACAGTATACGTAATAATGGAAGCTAAATTTAATAGCACATACTAAAACAACTCTAGACGTCCACATAAAACATGATTTGTGGGTCTGCTTACTTTATAAATTGAATTTTAGAAGGGTGAGACGTACAGAACCGTACAGTATGAAGGGAAAAAAACAATATCAAGTAATCGGTTCTTATATTAACGCGATCTTGAAATAATCTTAATTCTCCCCCCCCCCCCCCTGGAAACCCTAAAATTCCCCTCTTGGGGGGAATTCCCCACCGATTGAGAACCACTGTGTTAGTAGGTCTTGGCCAGTATAAAACCCGGCGCTGGTGCTTTGGAAACACCTTTGCGTCCCACTCGGCATATGTTTACTGGTTACTTTATATGCAATGTGTTTTGCTTAACTCCTTGTAACCTAAACCAATGTTTCATTCACCTACACTATACTCGTTGTTATTGTATCTCCTTGTTATTTATATACTCTTTATTTTAACTCTTTCACACGCACACAATGTAGCATTCTAAATAATAACTGTTCCTGGTAAAAGGTGTTAAACAGACATCTGCCTACAACAAAACGAGTTAATAAATTACAATTTTGAGTTGTAGACGATGTAGTGAAAATGTGATTTAATCTGGCCTCATGATCCACTGGTAAAATATATACAGAAACAGTTGACGAATTATCCGGCTTCTCATCCTTCTTTTCATCACTCTCTTCCTCCTGTTTCTTCTCCACCTAATACTGTTCCTTCTTTTTCTCCTTCGCTTTCTGCTCATTCTTCTTCTTCTTCTCCTTATCTTCTCCTTCGGCTTCTTCTCGTCCTTCTTCTCCTTCGGCTTCTTCTACTCCTTCTTCTACTCCCTCTTCTTGTCCATCTTCTTCTCCTTCTTCTTCTCCTTCTCATTCTTCTACTCCTTCTTCTACTACTTCTTGTCCTCCTCCTCCTCCTTCTCCTCGTTCTCCTCGTTCTCCTCCTTCTCCCTCTTCTCCTTCTCCTCCTCCTCCTTCTTCTTCGTCTTCTTCTTCTTCTTCTTCTTCTTCTTCTTCTTCTTCTTCTTCTTCTTCTGCTTCTTCTTCTTCTGTCTTTTTTCCCAAATGGAGCATACGAAATCAACAAACTCATGGCATACACCCTATCTTTTCTAATCTAACGTTACTGTTTCCATGTTATCCAGATATTTATCCTTTGTGTTTATAATTTCCTTCCCTGTCTGGTTTAGATCTCATTTTATTTCTTTGCCTAGCGGGTGCCACCTAAAGAATTTTCTAGATATACTATTGACAGATCTCTCTAAGTGTGTGGTATCCAGTCGCCAGCATTATTTCCCTGCCTCGTGATTTACTAGAATTTAGTCATTTCTTTTCATAAGCTCCACGCTATGTTCTGCCACAACAGTTTACCCACTACAAAATTTTAATCGTTATAAAATTCAACCAGTCATGATAAGCTTACATGAAGTATAATTCACTTTACATTATTTAATGGAAGTCTCCGTGGCGAAGTGGTCAATCCGTCTGACTCGGCCTCCGAAGGTTGTGGGTTCTTCGGTTCACGAGTACATTTTTTCGGAGACTCCTGAGAGTCGTCGCTGGAGCTACTGAGTTCATGTTTTGTGCGACGCTTTCCGGACTGAGCCATATGGGATAAACACCTGGTGCAAAGAAGTTGATCTTGTCGACTTTTAAGCGACCTTTTTATGCAAACTTTTCCCTTCCAACTATGAGGCAAAAATATATTGATTTAATCTAGATAACTGGTTGGTAGACATAATGTAAGCAATATGCGTTATGTTAATGTTTTTTGTTTTTTTTTAAATGAAAATAAAACGCAGTTATACGCTATGATAGACATAATTCCAACGGAAATGTCAAAACAAAGTCTGAATAACGGAAAAGAAAGTAATTACAAAGAAATAATATGTTCCAAAAAGCAACATAGTGCGTCGTCATAAAGGGAAATTTAGAGAGAGGGATGGGAGTGTGAGACAAAGAGAGAAGATGCTGGACAGTTGGACGTTCTGCCATGGAGAAACATCAGTATCTTAAATGATTAACAGTACACACGACCGAAGGTTGTGGACAGACATGATCACCGACGCCACATGACCTGGACTAAATGAAAGAAGAATTAGAAGGAGCGACTGTTATTTCATTGTTCGTCTTTTCCAATAGCCAAACTTAGGATTATTGTGTTCAATAAAAACATATGCATTTTCCCAGAGACAATACAAGTATTTGGTTCAGTTGAGTTCCGTTGTTATGTTTGCTACGATGACAACATATCTTTCCTCGGAAAACAGGCAGCAGTCTAATCACGATCTTGCTGCATCTTGAGCGCCTGTGCGAGCACTTGAACAAGAAACACTTATAGAATCTCTGTGTGGAGTTCGATGAGTCCGCGAACTGTATGATTTTCTTTGATCCTGGGGTGGCCTCTAGGATGAGAGTGAGCAAGTAGGAGGATTCGAATGCACATTTACTATCATAATCATCAGCATCATCATCATAACATGCTATACCGAGAGACTGAAGATTATGCTTCTCCCCAAACATCTGTTCTTTGTGTTCGTGACAATTTCGCCCACTGGTCGATATCAGTTCCACTTTATCATACCAAGCGGCAGTGTCACTCGGTGAAACCATCCCCAGTGTCTCGCTGTAAAGGTACCCAGCAGTTCCACTCAGTCAAACTATCCAGCAGGAACACTCTGTAAAACCATCGAGCGGTACCACTCTGTCAGTCAAACCATCCTTTAGTGCCATTCTATCAAATTATCCAGCAGTGTCACTCTGTCAAACAATCCAGCACGGCCACTCGCTCAAACACCTAGCAGTGTCTCCCTGCGGACCTCTGTTGCTAACACCCACGATATTTCTCAGTTGTCACAACCTTCTCTAGACCAGCTCGTCTCATCACGTGACAAAAGTGAAGAAGATCATGACCTGTTGTGGATAATCAAAGGTCTTTGTGCATTGGACTAACTGCTTCCATGAGAAGTTGGTAGTAATACCTCCCGACATCCTCTAAGACAGCTTGGACATGCTTAGCCAGGCTTCAATTCCAAGTCGTGTAATCCACTAAGAGTCTTTGCCATCTATGGGATCATTATTATTCTACGTTGACACGACATCACTCTGGCCTCCATTTTCTTTTTATGTGTCTTATTCACCGTCATTGATCCACAGAGGAATGGCCATCGAATGACTAAAATGGTAGACAGAATCACCAGTTTGGAGCTCATGGAGAGAACTAGACAAACACTGGCAAATCAAGAGGTAAATAAAATACGTTGGCGCTAGATTTAACATACACTGAGACAACCTGAGAATAGTATAACTAGAAAGCCCTTTGTCTGGAATAAAAAAAAAAAAGAAAAGGAAAACCAAAATACACACGGAGAAGAGAAGCAAAGACGAGAATGAATAATAAAGTGAGGTCACTAGCGGTGCTGCATGCCCCAATAAACGATATAGGGCGAAAGAAGAAGAAGAACTATGACAAACATTACAGAAGTCCCGTACATTAAATCTGCTGTGGGTACGTGATGTGTTCTGACCATCACATGTGTGTAGGCTTGAGTGCATGGAGGGATAGATGGCCGGTCCTTCCCTAGTAGCAAACGACAAAAGCTTGCATCGTACATCTGTCCGTTTGAGCAAATACCCTTATTGACTTAACGTTCTAACCGTTACATCAACACACGCATTATAATCAGTATCATAAACTCGTGAGCATAATTAAAGGTAAAGGTAATCTCCTAGCAGATACTGCCGTTGTGAAGCGTTGGGCCTTCAAATATATTCTAAACCACAGTATATGGGGTGAGGTAGTCAGTTCTCTTCCTCGTCGCTTTCCTTCGCAGATAATTCCAAGAACATCCTCAAAACTATCTACTGCCCAATCTCTATGAAGTATGGTTGATCTCAGGACAGTTCTGGTCAGGAAAAAAAAATTATTCCTGACTCTGATGGGAATAACTGTCTAGACCAGTGGTTCTCAACCGGTGAGGAAGTCTCCCCCTCTCCCAGGGGGAATTTTAGGGTTTCATGGGGGGGGGGGGAAGGGGGGGGGGAGTAATAAGATTATTTCAAGATCGCGTTAATACAAGAATCGATTACATTATATTGTTTTTCCATCCCTACTTACGGTTCCGTACTACTCGCCCTTCTGAATTCGTTTCATAACGTAAGTAGACCCGCAAATCACGTTTTATGTAGACGCCTAGACTTGTTCTACTATGTGTTATGAAATTTAGCTTCCATCTGTACGCATACTGTGTAAAAGATGGAAGATGGGGATTTATAGGGATGAAATACGAAAAGGGTGGAGGGATGACATTCTGAACATATGGTGAAGGGGTGCATGGGCCAAATAAGTTTGAGAACCACTGGTCTAGGCGGAAAAGCGCATTAACCATTTTACCACCGCGGCTCAGTGTGACCATATTGAAATTCCCTTGGAGGTGGTAATTAATAAATGTTTCAAAAATAAATAAAAAGCAAGCTGATCCCCAGGCAGGGAAATATTTCACAATTTAAAAACTAACCAAGATGAGTAATCATTCATGTGTGATTCTGATGTCGAAGTACAACAGTTTGTCCTTTCAGCAAGGCGTGGCCGGTCGTCGTTGGAGGCATCAAGTTCTAATACCAGTGTGGTCATTGTAGCTTTCAGTTATTATATCGTCTAGTGTGTTATCTACTCTCTATTGATGTCCTTTACCCCTATGCTTGCCGACCAGTGCCAATGAATGTATTTAACATACAATTTAGCAACCATCCGTATTGCCAAATAAGTTTTCCAGTTGTTTCCAGTTCACCTCTTAACATGCCCAACACATCTTAATCCATGTATCACATGCATGCAGTTGTATACTTCTTTAAAACACTGTAATACTCGTGAACTAATACATCATTTTATTTGGTCATAATGTTCTCTATTTTGCAATATCCTTTTTAAAAAATGTACATCCGTTGGCAAAACTAAAATACAGAGTATAGATGAACAATGGGAAATGTTAAGGGACTCCATTCATCAAACTAGCAAAGAAGTATTACCGGAGAGAGGCAAAATAGCTAAGAAAAAATGGATGAATGAAGATATCTTAAAACTGATGGACAAAAGAAAACAGAGTAAAAATGACAAACAAGAATACGCTAAGATAAATAAAGAAATAAAAGATAAATGTGGGAAGGCTAAAGAAAGTTGGTTAAACGAGCAATGTAAAAAATTGAATTAAATTCCATTAAAGATACAAAAAATATGCACAGACAAATCAGTGAGCTTACAGGAAGAAAAATAAGAATAAATACAGGGTGTTTGAAATCAAAAACAGGAAAGATAATATTAGAGGAAGATGCTATAATGAAGAGGTGGAATGAGTATATAAGAGAATTATATGAAGGAGAAAGGGAAGAATTAACAGAAGATAGTAACTTAGAAGGTCCACCTATTCTGAAAGAAGAAGTCGCTGACGCTATGAAACGTATGAAGAAAGGAAAAACAGCTGGGCCAGATGAAATCACAATAGAAAAATTAGAAGTATTGGGAGAATTTGGAGTAGATATATTAACCAAAATGTTGAATGGTAATTACAGCAGTGGATATTTACCCAGTGATATGCTGAAATCTGTATTTATAGCTATACCAAAAAGACCAGGAGGAATTGATTGTGAAGATTTTCGTACAATTAACCTTACAAACCATATCACTAAGCTTCTACTCAGAATCATAATGAGAAGAACCAAAAAGAAAATAAAAATGGAAATTAGTGAAGAAAAGTATGGATTTGTGGAAGGAAAGGGCACAAACAATGCAATTTATACATTACGGACACTAATAGAAAGGTCAATAGAGAAACAGAGAGACATATATTTGTGCTTCATAGATTGTACTAAGGCATTTGATAAAGTAAAACATGATGAACTGATTAAAATGTTGGAAGATATCAACACTGATGGAAAAGATTTAAGAATAATAAAGAATATTTACTGGAACCAAGTAGCAGCAATTAAAATGGGAAATAAAGAGGGTAGTTACGAACAGATAAAGCTAGGAGTACGACAAGGGTGTGTCTTGTCACCAGATCTTTTCTCCTTGTATAGCGAAGTAATAATGAGAGAGATCAAAGAGATGCCAGGAATACTAGTTGGAGGTTATAATATAAATAATATACGCTATGCAGATGACACAGTATTGGTGGCGGATAATTCAACAGACCTACAACAATTATTAGACGTTGTAGTAACAGAGAGTGCAAGGAAAGGACTCTCCTTGAATATCAAGAAAACAGTAACAATGGTAATATCAAAGAAAATGATGACACCAAAATGTGACATAGAAATAGAAGGGAAAATCCTTAACCAAGTTGATAATTTTAGATACCTAGGGGCATTTATAACATCAGATGGAAGATGTACAACAGAGATTAGGAGCAGAATAGGGCAGGCAAAAGCCGCTTTTCAGAAAATGAAGAGTATCTTATGCAATAAGTCACTATCACTGAATGTAAGAAAGAGAGTGCTGAAATGCTATGTAGAACTAGTTTTGCTGTATGGCAGTGAATCTTGGAATGTAAATGAACAAATTAAGAAGAAATTAGAAGCAACAGAGATGTGGTTCCTGAGACGAATGTTGCGAATTCCTTGGACTGCCAGAGTAACTAACGACGACTGCCTGAAACATGCTAGTGAAACTAGAACATTATATACAACAATAAGACAGAGACAAACAGCTTTCCTCGGTCATGTGATGAGAAGAGAGGCATTGGAGAACATCGTAACAACTGGAAAGATCGAGGGGAAGAGAGACAGAGGTAGACCAAGAGAAGTGATGCTGGATGGATTGAGACGGTGGCATGGAGGAATATCAGCAGCAGAGTTGATCCAGAAAACCAAAGACCGAGATCTATGGAGAGCCATGAACGCCTACGCCAGCCGGCACGGCACTTGATGATGATGATGGCAAAACTGGGTATCGACATGACAAGATGAGTGCCGGTCATTAAGAAAGCAATGGCAAATTACTGAAGTTGCCAAGAAATCACGAACAGCCAAAATATAATGAGGTTGACAGCGACGTCCTGTAATGGATATGCGATTAACTAATCAAAAGGTGAAGGCTTTCATGATTTGTTGACACCCTAAGATGTGAAGAAGCACAAAGGACGGTACTAGAGATTTCTTTTTAAAATGCTTAGAGAAAAGGGAAAAGGAAGATCAAAGACCAAGGACAATATTTATAAAGCAAGCATTCACAGATCTATCAATGCCAACATACATGGAATTACAGAGAGCGGCAAAAAAACAGACAGTAATGAAATGGGATGATTAGAAAAGCTTAGGGATCAGACGACATGCTGAAATACATGGTAATCATGATGATGATACGGACAAGGATGTTGATTATGACTAGTCCGGACGCGGAGTCAGCATATGTGTTCCATAAATCCTATGGATGATACCGACTTTTATCAGTGACCATTTTTTGTTCGTTGAAAAAAACAGGTTATTTCGGAACAGTCATAACATCTGATGGGAGATGCCTTGAAGAGATTAGAACAAGAATCGTCATGGCGAAAGTAGCCTTTAGCAAGATGAAAAACATTCTGACCAATAACAAGATGTCAATTGAAACGAGAAATAGAGTGTTGAGGGGATACATAGAACCTTTCTGTTATATGGATGTGAAACTTGGACAATGTGCAGTCAAGCTGAAAAACATCTGATTGCTGAGGAACACTGAGCTGATCCACGACTCTGGTGATCGAGTAAAATGGCGAGTCATGACCGCCCACGCTTTCCGGCATGGCACATTGATTGATTGATTGATTGATTGAGAAAGGTTTGCTGGTGTTTGTGTTTCTTTCTTTTCCTTGAGCTTTCTAGTTATATTTTGTGTTCATTCATTTGTCTGTGTGCAAGTTGAATTATCTATCTAATATATCTTATCCAGTCTATCTAATCCAATCAATCTTATCCAATTAATCGTATTCAATCCAGCGTATCCAATCTATCTTATCCAATCTACCTTAAACAATGTATCCTATCCAATAAATCCTATCCAATATATTCTATCCAATATATCCTATCCTATCCTATCCTTTCCTATCGTATCTAGCCTTCCTATCCTATCTATTTTTCCTATCCTATCTATCCTTTCTATCCTAACTATCCTTCCTATTCTAACTGAACCTTCCTTTCCTATCCAATCCAATCCTATCCACCTTTCTGTCTATCTATCTTCATGTCTGTCTGTCTGTTTGTCTGTCTATACATCCGTCTGTTTATCTGTGTGTGTGTGTGGTGTGTGTGTGTGTGTGTTGCACCCCAAACAAGGTTTTATTTAGTTACCAATATTATGGCTAAATCAAGATGTAATTTCATATTGCTCTAGGACGAACTCTAAGACATAGTTCCACAAAACAACGGATGGAGACATAAAAGCGTCATATTCACAGAAATAACTAAATAAATACAATGATTTCATAAAGTAATGATGTGCGAAATTGCTACGTGAAGCTACGTTCGCCCACTGAAGTGAATACGCGGGGCGCATTCCACATGAGATGTCACAGGGCTGGCAAAGTCATCATCAAGTATTACTGCCCCTGGGGCTGGCGATTAAGCTTCCTGTTCAACGAGTAGGTGTCTGTCCTGCGTCGCTCTCTTTAATTCTACATAGATCTGATCTAATGCATGTGTGCTTTATAAATGTTTCCTTTGTTTACCTTTTCCTCCTTTACAAGAGACTCTATATAATTTTCAGTACTCTCTTTCGGTGACAGTGAGTTGAAGCATACGTTGTCTCCACAGATCTGTGTCATTGTTCTTCTGGATCAACTCTGCTGATTATAATTCTGCCACCGTCTTAGACCATCCAACATCTTTTCGCTCCGCTTGATTCTGCTTCCTTGCCCATTGATCTTTCCAGTCGTCATATTTTCCAATGCCTCGCTTCTCGTAACATAACGAAATAATGCCTTGTGTCTCTTTTTATAGATAGTTATATAATCGTCTACTTTTATTAGCATCTTCTAGTCAATTGTTATAAGTTACTCTAACAGTCCAAGGTATTTGCAACATTCGCCTTAGGAAACATATCTGTGGCTTTCAAGCTCGTCTTAATGTGATCCATTCACCTTCCATGATTTAATACCATACAAAAAAAACAGGTTCTATATAATATTTCAACAGGAAATACACACATACTAAAATACGGACATAGTGTTATGTGTAGCTCCTGCGAAAAAGATGGAACATAATAAATACGTACATAGTGTACATATTTTTATGGAATCCGTTGTAATTTATGTACACTCTATCTGTGTTTAGTATGTCTCATCTTTTCGCAGGAATTACACATATCTAATTGTTTGTATTTCATATTGCTAAATCTTACTGCAGCCGTTACATCTCTTATATAATATTTCAGCATATGATTTATTGCATAACACACTTTTCATTTTATTTAAATGCATCTGGTACTTGGCTTATTCTGATTGTAATCGCGGTCACACATCTTCCATCTGATGTTATGATTGCCCGCAGGAGTTTTAATGTATCAGTTTTATTAAGTATTTTTCTTTATATTGTTATGTCACATGTTGTGTTATATTTTTTCTTTGATATAACTGTTGCGTCTATTGTCGTGGTATTTAAAGAAAGGCCTCTGTTTCGTTGTTTTATTTAAATATTGTCAACAATTGCTGTAGATCTGGTACATTTTCAGCTGTCAAAAACTGTCATTTACTGCCTATATAGTACCTTGCGGTGTATGGCTTTGAGTCTGAGGAATTCTAGCCGCCTGGCTAGTGTAGTCGCCGCGAACTGTGCAGGTTAGGATTTTCTTTTTGTCCCTGACAGAAAAAAAAATCCCACACTTTACAGAGGATTCGAACCCAGGTCTCCCGAAGGAGAATCCGACGTCTTGTCACTCGGCCAGCCGCTCCTCGATATCAATACTGTGTCCTATGCATATCATGGCTGTTTATATTATAATCTTAAACAACTAGCCATTGCTTTTCTTTTATCTCTAGCATTATTACGTCGCTATAGAGAGACAACAGATTTGGTGATAAAACGCATCCCTGCCATACTACCAGCTCTATTTGTTCATAATTACCCCCTTTATTTCTCAATTTATTTGCAACTTCTTGTTTTCCAATAAATGTGTTGTATTATCCCTCGATCTTTTCCATCAATTGTAATTGTCTCTCCACAATTTGATCACTTCATTTTGTTACACTATCAAATGCTTTGGTATAATGTATAAGGCATAAATATCTCTTTGCGTGTTTGTATTGATGTTTCTTTTAGTTCATATTATTTGTATCTTTCACTTCCACGCATCCATATTGTTTCCCAGTAATTTCCATCTTTAGTTTCCTTCTAATTTTTCGTATTGTAATACCGAGGAGAAATTTAGAAGATATGGTTTTTGAGGTTGATTATACGAATTCCTGGCATTCAATTTATCCTTGTTCTTAGGTCATCCAGCTCTGGAAATAACTTTTAACAGTTTAGTTAATATTTCTATTCCAAACTGTCCCATGGCTAAATTCTTCTAATGCGATTTCATCTGGCTCGGTTGTTTTTCGATTCTTCGTGTGTTTGATAGCGTCAGTGACTTCTTCATTTAGAATAGGTGGACATTCTAAGTTACTTTCTTCTGGTAATTCTGCGCATCATATAACTAATTTATGTAGCACCTTCTTGCAATAATATATTTCCTTTTTTTTTTAAATCCCGTGTTTAGTCTTCTGTATCTTCATGCCAATTCTCCCATTTGTGTATGCATCTGCTTGCTTGCTTGCTTGCTTGTGTTCGCTGGCTATGATCTCCAGCGTGAAGTCCTGTATGTCGGATGAAGGCATCCTGTTGTCCAACATCAGTGTGATGTCATACAGGACCTGAGGTTTGCGTGAGTATCCATTGTCCCATGTCTGGCTTATTGGTGTGCAGACTGGTGGTTGTAATACAATTGTGTTGCACTGCTCGCGTAATCAATTTTCACGTGCCCTTGCCGATTTAACTATTATTATCTCTTGTTTCATGTATTCTTCTTTTGTTATTTTTACTTTGTCTTTTCCCCCTACCCGTTAACTTAAATGCGGTTGTTGCACACGGTAAACAACTAGGGTTAGAACTGAATATTAAGAAGACACAGATTATGCTCGTCACTGGGAAGAAGGAAATACCACAATGGTACCACATACGAGTAAATGGGCATATTCTTAAGCAAGTGAATCGATATAGTTATCTCGGAACAGTCATAACATCTGATGGAAGATGCCTTGAAGTGATTAGAGCAAGAATTGCAATTGCGAAGGTAGCCTTTTGCAAGATGAATAACATACTGACCAATAAAATGATATAAATTGAAACGAGAAAAAGAGTGTTGAAGTGCTACATAGAACCTGTACTTCTGTATGGATGTGAAGCGTGGACAATGAGCAGTCAAGATGAAAAAAATCTGATGGCTGTGGAAATTTGGTTTCTGAGGAAAATGCAAAGAATATCATGGACAGACAGAAAAACCAATGAACAAGTCCTTCAAGAAACAAATAAAGATCGTAAACTGTTTAGAGTCATTAGACGTAGACAGTGAAAATTTGTTAGGCATGTTATGAGAACAAATGATGTGGAGAACTTGGTGAAGACTGACAAGATCGAAGGGAAGAGACCAAGGAGAAGACTGAGATGTAAATACCTGGATGGCTTGGCCACGTGGCATGGTCGAGACAGGAATACAGAGCTGATCCACGGCTCTGGTGATTGAGTGAGATTGCAGAACATGACCGCCCACGCTTATCGGCGTGGCACATGATGGATGGATGGATTAACTTAAAGAATTCCGCTATCATTCATTTCATGCTAGCTTTTTGTTTCCTTTCCGGCAATATCTCTTTACTTCTTAGGTTAATGGCATTCTTTACAACGTTCCATTGTTCATCTATACTGTGCATGTTAATGAGTGAATTGTATCTGTTTTTTTTTTTTTTTTTTCACAATCCTCCTGTAATGTTATTGAATTTCTTCATCTGGTTTTAGAATAGCTATATCAAGTCTTGTATTGTTATCATCAAGTTTCCACTTTTCAATATTACTTTTATATGCCCACAGAGCGGCACATTTGTAACTGTGTTTAAAAGTACATTAGCTACTGTTCCAACATCAGCTAGTGTTCTGAGATTCCACGTTTCTGTTTTAACAGATTTAGCGCAAAACAAGAAATTGATTTGAACTTTAAAAAGGAATGGATTTCAGAAAAAGGGCTGTAAGGGTGTCACAGCTATGTCTTGAAAACTGTCAATATGGCAGCAGACATGTTGTATTAGACGTAATGACAACATTTCAGCGATACATATCCCCATGCCATATACAGGAAATCGTTTAATACAATTAATCATCCCATGACAATTAAACAGTTAAACTTGTTTATTTTGGTTTTGCCATCAGTATATTTGATGACGTTTTGTTGTCACCTGTGGCTCATGACAATCCCTACCTTAGCTTAAAGCTCTAAGATATTCATTAACGTCTTTCTCTGACTTAAGACACTGATCTTCCGTCACAAACGTCAGAACGTTTGGCCTAAAGGACTTGCCTCACATCTGAAAAGCCTGGACACGTACGATAAGTAACGGGCCTTGCATAATACAGTCGTGTACATTATCACGTCAGAAAACTAAACTCAGTTAAATAACAGGAATCTGAAGTGGGCAGGTGAAGCGTTAGAATTCATCGTCACAGCTTTTAGATTTGAGTGCACTTCAAAAGGTGGCGCTGAAAAGGTGGGACGTCATTCTCTCTCGTATCGAACATAGAGAGGTGACATCGATCCCTCGTGGACGCACACCTTCTATAGTCAGCGTAACGTTTCAAATAATAAATGCTTCGAACATTTCGACCAAATTTGCTAGCAATTCGTCACTAACAGGAGGAGAAGGTAGCAGGAGTTAAAGAGGAGGGGAGAATGAAGAGAAGATATAGGAGGAGCAGCAAGAGAAAAGACAAGAACAGCAGCAGTAACAATAACATAACAACAGCCACATTGACAATAACAGCCCAAGCAAGCTGAGTTGAATTGAACTGAGTTGAGTTAAGAACCGACATTGCAGAACTCCGGGCATACGTGCTCCGAACAGTAAGAACAGCAACAAAAATAAATATGTCATTTGTTTTAATGAAGCACAAAACACTGACAAGCCAAATTATCAGCCACAGACAGGACTCATCCGTTGAAGACATAACCAAAAATTAGCAGTCACTCAGAACTACGTAGACAAAATATTCTCTGCAGATCTATAAAAATTCTCATGCAGACTAATTTGTGACTAGAAAAATGAGATAAAGTTCTCCTTAAAAATCTCCACAATGACGTAATTAATCATGTAGCTATTTTATTTATCGAGAACTGAAGCATATTCTAAATAATGACCTGAACTGGGATTTCTGACCAAGACGGAGTAAAACAGGCATCTGTAAATTTTCAATCAAAGTTAGGCAAAAAGAGAGTATGGTTGTGAATGCTAGTCTTTACCTTCTTATCTGTAATCGATAAATTAACAAATCATTCTACGAAGTGAAAATTGTGACAGGCCTGGGTTTAATCAATGATTTTGTTTTTTATTTTACATTCTTTACCGACATACGGGTTTGACACTATTTATGAGGGTAGAATCTCTCTCTCGCTCTCTCTCTCTCTCTCTCTCTCTCTCTCTCTCTCTCTCTCTCTCTCTCTCTCTCTCTCTCTCTCTCTGCCTGCTTCTTCTCTGTCATCTTCTCTCGCCTCTCTATTTCCGTTGTGACTCCCCCGTGTCTCTCTATTTCTCTCTGTCTCTCCTTCCTCGTGTCTCTCTCTCTCTCTCTTTCTCTCTGTCTCTCCCTGTGTCTCTTTCTTTACCTCTGTCTCTCCCCGTGACTCTCTCTGTGTCTCCTCGTCTCTCTCTCTCTCTCTCTCTCTCTCTCTCTCTCTCTCTCTCTCTCTCTCTCTCTCCGTCTCTCCCTCTTTGTGTATTTGTGTGTTTTTATTTACTAATACAATTCTGAAGCTCAGTTATCTCAAAGTTTCGATTTTCAAAACTATTAGTATCTGATTATTTTCGCGTACGTTAAGTCACGTGATATGGCTTTCTTTTACGAACCAATGTTACAATCGCCTAGAATCTTCTAATTTCGAACCGAATTTACAGACGGCTTCACACTAGAAACCAATTTACAAACGAAATTGAGACTTCCACATTGAAACCAATTTACAAACGGAATAATTGCATTGTGATTCAAATTTACAATCTGCTAACACACTATTGCAGTACATGATATTCTTGGCATCTGTAAAGAAGGTAGATACATTCTAATTATTTTACTGTATGTTGTGTGACTTCTGCAGTATGTACCTGACGAGGTGCAGCAAAATGTGCCAGCCAATAAATCGTACAATCTATGGTTTGTGTCTTCGTTATTCAAATTCACTACGGGAAAACTTTGTTTTAATCAAAGTTTTATTTTAAACTCTAATTAAGAAATGTGTGTCACTACTGACAGCTCCCAAATCAGCAAATCTATAGGGGAAAAAAAAGAAGAGAAAAAACACACATGCCACAGTATAGAAAGCACTGGAGGATAATTACCAAACTGTTCTTATTTCTCGCGAAGGTAATAAGATTAAATAAATAAATTCAATATAGAAAACAACGGTTATTATAAAACTCCAAGCACAAATGTATTACAAATTGCGAAACAGTCTCACGGCTTGAAGCCCATATTGAAAATCTGTTTCCACATATAAAAACCAATGTTGAATAATCGCTTTAATGGTGTTATTGTGGTGGTGAAAGTTCGTCTAAACAAAGTAGGAATCTAGTAAATTATTAAGACAGCACATTTCCATTCTTACCGGGCGTGGTTATTTGGCACATGATGTTTCCCTCTAAGATTTAATTTACTGCTGAATTATGACGGTTGTTGATTTCCATAGTTGTGAAAACTGTCCACAGTACTCTTCATATAGTCCTTGTCGTGTGGCGTTGGTGATTTCCATAGTTTTGTAACTATGTCGACAGTATTCTTTTTATAGTCCTTGTCGCGTGGCGTTGGTGATTTCCATAGATTTGAAAACTATGTCCACAGTATTCTTCTTATAGACCTTGTCGAGAGGCTTTGGTGCCCATGTAATGTCCACAGTCTGCTGTCTCGTGTATTTCCAGTCCTATGTTCCTCTATGCTACATGTGTCAAACTCAAGGCCCGCGGGCCACATCCGGCCCGCCGTACAATCATATCAGGCCCGAGAGGTCTCACCCGATGTACAAATATATTCGGCTAAAGAGAGAAGTTTAGGCAAAAATACTTTTTTATGGTCACATATAAAGTGTAAATCAAATTCCATAAATAGCAGCCTTCCGAATGGTAGGTTACCTGAGAGCGTTCTCGCTTCGATCACAATAAGCGAAAATAAAAGTTGTGTAGTGAATTAGTGTTCGTCGTTATAGTTTCCTAGCAACGTTCAGATGCTCGTTTTAGATTGGCGCATAAGAAATGAAAGAAGTGTAATGCCCGGATATTACATCACCTTTTCCCGTCAACTTTATTAGAGCCAAAGGTTTAAATCAACGCCAATTTCAGTCTTTTTTGCAGGAAATAAGAGTCGGCGTTCAGCGACATGCCTTTTCATACAGAGGTACGGTGGCTAAGTCGGGGAAAAGTTCTCAGTATATTTTTCCAGCTGATCGAGGAAATCTGTCACTTCATGAACAATAAAGGAAAAGATTTCACAGTTTTTCGTGATAAAAAGTGGAATTGTGAGTTGGCGTTTCTGTCTGATATAACTTATAACCAACCACTCATCTCAACGACTTGAACCTGCAGCTGTAGAGACGGGATCACATTATCACTGATATGCATGATGCAGTGAAGGCATTTCAAGTGAAGCTGCGCTTATTCCTGAAGAGATGCCCCGGCTTCGTCTACATGTGGCTCGAACCTTGAGCATGTTTGGTAGCACATATCTGTGTGAGCAGCTGTTTTCTGTGATGAAGATTACCCAAACATCACACAGGAGACGTCTCACTGATGAACACTTGCAGCCATAATGAGAATCTCAATGACACAAAACATTACTCCCAACATAAACGAACTTTAGCCAAGACAAGATGCCAAACATCGTGCTCTGACAAATTGACATAAGAGTGAAGTCGAGTCGCTTAAAAGCGCTTAAAAGTCGACAGGGTCGACTTCATTGCACCGGATTTTATCCCATATGGCTCGGTCTCTTTCCGCAGCGCGGAAAGCGTCACACAAAGCACGAACTCCGTAGCTTTAGCGACGACCCACAGGAGTCTCCGAAAAATTTAACTCGTGAACCGAAGGACGCGGCCCGGAATCGAACCCACAACTTTCGGGGCCCGAGTCAAACGGCTTGACCACTTCGCCACGGAGCATCCCTGAAAAAAGAGTGAAAATGTGTATACCAATGATGTTTTATTATTAGAACTTGTTATTTGTTTTAATTTATCTTAATGTTTTTTTAAAAAGTTTAATTTTGAATGTTTATTCTGTCCAGCCCGCAACCTTACGTGTGATTTGAGTTTTGGCCCGCTGAGTGATTGAGTTTGACACCCCTGCTCTATGCTATGATGTCAAGCTGCCCAGTATCTTCTTACTCGGTCTGCCTCTGCATCTCCTGCCTTCTAGCATTTCCGTTGTCACGACGAACTCCAACTTTCCTGTCCTTTTTACATGCCCAAAGAATGTTTACTGTCGTCTGTTCTTGCCAGTAAATAGTTCTCTTTGTGAGTTAACTTCTTTCAAGACATTTTCAGGGACGCAGAGGTGTTTCCAAGGCACCAGGGCCGGGTTATATACTGGCCAAGACCTATTGACGCGTCCTCGTCGAGCGTCCTGGGCTACAGGTTCCTTCGGGGCCCTGGCTAAAGTCAGTAGGATCGCCGATTCCTCCGAAGTCGGAGAGTTACTGCCTGTACGGCGAGGAACCACCAGTCAGCACACCAATAAGCCAGACATGGGACAACGGATACTCACGCAAACCTCAGATCCTGTATGACATCACACAGATGTTGGACAACAGGATGTCTTCATCCGACATACAGGACTTAGCGTTGGAGCTCAAGCCAACGAACACAAGCAAGCAAGCAAGCAAGGCATTTTCACAGCTCTTGTTTCCCCATCAGCGGTGTTATCACAATTCTATAAAACCACATCTTCGCATCGCCCACATAAGCTGGCAATATAAGTGGTCATAAATGCACACACACAAATTAATGTACAACCATGGACGAGTCCAATAAAATCTTCAGCAATTGTTATCCCAAAATGACAACTGGAAAATATTAACTTATAAAAACTTATTTCGGTCTTCAAAAGTTAAATCTCCAACCATACTTTAATAACACGATTTTCAAGTTTCATAACTAGGAAAATCAAACTGAAAACACGGTATCTAAAACTTTGAAACATTCGAAAACTCGAATTACTGAGTTATTTGTTGACAAAACATGCCTCGAATACGTGCACGATTAACAAATGAGAAAAGATGGTGTTATTTGTACGCTTATACAACATGTTTGGGATGTGCGGTGGTGCATGCATGCAAGCAGCACGATGGTCACGTGTTTGAAGATCCATCAACGCGAGTAAGTCTTTTAAATTGACCAGAGCTACCAGGCCCATGCACCCTCAACTAGGTCACAATAAATGTTACTGGAAGCAAAGGTGCCCGATGTGATATTAACAACATAACTTATTGAGTGGTGATTCGTCTATAAAAAGCATTGGTGTTAGCAGTGTGAAAATGGTCCTTTATCTGCTTAAAACAAAACAAAAAAAAAAAAAATTATAACAAATTGTAGCAATAAATAATGAATTACGCGATGTCTTGTTTGGGATATTCAGCTACAACTCGTGCGGTAAATGGTGCAGAGTTATATATCACAAGAAGTAAATAACCTGTAACACTTTAGCTGAAATTTTAAATTGTAGCATGTTGTATCGCTAGGGAAACGATAATAAAACCACCGTCTGAACAAGAAAACCGAACTGAGAATAATCACAATATTGATATTATCCGCCAATTTTTAGTCTTAATTACAGGTACTAAACAAGCAAGTCAAAGTTTCGGTATTGCCGTAAGACACCTACCCATAAAGTGAATACAAACTTGGAAATATTTCAATACTACGAAACTCTACCAGTAAAAGCCAAAAAAAAAAAAAGCCACAACGAATAATCACATTACTGATGACATTATTCGCATAGTCTAGCCTATAAATAAATACTAACCAAGTAAATAACACGCAGGGTATGACTTTAAAATCCCAGTCAGAAACCGCTGTCAGACTGCCTGTCAAGTTTCGTCATTAGGAAATCCATAGTGAAAACGGGTTTCCTTTCGTGAGCACAAAGCCGGGGCAGTGTACGGCAAACATATTGCTCATAATTGAAGAGATCGAAGAGTGTCATTGATGTGGGCAAGTTATCGGATTTTACAAGTCACAGAGGGCGAGGAAACATTGCTGCGCTGGGCTGAATATGGATATGAATGTTCAGAAGGGATAAATAGGGATAAAAGATCTTACGCTACAAGTTTTGATATTTCATATGTTATAAGCAGATAAGAAAACTCGACTAATGAAACGTATGCGGCAGATTCTATAATGTTTTTTTTTTTTTAGCGGGCTGCAACTCGATCCCGCTTGTAATACGCCTAAAGACCACATCAAAGAAGACAAATTGTGAGAAAATGCTTGAGAGTGGGGTCGTTTTCAGTTTTATCAACTTGGGGGAAATTGCTCTGGTGGCCATATGCGCGGGAAAGATATGCATGGAAATTGTTTACTAAGAATGTGATGGGATTTTAGAGAAACATGGAAATTGATGAAGAAAGGGTAGGCATATGATCATTACGCTATATATTTAAATGCTGCGAGGATTAAACAAATACATAGGGGGATGAAATAGAAAAATAGGGGGGGGGAGTCAGATAAACAAGGAGTTGAGGGAGATACACAGGGAGGTGGGACAGATAAACAGACAGGCGAGACAGGTAAGCAGATGTGTAAGTCATATAAACAGGGAAATGAGACAGATAAACAATGAGGCGAGGAAGATACACAGGGAGGTGAGGGGGAATCAACGGGGAGATAGGGAGATAAACAGAGAGGTGGGACAGATAAACAGAAACGTGGGACAGATAGACAGAAAGGTGGGACAGATAAACAGAAAGGTAGGACAGATAAACAGAGAGGTTTGACACATAAACAGAAAGGTAGGACAGGTAAATAGAGAGGTGGGACAGATAAACAGAGAGATTGGACAGATAAACTGGGAGGTGGGACAAATAAACAGAGAGGTGGGACAGATACATAGGGAGGTGAGGAAAAAAAAGAGAGCTGAGATACAGAAACATGGAGGTGAGAAAAGAATACGGATGTGGGGAAAATAAATAGGGATGTTAGGCAGATAAAATGGAATGGGAGGGAGATAAAATGGCATGTGAAGGAGATAAAATTGCATGTGAAGGAGATACACAGGGAAATGAGGAAGATAAGCAGGGAGATGAGATAGACAGACAATGATGTGAGACAAACAGGCAGATGTTATATAAAGACGTAACATATAAACTGAGAGATGTTACATATAATCACGAAGACGAAGCGTTTGAACAGCTAGACGTACATATAAACTGCTGAACGTAACATGTAAACTGCACAATGTAACATATAAACTGCACAATGTAACATATAAACTGATAAGAGCGATCGTTCTTAAACATCCGGTGTGCTGATGCTGAGGGTAGGTCAGCTGGACTAAAATATTGACTTCTCGTCCTTGACTTGGGGACGTAAATTACAAGTACCTATGAAGTCGGAGTGGATTCTCCAGATGGCGAGGGATACTGGTTATAGAGAAATCTAATCCACACGCAAAATTCAGTTCAGCGCTACTAGAAGTAGTGTGTATGGACTACGCTTGAGTTCAAAGCGTGTGAGCGCAAAGAAAAAAAAACTGCAAGACATAACATACAAAATGAAAGATATTACATACAAACACGGAGGCTTCTCTATGCTAGAGAGGCAGATCTGCGGTATCATTTCACTACTGTACAAATGTCGACATGCTGTATACATCGCTTGATTATATTACCGTACAGCATTATTTTCACAATCTCAACACTCGGCACTTCACTTATGTTCTCAATTGGCATACGCGAAAAAGCAAAGCCAGGCGCATAATCTTTGTCCCGCTCTAATTACAATTCAAAATGTCAAAGCACCAAATGAGGACACATTTTCTACTCGTTAAAGCAACTTTCTCGGCTTGGTTATATTTGATCGCTTTGTATTGCTTGTTGTTTTTTTTTATTTAATGTACCATTGATTATAGCTGTATTCTTACACAGATGTTTTACATTTTCGTTAGCTGTATTTCTTATTTTAATTTTTCACCTCCCCCAAACGTGCATATCATTATCGTGTACCCTACTACCGGCGTCGTCGTTCATGTCTCTCCACAGATGTCTGTCCTTGGTGCTCGGGATAACTCATTCCAGCATAATTTCTCACTGTCTGCCTCTTTTCTCACTGCTCTTTCCAGTCGTCACGATGTTTTCGAAAGCCTCGGTTCTCAATACATGACAAAATAAAGCCGTTCTCTCTTTCTTTTAGTTGTAAATAATGTCCTACTTTTATTATCCTCTTCCAGACAATCGTTGTTAGTTACTATAACAGTCCCAGGTATTCGCGACATTCGCCTCAGGAATATCATTTTGCAAATGTGAATAGCCTTGGAAAAAACATCGCAGCTGAAGAAACTGCAGACATGAAACCTATTACCAGGGAAAGTTATTAAGTAACAAGAATGTTATTACAAAGTGCATTAAAGAATATGGACAACAGCAAATCTTATTTCAGGGCACAAACTGGCTATTAAGCAATACACCATCTAAGGGTTATGAAAGTCGAGCAGTTCGCATATGCGAAATAGCCATTATAAAATGGCTGCCCTTCACGCCGACATTAACAATCCGGACTCATGAATGGTTGCAGTGATTCAAATATAAAAAGATGAAAAAGTATATGTGGGTTGTTTATTATGATGTTGAATTACACGTGTGGACGGGAGTCTCAGTGCCACATTGATCAGTGTGCCTACCTGAGAAGACAGGTGTACGCATTCAAGCCCCGGCAACCGAGGGATTATTTTGCTGACCAGTATGCCTTAGTCGGTGCTGTTGCTTTGGGGGATTGAACGCGTTTCACAATTTCTTGACATAGGGAAATTCGAAAACATGCTGCGGGCTATTTGGAATCAGACAGCTTTGCGTTGATTCCTTTGGTATAAAGCGTCGGTCGTTAAAAATGTAATGGCAAATTACTGAACGTAAAAATTGCCTAGTAAATCGCAAACAGCAAAAAATGCTGGGGTTGACAGTGATGTCCTGTAAATGTAATGTAACTAACTTTGTTTTTACCTAATGAAATAGCAATAAATTATTATATAATTTATTTTTTTTTTAATTCGCATATCCTTTACAGGACATTGCTGTCAACAGCAGCATCTTTCAGTTGTCTGTTGATCTCTTGGCAAGATTACGCTCAGTAGTTTTCCATTGCTTTCTGAGCGGCCGGCTCAGTTATCCCGCAAGTCACCAACGGGGGTCGGACCGCTCCCAGCTCTCGCCCGCCACGAGACTGCGTGATAAACGGGATTACGGAGAAAGTGTTGTAACCCCTCGGCCAGAGAGACCGGCTATTACATAATACGCTGTATTAATCATCGTATACCATAATACGAAACGTGAGTTACGGGGTGTCCGGATGGAAGCATCAGTAATTAGAAACCTCCCCTGCTCTCTGGCCTCAGCAGGGCACACAAGTGAGGGAATGCCACATCCTGTCCACGTTTTAATGCTGTCAGTTCAGGGGTTTCTCTGCCCGTCCTCTTCTCCGTCTAGCTTCGACTCTTCCCTGGAGTATTACATTTGAGAGAGTATCACAGCGTGTGACCAGCCCACACCAGGCCAGCCTAAACCAGGCCAGACCACACCAGGCCAGCTTTGGACACTTCGGTCCTGAGAAACGTGGTTCTCCATAAGCTGTATTTGTATTTACTTTGTGTAAAACAAAAGCATTTTTATTGAGCTGTTGGTGCCTTTTGAGGAGTTTCCCTCCAGGATTTTTATTCAATGTGGAGCCCATGGAAAGAACTAGACAAATACCCGTACACTAAGAGGTGAAGAAAGATGTTGGAAATATAAACATTGAGAAAACCGGATAAAAGTATCTAGAAAGGTGTTTGCATAGAATCCACAGGGCAAAAGGAAAAGAGGAAGACCTAAAAATGCACGGAGAAGAAAAGCAGAAACGGAAATAAATTATTCTGGGAGTCATGGGAGGAGATGCATGAGGTAGTTAAGAATAGGAAGAGTCAGAATGAGTTCGTCGAGGCCTGTGCACAAGATAATCGGTAAATGAAGAAGGAAAATGGATGAAAGAAGGAGGAAGAAGACAGAAGGGAAAAGACAGAAAGAAGAAAACAGAATGCAGAAGGTAGAAGGAATGAGGCTAGTGATGACAGACAGACAGACAGACAGACAGACAGACAGACAGACAGACAGACAGACGGACGGACGGACGGACGGACGGACGGACGGACGGACGGACGGACGGACGGACGGACGGACGGACGGACGGAAAGAAAGAAAGAAAGAAAGAAAGAAAGAAAGAAAGAAAGAAAGAAAGAAAGAAAGAAAGAAAGAAAGAAAGAAAGAAAGAAAGAAAGAAAGAAAGAAGACTGTTCTTCAAATGTATAATTCATGTTAAATTATAATAACATAGCTATTACCCATGCATTTGGCTGTCCATTTACACATAAATTAGATTTTGCTTTTTGGTTTGCTTGGCATCTGTAACATAAATCATTAGGTGAATGTAAATCGCTGCTCGAAATACGTCATTTCGATAATTAGCCAAAGTTCTGAAACCTAACTACAGCGCATTTCTTCCACTAAACATCTCCAATCGAGCATTAGTGTGTAATACAAGCAAATAAAAGACTCGATGGCTATAGAGACAGAAGTATAGACAATGAAGTTTAAAACATCTTCCCAAACCGATGCAGTACCGTGAGGTAAATTTTCTCAGTACGATGCAAGTCTTCGAAATGTTCTTGTCTCGACCATGCCACATGAGCAAGCTATCCAGGTATTTACTTCTTTGTCTTCCCTTTCTTCGCTACCCCTCGATCTTGCCAGTTGTCACCAAGTTTTCTAATTTATTTTTTCTCAGCATAACATGTCCAAAACATTTTGACTGTCTACGTCTAATTTCTCTAATCAGTTTACAGTTTTCATTTGTTTCTTGTACGACTTGGTCATTTATTTTTCTGTCTGTACATGGTATTCAGTGCATTTTCCTCAGACACCACATTTCAACAACCATCAGATGTTTTTCAGCTTGTCTGCTTATTGTCCACGCTTCACATCCATACAGAAGCACAAGTTTTTTGAAGCACCTCAACACTCTTTATCTCGTTGCAAATGGCATCTTTTTATTGGTCAGTATGGTTTTCATCTTGCAAAAGGCTATTTTCGCCATTGCAATTCTTATTCTAATCTCTCCATTGCATCTCTCATCAGACTGCTCCGAAATAATTGTACCGATTCACTTGTTCAAAAATATTCCCATTTACTTGTATATTATATTCTGGTATTTCATTCCACCTAGTGACGACCATAATCTGTGTCTTCTTACAATTTAATTCTAACCCAAGTTGTTCACTGTGTACAACAATCGCATCTACTAAATGTTGCAGATCCTTCTAATTGTCTGCAATCAATAGTGCATCATCCGCATATCTTATGTTGATGTTTTGTCCCCAATTGATGATTCCTTTCATATCGTTAACACTTTTGAATATATTTTCACTGTACAGGGAAAAACGATCTGGAGACATTACACATCCCGGTCTCACACCTCTCTTAATAGGCTGATATTGACCTACTTCATTATCAATCTTTATGGCAGTTTGTTGTTTCCAATGTATGTTTTTTCATGAGTCTAAGGTCTTTCCCATCAATTTGCAGATCTGCAAGCATCTCCATAATGTTGATATGTCTCACTTTATTGAAAGCGTTTGTGCAGTCAATAAAGCAAAGATGTATATCTTTGTTTACTTCTGTAGAATGTTCAATTAATGTTCTCAGCATATACACAGCATTTACTGTAACCTTGCCTTCTACAAACCCACATTGTTATTCTCCTACTTCGGGCTGCATTGTCTTCCTAACTCTTTGCATGCACAGATACATTCTGCTGAAAAACCTTACATGTGGAAAAGGCCTTCGCTCAAGCTAGTTGATGGCGAGGTACTAGACAATTATAACTTCAACTTGTGCAAAGTATGATTAGTCTTCTTGTAAGGTAAAACACATTTGGTTTCGATGGAGTAACACAAAGAGGCTGAATAAGTTTTAAATTAATATTTTGGATTGATTTCTTTCTAATATTGCAAAAGGACCGCACACTGATTAGAGAAAATACACATAGACAGTCGAATTTATTGGGAGAACGTTATGAGAAGAAATAAACTAGAGAACTTGATGACAACTGACAAGACTGAGGGAATAGAACACAGGGAAGGCAGAGAAGTAAACATCTGGATGGCTTGATCACATGGCATGGTCGGGACAAAAACTCAGATGTGATCCACGATTCTCGTGATCCTGTAAGATGGTGAAACATGAACGCCCACGCTTACCGGAATGACACATGATGATGATTGCAAAAGGCAACCTACTTAATGTAAACTTGCCTAGAAAATCAGCATGGGTCTGATCACAACGTCCTGCAAAGACATGCAACATTTCTGAAGTATGAAGTGAAGAAACTTCATGAAGATATTAGAACAGCCACAACAGTACAAAACGATTTTTAGTGTGTTTGGTCATGTTATAAGATGAGGGTGCCTGGAGAAGTTTGCGATTATCGGGAGAATCAAGACGCTTAGAGACAGATCGACAGAGGAAGCTAATGTTGGATGATTGGAGTGAGCGGCTTGAGGAACGATAAACTGTTCAACTTATCAAGAACATAACCGACCGATGTTTGTAGAGAACATCAGCGACAACGCCGCTCGACATTGATATTTGATGATGATGTTTAATGCAACCATTGCTTGGTTTTCAAGTAACATTGAGTTATTTAATGTATCCACCGTATAGAATAAATTGGGTGTGCGGAAGCACGTCATGTATGATTACAGCGATATACGTACTATGAGTTAAAGAGAAAAAAAAAACAGGGGTTAAATAGTGTATATATTGGTTCTCATTCTAATGAGTACACATCTGCCTCCGTCGCCCTGCTACTGAGTGAATGCGTGGGCGAGACTGTGAGCTGTGAAATTTGCGGGGAATGCTTTTACATCTGTCCTGAACAATGACCTGCATGTTCGGAATAATGGCTACCGGCTGTTGCTGCTGAATAGACTAATTTGCCTTTTCGGTTCACGAGTGCATTTTTAAGGTGACTCCCGGGAGTCGGCGCTGAAGCTGCGGAGTTCCTGCTTTATGTGACACTTTTGGCGGGTCGCCCTGCGGTGAAAAAAACGGTGAAAGACCGAGTCGTGTGAGAAAACCCGGGTCAATGAGGTCTTTCTTGTGACTGCCGAGTCCATCGACGATGAACTGTGATTTTCGTGGATTAATTTTGTGTTGGCATTCTGGCACACTGTACCTGTGCGGGCTGTTGGATTGCCGAGACTCCTGCCTATTCCACTTTTCACATCGGGAGCATTTTGTGTGATATTCACTGGCACAGGAACGGAGCATAATGGGGACGACCCGTAGCCTTGAAGTTGGAACCTCGACTAACCTCGACTAACTAACAAATCTGCCTCAGGTTTTCCTGACATTTTCAGTTTTGTGTGAAAATGATGTCCTTCAAAATATTGATTGATTGATTGATTTAGGAACCGACATCACAGTATTCGGGGCAATCCCATAAGCGCTCCGTCCCCATGTCGTGAAATGCTGAATGTTAGTGATTCCCAGATCGACGACTGTATACAGCGAACACCCAGGGAGCAGAAGGGTTAATGAAACAGAAGGATATAAACAACGGATTGACCAGCGCATGTGTATGTAGGTCAAGGCGGGAGAGTCGACTACAACACAGGTGACCTGTTGAGTGGAAAAATTGGTTTGCTACAAAGACAGACAGTATCATGGACCAGCCTATTGCGTTCTGGAGGTAGGTTTGCGACTAAGACTGGACAGCAGAATGCGGTTTGGTTGTATTAAACAACGGAAAAGTTCGAGATCAGAAATTTTCCACTGACAAGGGATAATGAAGTCTGAATTTGCTTTGTCCAGCAATGTCAAGGATTATGCGACATAGACTGACCTATAAAGAGTAGCCACTTTCTTTGTCAGTTGAGTGTGTGTATTCCCAACTGGACGAGAAGATAGAATTATGTGTCCTGTAATGAAAAGAAATATCCTCCCTTATAATGGGATAAAGTGCTTGGATGCGGATAAATTTCGATTCGTGGATTTACATTAATTCTATAAAGGAACATAGATGCCTAAATAAGGTATATTAGAGTATAGTTTTAGAATAGGAATATAGATATTAGTGAAGTGCATTAAACATTGTTTTCTATTAGTAGGAATAGTATAGATGTGGGGTGAATCTTCTATCCTATGTCAGAGTGGGTTTTTTCGGAAGCCTTTTCATTTCGGCTGGAGGAAAAGACACTCACATAGGGGAGAAGAGGAAGCAGACACAGATCTCACTATTAAATGTATCTCAACCAGGTTTCCATACCAGTGCGAGACGTATCAAATAAGAGAATACAGATGGCTGTGGTCCAGATCACTCAGTGTTGATAACCCACAAGAAAGCCCTTTAAAATAATAAAGCACGACACTTGTGCAGGAGAAAAGAAAGAATAGAAGTCTCACCGGAAGAATTAAGGACGACAGAGAAAGAATAATAAAGATCAGATGAGCTAATGGAAAAGCTCAAATGACTCAATCTCATAGAGTAGCAAAGTGCGTACCAAGGGCATATATCAATTACAAAATATCGAGTGTAGAACTTTTACAGAACACTAATAGAACATTCTAGAATCTCGATGTGTTGTTCCAGAATGGATTAAAGAACACTATACGAAAACAACGAACATTCATTTTAAGCGGACAGCAAATAGTGAGCGAGTTAAGTACATTGATACAGTGGTGAACATTTTCATTACAAAGAACGGATTTATCTACAGACTCAAGCAGACGGAGCCGTCAGGGTGAGATCGTTCTGTGGTGTCTATATATCGTCCTGTACTTTAGCCGAGAGAAGAGACGAGAGAAAGACACGAAAGACTATCTATCTACATCTTATCTAGCAGCCACACCAGAAGAACACTAGCAACTACACAGACAATACCCATCCATACACAAGACATAGTTTTATAAATAAATCTTTTATTTAATGTTAAAAAGAACTGTTGTCGGAGTATGTGTTGAGGGAAAACTAGAGAGAGAGTGAAAGAAAGGGATATATGGATGATAAGACGGAAGAGAGGAGTGTAGACAAAAAGTCAGTAACTAATCCCAACAGATAATCAGGTTAAAGATGTGCATGTTGATTCCAATCTCCTCTCGAGGAAATAACAGCACATAAAATGGTGGGAGCAGCGGGATACGTACATACATAATACTCATATGACCTAAAAGCATAAAGAGGCATATGCATAGAGAGAGGTACTTGCATATTGGCACAGGCATAGCGGAGTACCTACATGTTGGGACATACTGATTGGAAGGAATATAAGTATATATTGATGACTTTTAATGGAAGGACGTCCATTGGATATATGGTGCCATTACATATATGGTAGAAACATTTCATTAATGCTGGTGACTTTGCAGTGAGAAAGTTCCAGACAGAGTGAATGTGGATAGGTGGTAAGACATTACATACCTAGTCACACGGTCACACGTCTACATAAGTCTTTATCCTATATCTCCTCTTGTGGATGAGAGAGTGGTTGTGATGTACGGTGGGGTGTCGTAGGTTTATAATATTAGATAGACATAGATAATGATATAGGTTCTAGGTGGAATATAATTGTATAGTGAGTACTTCTTTTCTGCCTTGAGGGATCTTTACTCAACTTGCTGACTTATCTGCTGTAACTATGGCAACTCCTAAAGTAACTACAGCAGAACTGAGAGCAAACGGAGAGGAAATTGGGTTGGCTGGTTCAGACTTAACTGATTACATCCAAGAAAGAGAGCGAGAGATTCGTCAGGCGGAACGAGAAGATCGAAAGACTGAGTTGGAAGTGAGAAGAATAGAGGTGGAGACCAAGCGACTGGAAATGGAACAAGAAGCCAAGAAAATGGACCAGGAGACCAAACGAATGGAAATGGAACAAGAGGCCAAGAAACTAGAACAGGAGACCAAGCGACTGGAACTGGAACAAGAGACCAAGAAACTGGAAATGGAACAGACTGCCAGGAGACAAGAAATGGAACATGAATACCGCTTGAAAGAGTTAGAACTCAAGACACAAACTAAGGGTGAAATAGATGCAGCAGAAGGAAGTTCATCTTCACCTGGGGCAACCCACATGACTGGACAGGGTTACCATGCCATGAAGTTTCCTTTAGCAGTCTACGATGAAAGTAAAGAAAAGATATTCCAGTTTTTGGATCGGTTCGAGGCTATGGCAGTCGCTATGGGACTAGATAAAACCAGATGGGCTCTTAAAGTATCCCAGTCTTTACGTGGTTCGGGCTACGAGGTCTACACACGCCTACCACCAGGACAGGAAAATCAGTACGAGGAATTGAAAGCAGCTTTGATGAAACATTATGAAGTCACCGCACAAACATATCGGAAAAAGTTTAGATCGTCTAGACGAGAGCCGGGAGAACTATTCGCCGCCTACAGTCTGAGGCTGAAATCCTATCTCCAGAAATGGATGGACTTGGCAGAATTTACGAGGGATTATGAGAGTCTCGAAGAGATGATGGTGGTAGACCAAATGCGGAAGCAAATGTCGAAACCTCTCAGAACCTTCTTGGGAGAACAAGGGGCGGAACGGATTGATGTGGTGAATAAGCTGGCGGAACGATTCGTGGAAGTACATGGTGAAACTGAGGAACTAAGTACACAAACCAAAGGACAGGAGAAACCAGAGAAAAAGAAACATAAAAACTGGGAAGGAGAAAAAGGGGAACCTTATATAAAGCACACAGAGGAGAGTTCAGAGAAGGTGAAGGTAGGAAACCAGAGCACCTCGAATTCTCAAGCGAAACGACAGTGGTCTGAAAAATGGTGTTCATTTTGTAGGGCGGCCTCCCACAACACAAAAGACTGCAGATCGAAACCTAAAAGTTCTTACTTCGCAGCATGCAAGGTGATTCCTACATCGGTGATCACAGACAAGGCTGAGGTCGGCGAAGGAGAAAGGAACAAAAAGGACACACGGAAACCTTGGAAAGGAACAGGGTGCACTCACTGCCAGTCGACAACACATAATACTGTGGACTGCAGATGCAAGGCCAAACACGCCAATTGCATAACCAACCTCGAGGAATCAAAAGAGGAAGGCAAGGAAACGGTCAAGGAGATGAAAGACACTCAGGACCAAGAGAGACCACCTGTGGTTGAACTTATTGAAGTCAATGGCCAGCAGGTTGTTTGTCTCTACGATACCGGTTTGGATGGGGAAGCGGTGGTGGACGCCAGCTTGGTAAGCCCAGACCAACTTACAGGGGAGACCATAGAAATACAGCCGGCAATGAGGAGTGCGGTTACCATGACGCTGCCAATCGCCAAGGTGGAGATTAAATCCAGGTACGTCACGGGCATTATTCCAGCTGCTGTATTATCTGACTCCTTATTTCCAATGATCATTGGCACGAAATATGTCTTTTTGGGGATGCCCAAACAGCCAGCCTACCAGGGAACAGTAGTCAGTGGATCTCAAGGGAAGGAAAAAGAGGCAGAGACACTATGCGACAACTCAGAGATAGGAGAATTGCATACTGCCCAGAGGAAGGATACTACGTTGCATCCTTGCTACAGGAAGCTGCAAAGAAGTGCTGAGCCACCAGAACGGGGACAGTACTTTCTGAAGAATCAACTACTCTATCGGAGAGCTGGGAGGGGAGATAACCTGCATGAGCAGTGGGTGGTTCCAGAGACACACCGTCCTCACATTCTTCAGAGTGGACACATCATAGGCGAGAATCGACATATGGGTGTCAGAGAGACCTTGCAGCAAATATCCGGCCATTATTGCTGGCCAGGAATGACCGGAGATGTACGCCGGTGGGTGAAGTCTTGTTCGGAGTGCCAGAGAGCACCACCCAACAAGCGAATTAAGAGGAAACTAGCTCTTAAAGTGGAAGACAAAGTGGAAGTGTGGAGTCCAGCAGAGACCAATATACTCCAAGTAGGATGGAAAGGACCTTATCCTGTGGAAAAGGTGGTGTCCAAGAACATCTACAAAATACGGATCGGGGAAGAGAAGAAAAATCTCCCTAGACATCTCATTAGGAAATATGAGGAGAGATCCGGGAGCAAAGCTTCACACTTTATGGTGATGGCAGCCATTAGGACAAAGGTTACCAGTCCAGACGAAGACCAGAGATCGCCAGTACAACATAGGAGGGCCTATGGGACAGTACGTGATAGGTCAGATTTACCCAACGACAGGAGGAGGGAAATCACAAGTCAGGGAAAGGACAAGAGTGAAAGTTTCACCGGTAACCAAGTTCAGAAGGGGTGGGTAACGTCGGGAAAAGCGAGAATTACCCAGGACTCCAACCAAAGATTGGCTGACCAGATACAAGATCGCCCAAGATGGTCCTGGAAGCAAAAGCCCAGGAGGTTTGGGAAAGACGACTCGGTCCATCGAGGACGAGGCGGAACATCCCCAGAGGAAAAGCCGGGGGAAACCAAGAGGACATGGAAGCAGTGTTACAATCAGGATGGGACAATCCGTTTGTATTGTGAGCCGTCGCTGACGCAAGTCGAAAGTAGGTCGACTGAACGTACAGGAGCGAGGAGCCAACACTAGTTTCAGTCGTTAGTAGTATAGTAGGGTGTCAATTAGAGCGCCTACTGGATAATGAGATGAGCCATGTGAGGATCCAATCATATCATCAACACGTGATGTTAATAGCTACTTCGCAGAAGCTCAACGCACGGTGGATGTGATGGAAGTTGTTGCGGCAACGGGACTTCACAGTGGAATACCTTGGTAAGGAGAATATAGGAGCAGTTTTTTTTATCCAGACATCCAGCTCCGGAGGAAGAAGACGAGGGTTGTGGATCATGGGAATCAAACCTACAGTGAGAAAGATTCGACGCGGTCTAATCTCTTAAGAGGGGGCCTATGTCGTGAAATGCTGAATGTTAGTGATTCCCAGATCGACGACTGTATACAGCGAACACCCAGGGAGCAGAAGGGTTAATGAAACAGAAGGATATAAACAACGGATTGACCAGCGCATGTGTATGTAGGTCAAGGCGGGAGAGTCGACTACAACACAGGTGACCTGTTGAGTGGAAAAATTGGTTTGCTACAAAGACAGACAGTATCATGGACCAGCCTATTGCGTTCTGGAGGTAGGTTTGCGACTAAGACTGGACAGCAGAATGCGGTTTGGTTGTATTAAACAACGGAAAAGTTCGAGATCAGAAATTTTCCACTGACAAGGGATAATGAAGTCTGAATTTGCTTTGTCCAGCAATGTCAAGGATTATGCGACATAGACTGACCTATAAAGAGTAGCCACTTTCTTTGTCAGTTGAGTGTGTGTATTCCCAACTGGACGAGAAGATAGAATTATGTGTCCTGTAATGAAAAGAAATATCCTCCCTTATAATGGGATAAAGTGCTTGGATGCGGATAAATTTCGATTCGTGGATTTACATTAATTCTATAAAGGAACATAGATGCCTAAATAAGGTATATTAGAGTATAGTTTTAGAATAGGAATATAGATATTAGTGAAGTGCATTAAACATTGTTTTCTATTAGTAGGAATAGTATAGATGTGGGGTGAATCTTCTATCCTATGTCAGAGTGGGTTTTTTCGGAAGCCTTTTCATTTCGGCTGGAGGAAAAGACACTCACATAGGGGAGAAGAGGAAGCAGACACAGATCTCACTATTAAATGTATCTCAACCAGGTTTCCATACCAGTGCGAGACGTATCAAATAAGAGAATACAGATGGCTGTGGTCCAGATCACTCAGTGTTGATAACCCACAAGAAAGCCCTTTAAAATAATAAAGCACGACACTTGTGCAGGAGAAAAGAAAGAATAGAAGTCTCACCTTAAGGACGACAGAGAAAGAATAATAAAGATCAGATGAGCTAATGGAAAAGCTCAAATGACTCAATCTCATAGAGTAGCAAAGTGCGTACCAAGGGCATATATCAATTACAAAATATCGAGTGTAGAACTTTTACAGAACACTAATAGAACATTCTAGAATCTCGATGTGTTGTTCCAGAATGGATTAAAGAACACTATACGAAAACACCGAACATTCATTTTAAGCGGACAGCAAATAGTGAGCGAGTTAAGTACATTGATACAGTGGTGAGCATTTTCATTACAAAGAACGGATTTATCTACAGACTCAAGCAGACGGAGCCGTCAGGGTGAGATCGTTCTGTGGTGTCTATATATCGTCCTGTACTTTAGCCGAGAGAAGAGACGAGAGAAAGACACGAAAGACTATCTATCTACATCTTATCTAGCAGCCACACCAGAAGAACACTAGCAACTACACAGACAATACCCATCCATACACAAGACATAGTTTTATAAATAAATCTTTTATTTAATGTTAAAAAGAACTGTTGTCGGAGTATGTGTTGAGGGAAAACTAGAGAGAGAGTGAAAGAAAGGGATATATGGATGATAAGACGGAAGAGAGGAGTGTAGACAAAAAGTCAGTAACTAATCCCAACAGATAATCAGGTTAAAGATGTGCATGTTGATTCCAATCTCCTCTCGAGGAAATAACAGCACACCCCATCCTCAGAAGCCAGCGAAGAGTTCCAACCCCAATAGTACCAGTAGCAATCTGATTATATGTGCGTCTCGCCTGTCCTCTAAGCGTCGAGCCTCGGCCAGATCCCCTCGTCACTCCACGCTATCGCATTCTTGCCAGACCATGGTGATCCATTTGCTCCTCCGAGGTGTACACGTGCTCCCACAAGGCCGCAACCACTTCTGCCTTATCACGCATCAATACTCCATCAAGTTTTGCATAGCCAACCAATCTGTCTGCCTGCTCATTCCCCAACACACCAGCATGCCCCGGAGAAAATATCCAGACGATGCTCGCCACCCGTGACCTCCGAAGCGAAGCAAGCCACTCGGCACGATGCTTGCCAGTCCTCACCCTATTCAGCATGCTTTCTGAGTCAGTTACAATCACGATGTGTGTATGTGCATCGTATTCTCCATCCAGCGGAAAGCTGCACTGACTGCCTCCACCTCCATTCTTAAGCTAGATGTTGTGGTATCATATCCTTCAAAATATGTGTTATAATTGTGTTTTGATGGTGTTAAGGAGCAGTTATTGTGATATTTGTCCAGAATAGTGGTGTATTTATCATTTCTCGGTAAATTTAATTGGAATATCATCAAAGACAGAGAAGAAATGCCCTTGTAAGTGGAAAGTATTAATAATGGTCTCCACTCTCTTGAAATTATTGTTTTACATAATCCAACATTATTATTATTATATGTTTAACCTCTTGCAATAGTAGCAATACCGACGTGTTCCTTGTGCAATCGCCTTTAATTTGATATATAATATAATATATCTGCTACCAATTTAATAATGTGTAAGTTATTACTATGACACACCCCTACTTCCCATTTTCTGCCATCAATGTCTGTTTGGTTTAAACCCACTTCTTGTTTAGCAGTGAATCAGTTAAGAGTGTAGAAAAAACAAGAACAGTCCAGAAGCAGGAGCCTGTATGGCATGCTGGGAACATCCCATGGTGTAGATCTGGATGGACGTAGGTATAAATGCAGAGCCGTCCGTGGCCAAAGTCTTGCGAACGCGGTTCGTGAGCCGCTTACCAGGCGTTCGAAGCGCAGCCGCGACCTATTTGTGCAGCAGACCGTGTCGCGTTGTGTTGTAACATGTTGGTATGGGAGCCGGTCGTTCAGAAAGCAATGGCAAACTACTGAACATAAAACTTGCCTAGTACATCAACAGCAGCTGAAAAATGCTGGTGTTGACTGCAACGTCCTACAAGGGATATGCAACATTTAAACAAAGGGGGGGGGGGGGGGTGGCATACCGAGAAAATCTACCTCACGGTACTGCATAAATGGACAGTCTTGTCCTCTCTAGACGGACGACGAAAGCATTCATTGAACCCTCGTCCAACATTATCAGCGAAGTCCTCTAGCGATTACACTAACGCACCCGCTTAAGAGTATAAATAATTGCTTGTAAAATATAATTTAGGACACTGCCGTATTGATGCCGCGTGATCTTAAACTATGACAAGAACAGTGAGTCAATGACACAGGGATCATAAACTAGCAGGACACAACCATATCAACGCAAAACGACCGTAGGGATCATAAATTAACGCACAACAATATCACAGCAATCGGACAAACATGCAAATTTCACGCACTCAATTCAGCGCGCACATGCGTGATCCACAATAATGGTTCCGACACTGCAAACACTCGGATTTCTTGCCAATAATCAAAGGTCCTCTGAGATTACCGTTCTGTCCCTACATTATTTTTTTCCTAACGTGATATTCCCCACAAGCTGCTCATGTCACCTGAACATCCCGAAAGACCTGCAATTTCCATTAGCTGAAAAGGGGGTCCAAGGGCACACGCCCAGGCCATTCCGATCAATAATGACAGCAGAGAAGACACAACAACAACACGGCATTTTATTTCGTTTTTGTTTGTTTTCTATTTGTGTTCAGTTTTTGCGTGTGTGAACATTTTCACATCAACAGATAGACATTTTTCTCTCTCAGCTGCGGAAAAATCCGATCAGCTGAAGGGATTTCACCCTTGAGGCAAGTTTGGATGTTTTCTGCTTGTTGAACTTAAGATGATTTCGCTGGAGATGTTTCGGTAGAGTGTTGCTGGAAGCTGTAGCTAAAAAGCCTGGAGAAAAAGCTATAGATTAGCTACAGTCGATTAAAGGCGAGAAGTGAAGTGACGCCTGAATGACATATCAAGGGATTGTTCTTCTATTTGTGTTAGTCTTTCTGTGAGAAGACAGAAATATTTTAAAGGATTTACTTATCTCTTTCGCTGCGAAGTTATTTTAAGTCGTTATTTATGGATTCGGGGGTCAGTGATTTGTAACCAGGAGAACTGATTTATTTCTATTAGATGATATATTTACTTTTCTAGAAAATAGGCAACACAACACACGTGTCATGACGCAGGACATTTTCTGGGTCTGAAATATGATAGGGACATCACATTTTGTGGGTCTGTAATGTGATAGGGACATCACATTTTGTGGGTTTGCGATGTGATAGGAACATCGTATTCTAGTAGGTCTGTGATGTGATAGGGACATTCACATTTTAATGGGTCTGTGGTGTGATAGGGACATCACATCTTAGTGGGCCTGTGATGTGTTAGGGACATCACATTTTAGTGGGTCTGTGATGTGATAGGGACATCACATCTTAGTGGGTCTGTGATGTGACAGGGACATTCACATTTTAGTGGGTCTGTGGTGTGATAGGGACATCACATTTTAGTGGGTCTGTGGTGTGATAGGGACATCACATTTTAGTGGGTCTGTGGAGTAATAGGGACATCACATTTTAGTCGGTCTGTAATGTGATAGGGACATCATATTCTAGTAGGTCTGTGATGTGTTAGAGACATCACATTTTAGTCGGTCTGTGATGTGATAGGATCATCATATTCTAGTGACCTGAATGTACATAGGTTTCCAGTTTTGTCCTACTGTGGTGGACAACGAGCGGTGGGGTCGACCCCTCGTCCGACTGAGCTCATGACATTATCAGAGTAATCCCCTACTAACTACTTCAACGTGCTCGCTCTTTTCGTAGCAAAAATCTCTTTTATTGTACACGGATGTCACACAAGGAGAAGGAGGTCAGCATGGCAGAATGAATACGCACGTACGCTCTTAAACTTCCGGTGTGCTGATGGCGAGATAGCGGTTCAACCTCTACAATGGTCAGATGGACTATAATGTTCACTTCTCGTCTTTGACTTGGGGGCGTACATTACAATTACCTCAGAAGCCGGAGTGGGTTCGCCTGAAGGCGAAGGACACTGGTAAAAGGGTAAGCTAATCCACACGCGAAAATTAGTTCAATGTGGACTACGCTGAAGTTTAAAGCTAGTCAACAAAACAACACACACACACACACACACACACACACACACACACACACACACACCACACAAGGAAAATTCTAGTACAGTGGGCAAACTCCGTAGCACCGTCGAGGACTCAACCTGAATATCAGAATATCCATTATTTTGGGTGGTTTTAGTAATTGTGAAATCTACCAGACTATTTGTCTTCCACCATTCTATTTCACACCGCCGAGGGATGTTTAATTTGATCACCATGCACGCGGACTCTCCGAATCTTTCATCCTTATCGGTGAAAGCTAGGCGTCCGATCCACACAGCCACGATCACGGAAGAGCGCGCTATCCTTTTCTTATATGGTAAATGCCCGTTCTGTGTACAGCCCAGATGGATTCTGGTCGACTCGAGTTATACGTCACACCGCCAAGCCACTCCACTCTCTGATTACATGATGTTTGCAGTTTCCAGTTAGAGGGCGGCTAACAAACCAATATCCAAGTTATTTATTTTGTTCTTCTGCTTGTTATCCCTCAATGGCCCACTGAGTCCGAGCCAACTTATGCCAAGTCCTCCTGGCTACTCTCGTATCCCGCAGCACCTCGCATGTTATCTCGCATTATTTATCTGTCTCCACACCTTCTCCGTGTGTTGTTAGATCCCACTCTATATTTTTACTACGAGGGTTAAAGAGAAAGGATTTTCTAGTAATACTATTAACTTGGTTTTCTCTGGCGTGTCCCTATCTAGGGCCATCGTCTTCGCCTCAACTCTCGAGGTGAGCAAATCATGTCTCTGGAACTCACAAGGCAAGAGAAACAGAGAAAGGCATAAAAACATGCGGACAAGAGAATTACAGACAGATGAAACATTTGGGGAGAACATTGAAGTAGCTGCAGTGTGTTGAGAAAGATAATTGGCTTGAGGACCTGACATCCAATTGGGGAGAGGGGGGAGGGGAGGGGGAGAAAAAAGAGTAAGGATTACAACTGTCCCACAGACCATAAAGTCATAGATCACACAGACACTAGTCAATGCAATACAGGACACGGGAATGCATGGCCATGTCATTTTAAATAAACCGACATCACGGAGTCCATGGAGAGGAAGGTTAAGATGGACGTCAGAACTGGTTGCCTTGATTATATGTCATGGACTTAATTCCACCCAGCGCATGGTAGTATACCGTACTGGAGTATGTCAAGTGGGGGTCACATTTACGTTTATTAGAGATGGGTTTTGCTGTTGGTTAGCTCTATTTGTTTATTACTTTAAGATGAGTCAGAGAGAGAGGGAGACAGAGAGAGGGGGGAGACAGAGAGAGTGGGGGAAAGAGAGGGGAGAGAGAGAGTAAGAGAGGGAAGAGAGCGAAAAGAGAGAGAGAGAGAGGAGGAGAGAGAGGGAAAAAGAATTGGAGAGAGACAGGAGGGCGAGTGGAGGAGAAAGAGGAGGAGAGAAAGAGGGAGAGAGAGGGGAAAGATGGAGAGAGAGAGGAAGTAACAGCGAGAGAGAGAGACTGATAGGACAAGCAGGAGACATACTAAAAAATAGACTTATGAACAGATAGAGCAAGGATGATTCAGGTGTGGATAGATCTATGAAAGGAAGATAGAATGAAGCGGATGGGCGTGCTGGTGGAAGGACGTACAGAAGGAAACGCCGACAGACAGACACAGTGGTTAATTATTTGTGATCGCCTTAAGACAACTACTAGAAAGAATCGTCGTTTGGATTGAAGGACACAAATAAGACAGTGCCATAAGGCTAACTTATAATACCATGAGGCAGTATTTGAGTCACTGGGCTATTTAGGCTGTTTAGACTGCACAGAAGCTGGTTTTGTCACGAAGCTTGATATGCTGGTCTTCGTGGCTTATTTGATATTAGGGCAGTGTATCGTATGTGCCCATATGTGCCCCTGAGCGTTTCGGGGCTACTTATGCCAGCCAGGGTTTCATTTTGTTTATATGATGCCACGAGTTGGTGGCTGATTGTTAGAGGTTTTATATGCTGACGCATTTTATTATATATTCAGAATTGTCACGGGACATTTCTCATATATGCCAACGTTGTCTAGCGCCTTTCTAATACTGCTTAATTAATGGTAATCTTTGTACACACATTGTATAACAGCTGACACCACTTCACAAGGAACTCATCACAACACAAGATCGATGCAGTTTGTCAAGCGTTCTATTATTGTAAAATCACTTCATCTTAAAATCTTATTACTTTAATATACTTGCATACGTAGAATACTCGCAAAAGACATCAGCACGCATACTCTACGTGGCGGCAAGGTAAAGTTCTACCATAGCCATTATTCGGCTTCGATTGGTCCGACCCCGAACATAGTCCAAAGTTGAATGACCGCTTGGAGGAGACAGTGCCCCCTGCTCAGCGTTCCGCTGGCTCTGTTCCTGTAAAGCGTGAATCTGAACTGGGTCGGTCTTCACGCTGAATTGCTCTGGACTCTACCCTATCAACACACTATGACCTGATATAGGATCATGGCAGACAGGGACATGAGGATGTAACGTGAGACAGGCAATTCACCAGACAAGAGCAGAGAAAGATTCAAGTAATACACAGCAGATTCGAACTCGTGTCATACAACATACATGACTGGTTGTTTGTGTTGCCAAATTAGTAAACATCTGATTTAGTCCACTAGTGTCAAATGTCGGGACGACTGGAAAAATAAACGTTAAAAGAGGCAGCAGCAGACGGGAAGAAATGATGATGGGTAACCTATGACAATGAGAATCAATCAATCAATCAATGAGAGGGATCAATACTATAAATAGAGCTGATCAAAAACACCAAGAATCGTGATCAGTGGAGATACATAAACGCCTGAGTCATTAGGTAAGGCACATGATGATGATCATGATGATGATCATAAAACTGGGCGTCTTTTGTATACTACATACAGTGTTTTAGAAATTCCCCTATTGACCTATTCTTTGGAAACTTACCCCTCCCTCCCCACGAGCAGAAACAGAGTAAGAAGTAGACCCCAAACAAGACGTCAGAAGCAATAAAGCAAAAGGCAGACTCAACAAACCATGAAGTATCTGAATTGTGGAAGCAACGGATACTAGTTTACCACACAGAGCGAATTGATATTCTCCAGAAAGCTCTTCCTAACCTGACGTGGAGAACGTAACAGGGACAGCGAATAGAAGAAACAGTCGTGGTGATGCACACATCCTTTACCAAGAAATTCACCACATAATGATTGATTGATACCCAGTTTTTTCCCCCCAGTGGTTTTCAACTTTCTCAGCCGTTGGCTCTCCTGATCAACTACAATCATTCTAGGGTTATGCTTTCTGTGGTAATACTGCCTACAAATCTAGTAATCTTTCAACATTTGACTCATATATTTTTTTGTACAGTAGATCCTTCGATGGCCTTTCATTAAAATAAGATGTTTTAATGTGTGTTAGCAGTAGAGTGTTGTAAAGTCTTTTACTAAAATGTACATTTTATTGAATTTTATTTTATATAGCATAACTTTGTAACGGCTTGTTATTAAAATGTACCTTTTAATGTAATGGTTCAAGTACAAGTGGACAACTTGTTTAAACATACCTACAAAAAACGTACACAGAGTCCTCCTTCACAACTATTATTACCTTTTCTCCTTAAATATGGCAGACAATGGCGCCGAGGCGCAGGGTAGAAAACCGCTGTCATATATGTATGTATTAAATTCCATAAAACTGAGACAAGTCTTAAACTAAGCACCTTGGGCTTCTTATTTCTGGCTTCTTCCTTCTGGCTTCTTCCTTCTGGCTTCTTCCTTCTGGCTTCTTCCTACTGGCTTCTTCCTTTTGGCTTCTTCCTTCTGGCTTCTACCTACTGGCTTCTTCCTTCTGGCTTCTTCCCTCTGGTTTCTGGCGTCTGCCCTCTGCCTGCTGGCTGCTGCTGCTTCCGCTGCCTTCCTCCTCCCTTCTTCTTCTTCTTCTTCTTCTTCTTCTTCTTCTTCTTCTTCTTCTTCTTCTTCTTCTTCTTCTTCTTCTTCTTCTTCTTCTTCTTCTTCTTCTTCTTCTTCTTCTTCTTCTTCTTCTTCTCTTTATTCTTCTCCTTCCTCTTCTTCCTCTTCTTTTCCTTTCTTTTATCCCCCATTGTGAGAAAGGTACTCAGTCAACCCACACGAAGCCGTCATACCTTCTGCCAATGTCTGCAGCTCGCTCCATGTCCATCCAGTATTATTTATCTCTGCTTGTAATTTTGTTCTCCACATGCTTTTACGCATCCCGTTATTTCGTTTGACTTCTGAGTTCCAGACAAGAGAGTGTCTAGTTATATTGTTCTATGTATCTAAATTTTTCTACTTGACGAGGTAGCTAACACAAACTAGCTACTCTATGTTAACTGCTACGTTAGCTCTATCCTCTCCAAGTGTTATTTGAATACAGGCATACTCAAACGTGTGCTTATTACAAGAGATAATTTATTGAATATAAAGAGATTATGCACTGAAAATAATATAACTAGAAATGCCTTTGTCATGAAACCACAAGCGAAAAGAAATAAAGACAGTAACTATAGCAGATGATAATCTTATATATAAATTGCGATCTCCGTCTGTCTGTCTGTCCGTATGTCCTTTATGCGCTCGCAAACGGCCCATCCGATTGAGATGAAATTTTCTACACGTCTTCCTTTCTTTCCAGTGCAGCCCACTGTCGTATTTTTTTTTCTTCTTCCTCCTCCTCCCTCCTCCCATTCCCAAAATACGTACGTAAATATATGATGATGATGATGAAAGAATCCCCGAACCAAAACGCTAGGGAAAGGGAAGAAAATGACGTGACTACACAGAATCGTCACACGGCAATCATCATCATCATCAAGTGCCGTGCCGGCTGGCGTAGGCGTTCAACTCTGCCGCTGATATATATGCCTCCATGCCACGGCAATATCAATAACGATTCATCTTTTTATGTGTAAGGAAGTTATCTACAGTCGTGTAGAAGGGAAGAACAATCAATGGAAGGACCGAAATCACAGAACCTAGACGAGTATGAATTCGGAATGGCGAACTCCCTCCTCCTCTCTTCTCCTCCTGCCTCTACCTCCTCCCCTCCTCCTCCCTCTACCTCCTCCCTCCACCCTCCTCCTCTTCCTCCTCCCTCTACCTCCTCCCCCTCCTCCCTCCCTCCTCCCTCCTCCTTCTCCCTCTTCCTCTCCCCTCCTCCTTCCATCCTCCTCCCTCCTACTCCCCCCGCCTCCTCCCTCCTCCTCCCTCTAACTCCACCCTCCTCCTCTTCCTCCTCCCTCTACCTCCTCCCTCTACCTCCTCCCCCTCCCTCCTCCTTCTCCCCCTCCCTTCTCCCTCCTCCTCCCTCTCCTTCTCCCTTCTCCTCATCCCTCCTACTCCCTTCTCCTCCTCCCTCCTCCTCCTCCTCCCTCCTCCCTTTTCCTCCCTCTACCTCCTCCCTCTATCTCCTCCCTCCTCCTCCCTCCTCCTCCTTCCTCCACATCCCTCTTCCTCCTCCTCCCTCCTCATCATTCCTCCCCCACCTCCTCCTCCCCTCCTCCTTCTCCCTCCTCCCTCCACTCCTCCTCCTCCTCCTCCCTCCTCCCTCCTCCTCCCTCTCCCTCCTCCCTCCTCCTCCCCCACCTGCGTTCTCCTCCTCCCTCCTCCCTCCTCCACCTTCTCCCTCCTCCTCCCCCTCCCTCCTCCCTCCTCCCCTCCTCCCTCTTCCTCCTTCACCCTCCTCCCTCCTCCTCCTCCTTCACCCTCCTCCCTCCTCATCCCTCTTCCTCCTCCTCCTCCCTCCTCCTCCCTCCTCCTTCTCCCCTTTCCCCCTCCTTCTCTTAATCCCTCCTCCTCCCTCCTATTCCTCCCTCCTCCTCCTCTCTCCGCCTATCTCTTCCTCCCTCCTCCTCCCTCCTCCACTCTCTTCCTCCTCCCTCCTTCTCCCTCTTCCTCCTCCTCCTCCTCCTCCTCCCTCCTCGCCCTCCTCTTCTTCCTCCTTCGCCCTCCTCCTCCCTTCTCCTCCCTTCTCCTCCTCCCCCTCCCTCCTACCCCGTCATCCCTCCTCACCCTCCTCCTTCCTCCTCCTCCCTCTCCTCATCCCTCCTCCTCAATTCTCCTCCTCCCTCCTCCTCCTCCCTCTACCTCCTCCCTCCTCCTCCCTTCACATTCCTCCTCCTCCTCCCTCCTCCTCATCCCTCCTCCATCTCCCTCCTCCTCTCTCCTCCTCCTCCTCTCTCCTCCTCCTTCCTCCTCCTCCCTCTACCTCCTCCCTCCTCCTCCCTTCACATTCCTCCTCCTCCTTCCTCCTCCTCCCCCTCATCCTCTTCCCTCCTTCTCCTCCCTCCTCCTTCTCCCTCTTCCTCCTCCCTCTTCCTCCCTCTTCCTTCTCCCTCCGCCTCCTCCCTCCTCCCACTCTCTCCTACTCCTCCCTCCTCCTCCCTTTCCCTCCTCCTCCCTCTTCCTCCTCCCTCCTCCTTCTCCTCCCTCCTCCTTCTCCCTCTTCCTCTTCCCTCTTCCTCCCTCTTCCTGCTCCCTCCGCCTCCTCCCTCCTCCTACTCTCTCCTCCTCCACCCTCCTCCTCCCTCTCCCTCCTCCTCCCTCTCCTCCCTCCTCCTGCGTTCTCCTCCTCCCTCCTTCTCCCTCTTCCTCCTCCCTCCTCCTCCACCCTACTCCTCCCTCCTCTTCCTAATCCCTCCTCCTCCCTCCTATTCCTCCCTATTCCTCCTGTCTCATGTCTCCTCCTCCCTCCTCTTCCCTCCTCTTTTCTCCTCCACCTCCCTCTTCCTCCTCCCTCCTCCATTTACCCAAGACAGGCAGACAGACAGATAGTCGGGAACGGGATCTTATATGACTACTTATATGATTTAAATGAGATGCTCTCCACCATGGGCTGGGCCGGGTCAGACAGACAGACAGACATACAGATAGTCGGTAACGGGAACGGGAACTTATATGACTACTTATATGAATTAAATGAGATGCTCCCCACCAAGGACTGGGCGATGCCGGGCCGGGTCAGACAGACAGACAGACAGACAGACAGACAGACAGACAGACAGACAGACAGACAGACAGACAGACAGTCGGTAACGGGAACGGGAACTTATATGACTACTTATATGAATTAAATGAGATGCTCCCCACCAAGGACTGGGCGAAGCCGGGCCGGGTCAGCTAGTGCTATATAAATAAAGTGACACATATAAAGGACTCTTCTACACGTCTTGAAGTGCAATGGGCGTAATGTGCTATAACTATTTGTTTACAGACCAATCGACACATAGTGGGGGATGTGATCACCATCAAGCCGGTCGCTTTTACTTCCCAAGATATTTCCTCTTATCCATTTTAAGCTGGATCGACCTGGGATCCCAGGTCACTATTATAAATACGCCCCTAAGCAAATTCCAACCCATGACGACTGGGGCGGCAGGTTAGTGTATATCCACTATTATACCGTCTCTCCCACATTAAACAAAATTATGTAGGTCAGCATGGCGGAATAGATAAGAACGCGTGTTATTAAACATCCAGTGTGCTGATGCCGAGGTAAGGGGTTCAACCCCTACAACAGACAGTTTGACTAAAATGTTGACCTAACATCCTTGACTCGGGAACGTAAATTACAAGCATCTCTGAAGTCGGAGTGGGTTCGTCTGATGGCGAGGGACTCTGTTAATAAGGAAAGCAAATCCACACACAAAATTCAGTCCAGCACTACTAGAAGTTGTGTCCATGGACTCCGCTTAAATTCAAAGCAAGCGAGCCCAAAAAAGTATATGTCCCTAAGACGTTTCTTGCTACGGCTATGTGATGTGGTAGGGACGTCACATTTGGTGGGTCTAAATGTAAGATGGCATATCTTTCCCTCACTGAATAGGCGACGAGCCCAGCCGGCGAACTTTCCCAAATAAACTGAAACCTATACGTTGCTATCACTTTGTGTAGCCGCGACTGACAGAGATTGACCAGTGCTAAAATAGGAGCGGCTGGGGGATAACAGAAAGGGATCACTGACACGATATGTAAATGGAAATCCATTTGCCTGTCGTGCCTTCAGACAGGAGGTCAGTGGGCAAGATCTGTGACGTTGTGCACAAGGCCAGGACACATTGGCGACTTGTGCTCTTACTAAGGTGTAGTGTGTTTTTAAGGATTGAATAATTGTTGAATAGCATATCAGATTCAACTGTACATTCAAAATGAGACAGACAGACAGACAGACAGACAGACAGACAGACAGACAGACAGACAGACAGACAGACAGACAGACAGACAGACAGACAGACAGACAGACGGACGGACTGACGGACGGACGGACGGACAGACGGACGGACGGACGGACTACAATCACTGGCCTTACATCAAAGATCATCTGCGACGAGACTATGAGGACGTCCAAGAAGAAAATGGATTAACGACATCAAAGACATTGTACAAACACACGGAATGACACTATCCAGTGCCGCCCACACGGCGCTGGAGAGCAAATTATTCCTCCCCACGTCGCCTGACGGCAGAAGTGAATAATGATGATGATGATGATGATGATGATGATGATGATGATGATGATGATGATGATGATGATGATGATGATGATGATGATGATGATGATGATGATGATGATGATGAATAACTTCTTGAAATAGAAGCGAAAAGAATATTACCCGAGGTGAACAGTCGGTTACTTACCTTCATGTAGAAACAACCAATGTTACCACACCACTACTACCTTGCGGACAGATAAATTCAAGGGCAATAATAGGTGCACATAGAAGTACATGAAAGAAATATAGTTAGAGCACGCACACAAATTAATTGTTTGTTCTTTACAGGCGTGGCAATCAACCCCATCATTTAATGGCTGTTTGTGATTTACTAGCAATTTAGAAGTCAATTGTTTGCCACTGCTCTCAGAACGGCCAACGTTTTATCAACGGGGGGGGGGGGTGTTAGGGTTTCCGGGGGCGGGGGGGGGCGGAATTAAGCTGATTTCAGATCGCGTTTAATACACGAACCGATTACTTGATATTGTTTTTCCCTTCATAACTGTACGGTTCTGTACGTTCTCAGCCTTCTAAAATTCATTTTATAAAGTAAGTAGACCCACAAATCACGTTTTATGTGGACGTGTAGACTTGTTTTAGTATGTGCTATTAAATTTAGTTTCCATTATTACGTATACTGTGTAGGGGAGGGGGTGGGCTTTTTAGGTAGGACATACGAAAGGGGGGTATGACGTTCTGAAAATATGGTGAAGGGGGGCACGGGCCAAAATAAGTTCAGAACCACTGCTCTAGACAGTGGGCATACATGAGAATCATAGATTTACCAAACTAAGTTTTGGCCTCGTTTTAAGGAACGTGAATACTTTACCGCTTGGGCAAATAACCAGATGTTAAAGTACAATAGTTTACCATCGGAGTCTTTAGAAAGTTACAGGACAGAATCTGGCATGAATGCAGCTTACAAATTGTTTTTATCAAAAGAGTCGCGTTGCATAATAGTTATCCATTCCTCATCAAGAAAGTACGGGGTTAAATCCCCAGTAATAGAAGGACTTCTTAACGCAGCAAATGCAGCTTGCAAAAAGAAAACAGAAGCATTCCCAAATGTTCTCCGTGACAAAAAACGGTCGAAGTATACTGTCCTGGAAAGAGGAAGTTGTTATTGACATCATTTGCTGTGTTATTAAATTTATCTTGACCATAAACAACGCATAGGACCGACGACGGTCATGTTGTTGTTGATACTGATTTGACGATTAAGGATCTTCTTCTTCCTCTTCTTCTTTTACTACTACTACTGTTGCTGCTTTTTATCCCCCTCTGGAATAATTTAATGAATCGACGTGTTCAGTCCACAATAAGGATACAGATAAGCAACATGTATATTTATATTTTCATGTAGTATTTGCTATGTTGTTGTACCGGTATGTGTGTTTGTATATTTTTCCGTGCTGATGAAGGCTTGGTCCTCAACGTCCATTTTGTTACTTAGTGTTCTATTAAAGCATTCCGTCAACTTCTAGTATTTGTTTGGTGATTCATTGTTTGTATCTCCAACTGCAGCAGTCCTCAACTCACGTCAAGCCCATATTTCCTTTGCTATCTCCTACAGCCTCTTCCAAGACTTCATCGTATTAAACATCTCTATCTCTAATTCTCTAATTCTGGAGCTTATCGGTTTCCCTCTTTTCCTTTTACCTTGTGGGCTCAACAGGAAGGACTGTCCAGTTTATCTATTAAAAGAGGTCTATGTATGTGTTCTTTCGAGGGCAAGCATCTTTTCCTCACCTCTTGAAACACTGGAATTTATGACGATATTACAACAGATGTTGTTTTTGTTTATTTTTGTTTTGTTTTGAGTTTGTTCGCCTTTAACTCAAGCGTAGTCCATGCATGTGCAACTAATCTAGTGCACTCGACTGAATTTTACGTTTGAATTAGCTTTCCCTATTAACAGTGTCCCTTGCCATCAGGCGAATCCACTCCGATTTCTGAGGTACGTGTAATTTACGTCCCCAAATCAAGGACGAGGAATCAACATTTTGGTCCAAATGAATAGATGTAGGTGTTTAACCTGCTACCTCGGCATCAGCAAACCGAAAGAGTAAGAGCGTGCGCTCTTATCCATTCTGTCAACATGACCTCCATTACTGCTGATAATATAGACAACAACTCCAGGAACTACGCCTTTCAGTGTTCATTTTCCTATTCTGTCATTCTTCCTTATTAATTTATGAATTACAATCAAAACAACCACAGCACACTCAGCACCGACTTATTCTAAATCAAGATTGTTACTTTCTTCCAGTGACCCATCTCTATCCTATATTTTCTAACTGACCACACACTGAGAGCTATTTACTCTCAAAACACGACTTTGAGAACCCATATCGACGCACGCGAGTGCCCGAGAGAGATTTTTACCACAACCACTAGAGATCGTTAACGGAACGAGGCGGTCGCTGACCGTAATCAAGAATGCTCCTGGGAACTTTCAGCATAAAGAGCCCTCGCTCTACGGTTCGATGTATTTGCTATCAGAAACAACGAACAATGTTTCACAGTCGTGACGTAGGAAACAACGAGTTAAAAAGGGCTAGGGGAACACAGATGTTATATAAACAAATACTGTGACATAAATATACAGATATTGGTTGGTACTTATAGAAGACAACGAAAATGCCATAATCGTTATGTTAACTGTTTATAAACTAGTTAGTTGTATGTTCTTTGCACAATCAACCGCATACATTTTTGGGTTGTTTGTGATTTTCTCAACAGAGATTAAGAGCAAAAGCCGCATTTCAGAAAATGAAAAGTAGCTTATAATATAATAAGTCACTATCATTGAATGTTAGAAAGAGAGTGCTGAAGTGCTATACATAACCTGATTTACTGTATGGCAGTGAATCTTGAAATGTAAATGAACAAATTAAGAAGAACGTGGAAGCAATGGAGATGTAGTTCCTAAGACAAATGTTGCGAATTCCTTGAACTGCCAGAATGGCAATCATCGATTGCTAAACAAGAGACTATCAGCTTTCTTTGGTCATGTGGTGAGAAGAGGGGCATTGGAGAACAACTTTACGACTGGAAAGATCGAGGGGAAGAGAGGCAGAAGCCGACCAAGAGAAATGATGCTGGGTGGACTGAGACGGTTGCATGGAGGAATATCAGCAGCCGTGATGACCCAGAGCACCAAAGGCCGAGATATGTGAAGAGACATGAATGACTACGCCAGCTCGCATTGACACTTGATTACGATGATGATGTGATTATCTAGGCAATTTTGTGTTGGGTAGTTCACGACTGCTTTCTGAACGGCCGACGTTCATGCTTTCTGAATAGCCGACGCTCATAACAGTGTGAAAATCAGAGCAAAGCGGTCCGTTTCCAAATCGCATGCGACTGATTTCGAATCCGGTATGTCAGAATTGTAACAGTACGTCCACTACCCCGTGCCACAGATGCCAACTGTGTACTAAGAAACTTCCCAAATGCGGTAGTTTCCTGACAAATGTCAACTGGTAATGAAGTATGCAATATGTTACAGAAAGAAAGTCGGTATTCTGGAGGTGCATATTTATTTTTCTTCTATTGCAAATTAACATTATTTTTGCCTGCATCAAAGTGACAGTTAGACTGTCCCGCTGTTGAACAATTACTGACAAAGAATGTTTGTTTCTGCATTCTGTATAAAAACCTCTTTGACGTGGCTAATTTGAACGTAATAAGTAAGCGGGCACTCTCCCGCTGTTTATACTTTACCTCGACACCGCAAGGTACAAGAGGAACACGATGAGATGAGATGAGATGAGTAAACTAAGATCATGTGGAGGGAGGGGGATGGTAGAGGTCTGTCTCGTAGTACGAAACTTTTGGGTTCTATTTTGGACTCCGTCCTGAGGTTCTAGAGTACATTTTTTTGTTGTTGTTGAGACAACTAAGAGTTGCCGTTGGATCTGCAGAGCTATGGGCCGGCCACTCTACAGAAAGATGGTCTGTGTGGGATAGAACCTGGTGAAATGACATTTACCCTTTTGTCTTTTAAGCCGTTAACCCCTTTATCCCTGTAACACCGACTTTCCCATCACAAAATCTTTTCAAAGAATGGAAAGACAGAAAGGTGTATCATAACTGATAACTCTCACTCCGCACCACATTGCACAACCGAAATTGGGAAAACCCTCGGATAGTGTGAAAAAGCGCAACTGCCTAGAAGAGAAAGACCCTAGATTAATTAGAAATTGGAGTTTTGCTTGCTTGCTTGTGTTCGTTGGCTTGAGCTCCAACGCGAAGTCCTGTATGTCGGATGAAGGCATCCTGTTGTCCAACATCAGTGTGATGTCATACAGGACCTGAGGTTTGCGTGAGTATCCGTTGTCCCATGTCTGGCTTATTGGTATGCAGACTGGTGGTTCCTCGCCGTACAGGCAGACACTCTCCGACTTCGGAGGAGTCGGCGATCCTACTGACTTTAGCCAGGACCCCGATGGGACCTGTTGCCCAGGACGCTCGACGAGGACGTGTCAATAGGTCTTGGCCAGTATATAACCCGACCCTGGTGCCTTGGAAACACCTCTGCGCCCCAGAAATTGGAGTCAGAAGCATATCCTTTACAGGACTTTGCAGGCAACCCAATCATGCGACCCCACTCCAACTTCTGAGGTACTTGTACTGTACGTCCCCCAAGCCAGGACGAGAAGTCAGCATTTTAGTCCATCTGACCGGTGTAAGAGTTGAACACACCATTTCGAAATCAGCCCACAAGGTGTTAAAAACGAAGGCTTTTATCCATTCGTCCAAGCTTACCTCCACTGACGAAGATTATACGAATTTCGCAGATACGCTGTATTAATGAACATTTTGTGTGTGGTCACAATGTAACTAAATAATCTGTCACTATGATGTACTCACACACGAAAAGGAAAAGAACAACAAAGAACACTACATAAGAAAACACGCAATAAACAAAATAATGATAGCCTCCAAACCGAAGTCGTTCCAATACTAACTTAACTCTCGGCCAGTTTTGTCTTTAAAGTCTCGAAGCAGGATCTGGCTATGTTTCTGATGTGCCATGACCGTCATAGTCTGTAAGCCTGAGTGCACGGTGGATTTACATGGTGTATTTCTAATGATTCTGCAGTGTATGAAAATATTGACGGTCTAAGTTTTCTTTACCTATTATGTTGCATGAATTGTACAGAGGGTGAATACAAAACTTGGACCGGCAATACTGTCAAACACTGCACAGTCATTAAAAATACACCCTATAGATGACCAGTCCTTCCCTCGCTTTAGAGGCCTCCAAACGTAGGCGTTAAACTCTCTGAGCGACTACACTCATTGCATTATCACCGTAGCACCCTATCGAGTACACTAACGCGTCTACTTCAACCAAGTATACAATTATCCCTCAGTAAATCTCGTAAGGTGTAGATTATGATCTTTCCCATACGAACCTCGTTGTAAATATGTCGGATTTGTCCGTTTATTTGTTCCCAATAACTGGACCCACACTTAAATTAAAAGACAACAATTGGTAAATATAATGTTCACATTTTCTTGACATCATAACAGATAGTGAACTACGCAGCTCCATTTCGCCAAGACTGGCTCAGTACGTGCGACTAAGACAAGCACCGTTTTCAGTTTGCTTTTCCTAGCCTTTCACTGTCCTGACTATCTACAAGACAACATGTTTGTGTCTGTTCTCGTCTGGCTCCTATCCTTTGACCTGTCCGACATGGGAGACCGTACCAGCAGCTGCGCTACCGTCGGCATAGCTCTTGGAGTCACTGGAACACACAAACCCTTCCACCCAGTAAGGTGGAGGAGACACGACAGAGGGGCATCTTTTAATGGTCTTCAACTAACAATCGTTCATAAAATAATGTATGCAGAACAGTGCATTCAACTCCTGTTTGATTTTCTAGTTTTTCATTGCTTTCTGAGCGAGAGGTCAACGTTCAAGTCAAACTGCCGTTGTTCATCTTCTTCTTCTTCAGCGTTCCGAGCCATTGAGGTTCTTTGCTGCAGATACAATCCGTCAAAATAAGTCATGTAAATAGGAAGCTGTTGTGGGTATGTAAACTGTGAGGACTATCCTATGTGCAGGTCTGAATGCACGGAAGGATAGGCGGCCAGTCGTTCCATCCCGTAGCGAACGTCGAGAACTGACATCGAAACCACTGTCCATGTACAATCTTCAAAACACCCCCCCCCCCCTTGTCTACCCTGTTCCAAGTATATTCCAATTCTCTATTCCATTCAGTGTATTAATCATTAATGTTGTTACGACTACTGCAGTGTTGTATGCTTCACGTCGGTCAGTTGGGCTTGTTATTCAGAAAGCAATGGCAAACTACTGATCGTCAAATTGTCTAATAAAACATCATATGGTTGTGGTGGACCGTAACATCTTACAAAGGACATGCATCATTTTTTTTAGCAATCGTGCATACTCTTGGTCAAAGAATCCGTCATCGAATAAGCATGTCAATTTTTCGTGTCTGCTCATTTCCGTATTTCATCTTGATTCCATTTCCGTATTTTACCTTGATTTTATTTCATCAAATTCTGTCATTCACTTTTGAAATGTCCGAGAATATGAAAATTTGAGGATATAATGAAAGGGGGCACAACCTTCAGAAACCTCACAACGACCCTCCCCTGTCTGTTAAATCAAGCACGCTATAGACACACGCGAGATCGTTCGGCCGCTCGTACACGGCTAATACCACCAGCTTTTGCTTCTAGATCGACAGAAAAGCAAATTCTCCAATAGCCTTTATTGCATAACCATTTCAGTTTTTGATGAATGGCTCTAGAAGCAGTGAAAGGGATTTTGTGATAAATTGATCGCTGCCTTATGTACGGGTAATCATTTTACAGTGAACATTAAGAGGGGAGAAATAAAATCTCGGGGGCCGTGGTAAAATCATTATCGACTGATTGTCATTTTCTGCCTGTTCCCATCGCGTGTTACTGAAATGATCTAACGTTTAATAATACTGTTGTGTTTCTGCAACTCTAGTTTAGGACTTTTTATTTTGAATTTATTGTGTTTGTTTCTTTTTCTCTTTGTTTTTTTTAATTTTTTTTTTAAATCCCTATGTTAGATGGAAACGCGGTGATTCATTTGTCTTTGCCGTAGAATAGATACCGTTTTAAATAGGTCTTCATAAAGAATTGATGGTTGTTAGTAACGATGCGGTGTTGTTTCGGACAATTATAACTTAGTAGTTATACATTTTACATGCCTTGGTGTGAATCAATGATATGCTGAAAGCTGTATTTATAGCTTTACCCAAGAGACCGGGAGTAATTGAATGCGAAGATCTTCGTAGAATCAATCTCATAAACAATGTTACGAACTTATAATGAGAATAACAAGACGGGAAATAAAGGGGATTAATGAAGATTAATTAAAATGGATAAATGAAAGGGAAAGAAACTAATAAGTCATGCATCATGTGCCATGCCGATAAGCGTGGGCGGTCATGATTGGATCTAGATCGCCTTGTGTTGGTTTTCATACAAGGGTATAAGTACCCGTCGTTCATAAAGCAACGGCAAAGCTACTGAACATACACTTGGCAAGAAATCACAAACAGCCAAAACATTCTGGGCCTCGTTGCGACTCGTGTAAAGGTTATGCAACTAACTTATAACATTTGTATAGCGTTATTGTCTAGTCTCTGTTCTTTGACGCGATGTTTCTGAAATGTTGTCAAGGTTGTAGATTTGCAGTAATAACTTAATTCATTTAATCGCCGTGCCACTCTGGCAATATTGACTATTTTTGTCCGGTCCATTACTCGTTCACTATTTATTATAGTCTGGTTTATCAGCCTATCAGTTTGCTCATTTCATTTATACCCGCCTGGCCTGACACAAAAATAAACCCGATTTTTGCCAGGCTTGACCTTCTTAAAGGCTCTACACCAGGTGTGGCCAACTTTTTCAGCAGGCGGGCCAAATTTCAGAAATAATATTTCCTGCCGGGCCACGCACCTAATTTTTTTTTTCATTTCTTGTTAATTAAAGTACACAAGCAAGCGTGCTACAGCTTCGACCACATCGTCGTTTCCCACTCCGCGGGCCACAAAATGACTCCCGGTGGGCCGCATGTGGCCCGCGGGCCTCGTGTTGGCCACCCCAGCTCTACACACTGCCTTATAGCCAGCCCATCTAAGTCTCCCTGGACACAGTCATTGAGTCGCTGAGAGGACATGCGTGGGTGAAAGTTACTTTAGTTACTGCCATGATTTCCATAGTAAGATTACTTGTTAAGGCGAAGGAACCGCAGTCTTCCTTGACAGTTCTCTCTCCGACTTGAGCTGTAAGAGCCCATGAGCTCGTCACTTGTCTAACAACTGAGCCATCTGTGTGGTTGACTAGCTCACTCTCAGGAGACATCTAAACGATTAATGTCTGAACTTCTGTTTCCACAGTTACTTGGTTTTATTGTCTGTATTTTTATCCACTCCGGTGAGTATGGAAAAGATCGTACCACACTCTGTTGGCACTTGCATCAATTTATCGCCAACTTTTATATCCTTATGTGAACAGACTTGTGGGATAGTGTTCTCTGTCTGCTCCTACTAGGAATTTCCTCTTTTCAACTTGCTGCACTTAATCTTTTTGATCTTCCTCGTACCAACAACAACAACAACAACAACAGAAATAACAACAACAACAACAACAACAACAACAACACAAACAACAACAATAATAAGAACAACAACAACACAAACAACACAAACAACAACACAACAACATAAAAAGAACACAACAATAACAATAATAAGAGCAACAACAACACAGCAACACAAACAAAAACACAACTACAATAATAATAACAACAACAACACAACACGAGCAACAACACAACAAAACAAACAACAACACAACAATAACAACAGTAAGAACAACAACAACACAAACAGCAAACTAAACGGCAACAGCATATCACCAGCTACAATAAAAACCAACATTTTGTTAATACCTCACCAACAACTATAAAACAAATATACCAGTAACAACACCACAGCATGGAACAACAACACCACCAACATTAACAACACCACAGCACGGAACACCTACACCACCAACATTAACGACATCAACAGCAACATTATCGCCGATAACAACAACAACAACATCATGAACATTATAAACACTAACAATAACAATACTGCATACGTCAACAATAATAACCACCACATTAAACAAACAACACCACACACACACACGCACGCACGCACGCACACACACACACACACACACACACACACACATGCACACATACACACGTGCACACACACACGCACACACACCAATATTTATTCATTCATTCATTCATTCAGTAGCATGTCCTTTGCAGAATCTCGTTCAAATAACAACCTTCCGGAGAACTTCTAGATCACAAGGAAGATGTCCTGCATCTCATACACCCATCTGGAGATCATCCGCCACATCCAGCACCCATTTTCTCTTTGGCCTTCCTCTTCCTCTCTTCCCAAGCATATACTCTCCATTATTGTTCTCTACAAACTTTCATGGCGTTTCAAGTAACCAAAACTTAGCATCTGAAGTATGGATTAATTTGTTCTTTTCTTTTCCAAGATATTCTTAGAACCCGTCAATAACATTTGTATTTAAAGGCATTTATGAACTGTTCCGCTTGTTTAGTAAGTGTCCAGGTCTCACAGGCGTATGTTTCAATGGGAAAGATGCATGCTCTTAATAATCTAATTTTTGTAGTTCTATCTGTCCCACTCCATAATTTATTCAGTTGTTCTAGTCTTTGAAGATCAATTGATAGTCGTCGTTTAATTTCTTTCATAGTGTCACCATTGTTGGTAATCAATGGCCCAAGATATTCAAAATTGTCCATCACCTCCAATCCTTCCTTATTAACAATATTTCTTTCTCTATATGTTTTCTTTCATGGTTGTTATGGTTTCTTGGCAAATTTTGCAGAAGGTAGTTTGCCATTGCTTTCCTTCTGGGCAGTGACTGTACTAGTCGGTGGCCATAGCCATACAACAATTCTACTAACAACAATATCAAAAATATTTACAGCAACAAAAACAGCACTACCAACAACAGCGACGACACGACCAACATCATGACGATATAGAAACAGGTTCCTGCTCGACTTAAAACATCGGTGGACCAAAAATTATTTGCTGGTGAAACAATAATCAAATCTAATACCACCCCGATGCCTATTCGATCTGTAAAAGAACCAGTGGCGTCACTGGGGTTGGTGTCATCCAGTGCGGTAAACTCTTGGTGTCACCCCTCTAGACTTTCACCATGGTCTTCTTCCGAGTGTTCCTGTACCATATATAATCGCATATAGTAATGTTTGTAAAATAAGTCAAAAAGTTAATAAGGACATAAGAAAGAAAACAAATTGAACAATATAACTTCAATACTTCAGGTAAAACATAAATAAAGAACTTCGACAAACTCGGACAAAGTTAAATTTTTGTTATTTTGCTATGTCTGCTTTGTCAAATTTGCAATTTTTTTTATTTTGGTGTCACCCCTTGATGGTGTCACCCGGTGCGGCCCGCACCTCCCGCACCCCCTAGTGACGCCCCTGAAAAGAACCATTGTCTTCGTAAACGAAATCAAACTACAGTTATCAATTTCAGTGTGGGTACTGGTTATTCAGTCTCTCGGTAGAGATTTGTTCGCAGCAGACGAGCATAATCTCCGGCGGGCCTATTCTCGCTGGTCGCGAGATCCGCACAGTGGATGTATGGGAGATTTGCTTGCAAATAGACAGGCAATATCTCCTGCGGTAGCTATGGCGGGCCTATTCCCGCTGGTCGCGGGGACCGGTATAAGTCAGGTGGGGAGTCTGACGATAGTGCACGCTTTACACAGGTCCGGACACTTGTGATTGACAGATGTGCGCGCCCTCATGGTCCGGGCTCGTACAAGGCCCTCACCTGCGGGACATGGCTGAACGCCTCTAAGCCGGGTCCCTTGGGTGTCAGGGTCTGGCCATAACTCGCCACCGGCTCGTGGTGGTGAGGTCTCGGTGGATTGACGCTGAGCCGCCAGCGTCTGCAGCCTACCTTGTGCCAGACGTATTGGTTACCCATTCCTCTGGAATACACAAGACTAGGTCGAGAGAGAGGTCATGTCGTTTGGGCGCCACATGATTCTCTGAAGCTCTGCCCAGACATTGTGATGGAATATTGGCCACATTCCACTCACATACTTTGGTCTGTCAAGACTGCAAGGTGTCTACTACTGTGTTAGTTATCATTGCTGTCAGCCACGTCCTTATCACTGTGGCCATTGTTTTGCCTACTTCATCAGTTTTCACTGTTTTCATCTCTGTCTTTATCTGTGCACTCAATCTCGTGTATCGCGTCCTTGATCTACGTCATTTATTGTTATAATCTTTAACCAATCTCCTGTGTTACGAGTCAGTTGCAGGTAATTCTATAGGATGTCACCATCAACCCCAGCATTGTTGTCTGTCTGTGATTTACTAAGTACTTGTTACATTCCCCTGTATATCACGCCAATTATCTAACGTATTGATGTATGTTCTTACATGTGTATTAGTTTTCTATGAATTAGTCTATTTGACACTATTTTTATCCGCGTCCTTTTTCTGCGATCTCTTTCTTCAGAAATCGAAATTTCGACACCGGTATCATATTGATCCTGTTTAAGTGTTTTCAGAATAGATGTCGTTATTTTCAGCAACATATTTGGACCACATCAAAATCAATGTCTAGAGTTTCATTACTGAAAATACGAAAAATAAAACATAGCAAGATCGCAATTTATGAGAATTTAATAGACAATATCCAACAACCAACAACGTGATATTATGTGGAATTGTGGTTTCGCAAATAACGAAAAGTACATTCAAAATTATATTCGGATGTGAATAACGAAGACACAAACAATAGATTGCACGATGTATTGCCTGGTATATTTCGCTGCATCTTGTCAGATGTATACTGCAGAAATCACAAACTATAAACTAAAGTAATTAGATAACTACTTTAAGATGAAATATACAAAACACCTATTCACACAGTAATTTGAATTGTCTACCATGGCAATGTTAAGCTGACTATCACGTTGTTTTTATTGGAACATCGACCTCGGAGACAAGGTCAAATAGTAAACATTCAAATCTGCCCCGATGAGGATGAAACCCATGACCACCAGTCACGTACGTACTATGCTCGATCATAATTTAGTTACAACTTAATGTTGTTTGTCCATCAAGAATAATGATGACCATTCATTTCATCCAGTGGGGTTGAAGGTATGTAGCCGTGGGTTCTAAGATGGCTGATAAGGCCTATTTTGGCTCGAAATGTTCTTTGACAATGTGGGCAAAGAATGATTGACGTTTCTGGAGGAGGGTTTCCTGCAGTGGTTTTTCTGTCCTGCCTTTTCTTCACAGCTCTTGCAGTCCTGGTTGCCTCACATATGACTGCACCCTTGCGTAATGATGCAAGACACGAATTTCGGTCTCTGGCTGCAGCCTCCCAGGTGTCATGATGAATTCCAAAAGCATTTAGTGAGATTTTCAGAGTGTCTTTAAAGCGTTTCCTCTGGCCACCTTGGGAGCGTTTACCACAACGCAGTTCGCTGTAAAAAATTCATTTAGGGAGCCTGTGATCTGGCATGCGAGTCAGGTGACCAGCCCAGCGAGTCTGATTCTTCATCAGTAGAGTGTGGATACTGAGCATGGACGCTCTTTCTAGGACTTCAGTGTCTGGAATCTTGTCTTGCCATTTAATCTTTAGTAGCTTCCTTAGGTAGACTGTGTGGAAGTGGTTTAATTTCCTAGCGTGTCGCTGATAAACAGTCCAGGTTTCACAAGCATATAGCAGTGTATAATACAACTGCTTTGTAGACCTTTAGCTTTGTTTGCAGGCTTATTCCAGTTCTGCTCCATACATTCGTGTACAGTCTGCCAAAGGCCGCACTGGCCTTGGAGATTCTTGCATTCACTTCGTCATCGATTGTGGCAACTTGTGACACGGTGCTGCCAAGATAGGTGAATTTGTCCACAACACTTAGACTATGGATATATGACGTTGGATGAAGAATGACTTGCGCGATGACTTGGATTAAAGTGAGGAAGAGTTGAGCAATTCGTCGACCTCACTCTCTCGCCTGGGTCCATCTGAGTCCAGTGGCAAGGCAAGTCGAGACGACTGGAGACGAATACAGGTGCAGTGGATGACCAGGGCGCTCTACGTGCCTTGCCGTGCTCATTACGTTCCACAACGCTTTGCAGGTAAACGCCGTCTTGCCCGTTGAATCAGGAATGATTTCTTCCACGCAGTCTGCCGAATCCTGTCTTCACATGCTGGGTTTGACACCAAATCGGCTACCCAAGCCTGGTTTAGCCAGCCTCTCACAGCTGATGCCCGGGGGGTGGCCGCTGTCGCATGCTGACAGCTACTAGGAGCCACAGGCACGAGCTGGGTGTCAGGCTTGGACCAGTGGGGGATGGGTCCTAAAAAGGACATGAGAGTCATCCTTATCAAAGGTGCTACCAATGGCTGACACCCCGTATCCCCCTACAACTTAATACCGCACTCCAAAGACCCCGGTGGAGATTGTACTTTGGTCAGGATATAAGTTTCTAGATTGGCCCATGCTCGCTATGCTGAAACATAATTATTTACAACTTAATACCCCACTCCAAAGACACCGGTGGACATAAGTTTCTAGACTTGCCCATACTTACTATGCTGAAACATAATTTAGTTACAACTTAATATCTCGCTCCAAAGACACCAGTGGAGATTGAACTTTGGTCAGGAGATAAGTTTCTAGACTGGCCCATGCTCGCTATGCTGAAACATAATTATTTACAACTTAATACCCCACTCCAAAGACACCGGTGGACATAAGTTTCTAGACTTGCCCATACTTACTATGCTGAAACATAATTTAGTTACAACTTAATATCTCGCTCCAAAGACACCAGTGGAGATTGAACTTTGGTCAGGAGATAAGTTTCTAGACTGGCCCATACTTGCTATGCTGAAACATGATTTAGTTACAACTTAATATCCAAAGACGCCGCTGGAGATTCTACTTTGGTAAGGAGATAAGTTTCTAGACTAGAAAAGAACAGAGATACAGGCATTCACCAGAGCTCAGACCACATGAGAACAATGAATGAGGCTTAGGCGTCAATACTAGGCCTTCCAGGGGGGTTCTTCAACCAGCAACATTTCTGGGTTACGTGTAATCGCTTGTTTATAGACAGGCTGACGAAAGATACCATGGTAAGTGAAAGCTACAACAAAGGACTGAATAAAAGAAAAACAGAGTAATGGTACCTACAAAGAAACAGTGTATACTGAAATGCAACATCAAAGGGGATGGAACACATCTTAGTTAGTTAGTTACTAGAGGTTCCAACTTCACGGCAGCGGGTCGTCCCCATATTACTCCGTTCCTGTGCCAGTGAATATCACACAAAATGCTCCCCACTGTCCAATGTGAAAAGTGGAATAGGCAGGAGTCTCGGCAATCCAACAGCCCGCACAGGTACACTGTGCATAATGCCGCCGCCAGAATGCCAACACAAAATTAATCCACGAAAACCACAGTTCATCGTCGATGGACTCGGCAGTCACCAGAAAGACCTCATTGACCCGGGTTTTCTCACATGGCTCGGTCTTTTACCGCAGGGCGACCCGCCGAAAGTGTCGCATAAAGCACGAACTCCGCAGCTTCAGCGCCGACTCCCGGGAGTCTCCTGAAAAATGCACTCGTGAACCGAAAAGGCAAATTAGTCTATTCAGCAACAGCCGGTAGCCACTGTTCCGAACATGCAGGTCACTGTACAGAACAGATGTAAAATCATTCCCCGCGAATTTCACAGCTCACAGTGTCGCCCACGCACTCACTCAGTAGCAGGCGACGGAACCATGTACTACCAGTCCAACATGAGGAAATTGCGATTGCAAACCGTAGCTGCAAGCATAAACACGCCACAGGCCTAAACGGTTTCAACGCCTAACCGCCATATTGGCGACCGGTAGTCGGAACCAATCTGAAATACGTAAATATATTAAATATTTTTGAGTACTTTAATACGAGCAGATAGAAGGTGTATTAAGGACGTTAAATGCAGAATAGATCAAGCTATAGCAGCATTTCCCCAGATGGTGAATATTCTCTTATTTCAAAGATTCAAACATCAAACGCTGTACAAGAACAAGGGAGATCGGAGCGACTGTAACAACTATAGGGGTATCTCACTTCTGTGTATTGTTGGGAAAGTATTTGCCAGAATTGTCCTGCACAGACTTCAAGTCCTGGGAGATCAAGTCTACCCCGAATCACAGTGCGGCTTCCGTCAGAACCGGTCTACCATTGATATGATATTCTCATTGCGACAGATCCAAGAAAAATGCCGGGAACAAAATCAGCCACTGTTTATTGCCTTCATTGACCTCACAAAGGCATTCGATTTGGTCAGTCGTGAGGGTCTGTTCAAAGCACTAAAGAAGATTGGCTGCCCACCAACTCTTCTGTCCATTGTGGAATCGTTCCACACAGGCATGAAGGGTCTAATCAAGTTTGATGGCTCAACTTTAGAAGAGTTTGAAATCAAGAGTGGAGTTAAGCAAGGTTGTATACTATCCCCCACCCTCTTTGGGATATACTTTTCACTTCTACTGAAATATGCCTTTCGTGATCAGGATGACGGTATATACATTCACTCACGCTCTGATGGTGGCCTCTATAATGCTCAGAGATTGAAGGCCAAGACCAAAATTAGCAGGGTACTAATCAGAGAGTTGCTTTTTGCAGATGATGCTGCGATTACGACCCACTCTGAGGAAGAATTACAACATCTACTATCTGCATTCTCCAATGCTTGTTCTGAATTTGGTTTAAAAATTAACAAAAAGAAGACACAGATTATGTCACAAGGTGCACATGGTGTACCATCAATCTTTATTGACGACGCCGAACTGGAGATAGTAGACCATTTTACATATCTAGGATCAGAGGTAAATAGCAAATTATCCCTCGATCAGGAAATCAACATCAGGATTGGCAAGGCAGCAACAACAATGAACATGTTAGCAAAAAGAGTCTGGGAGAACAGGAAGCTTACTGCCAAAACAAAAGTCCTCGTCTACCAAGCCTGTGTCCTTAGTACTCTTCTTTATGGCAGTGAAACCTGGACAACTTACTCACGCCAAGAGAAACGTTTAAACAGCTTTCATATGCGGTGTCTGCGAAGAATACTTGGTATTAAGTGGCAAGACAAAATCACAAATACTGAAGTATTGGAAAGATCAGGTTGTGTGACGGTGTATTCCATGCTCAGTCTTCGTAGACTTAGATGGATAGGACACGTTAGGAGGATGGATGATGGTAGAATACCAAAGGACATCTTTTTTGGTGAATTACAGACGGGTAGGAGATCTCAGGGTCGGCCTCTACTACGATACAAAGATGTGTGTAAGCGGGACATGATTGATACAGGCATTGATAATGCACATTGGGAGCACGTCGCCGCTGAACGTGTTGCATGGAGGGCAACTATCAAAAATGGAATAAAGACAAAGGAGAAAATGATTGCAGATAAAGCACACACAGAGCGTGAGAGACGTAAGATGGTGCAAAATGGTGGAAGTGACCATGTTTTCACATGCACCTACTGTGGGCAAACATTTGCAGCAAGAATTGGCCTTACCAGCCACACTCGCCACCGCCATGGGTCGTAGTTATTAAGCCTTTTTGAAGCACAATGTACCAAACTATCGTCTGTCAAGACGGAAAGGTGCCAATGTAATGAAAATGAATATTCTCTTACATGTATCTGTGTCAGTCGGGTGAGAAGAAGAGTTCTTAAGAGCTACACTGATCTAATCTTGACGAGGGAAGCGAATCATGGACAATTAGCAGACAAGGGAGGAAATATATGAGAGCTGTGGAGATGTTTTAAAGAAGAATATGGATAACACCTAAAGGGAAGATACTGGATAGTTTGACATAATGGCATGTAGAAACGTCGTTATCAGAAACTTGCAGCACAAGCGACATAATGTTGTACACAGACATGATCACTACCGTCACATGCATGGGGTAGACGACGAAGACGACGACACCACTAAATATGTATGTATGTATGAGTAAACTTTTGTTAGTGAGTTTGTGATTTAAGTGAGTATTATGTGCATGTGAGGGAATCTGTATTTGTTTGTTATTGAGTGGGTGCATAACTGTGACAGTTTTTGTAAATGATATAAGTATATATGCAAGTATGTATGTATTTATGAATGTGTGTGTGTATGTGTGTGTGTGTGTGTGTGTGTGTGTGTGTGTGTGTGTGTGTGTGTGTACGTGTGTCTGCCTGCCTGCTTGTCTCATATCATGGTACAATACATTGTTTATGTTTACAACATTAATTTGATACTGTTTTTTTCCCCTATGTGAAAGTAACATACACAATTGATGAGCGAAAGATGAGTGATTAAAAGGGCTGAATGTGAGACGGACCTGCGTGCCCAAATTTGTGACCCTTTGAAAATACAGTTCGTTCGTTCATCAAGGATAAGCTGAGTATTTGGAGAGCGGGTGATTTAGCGATGTTGACACGGAACTGCACTGATGATGTCATGAGCACGTCGGATGAGGGTTCGACACATTACAGGTTGCCTGTTAAGTGAAAGAAAGACCATCCACATATTCCCCGCTGCAAAAACAAAAACAAAACAAAAAAACGAAAAACGAAAACTGCTTCGATGAAATTGCTTTTTAAAGCATTTGGATACAAGTTCTACAATAATAATGCTTTAAAGACAAACTGTCCAACCGTATGGCCATGGGGGTGGGGTGGAGGGGGCAGGGGAGGGGAGAGAGGGAGAGCGAGAGAAGAGACAAAGATTGAGGAAGGAGACAGACAGAGAATGCGTTCACGGGAGAGAAAGACAGAAAGAGATTGGTGAGGCAGAGAGAGAGAGAGAGAAAAAGAGAGAGCGAGAGAGAAAGAAAGAGGAGCAAGAGAGAGAGGAGAGAGAGTGAGAAAGAGGAGCGAGAGAGAGAGAGAGAGAGAGAGGAGAGAGAGAGAGAGAGAGAGAGAGACTTCGAAAGGAGAGAGAAACAGCTTGTGTTGCAAAATACCACATTTCATATCTCTGATGAAATCAACGCTTTAATAAAATATTGCAGTCATAAATGATCTTTTTTCCCCTAATAATCATAATTCATAATTGTAACAGGTGTCACGCGAATCTTATTGAATACGCATGAACATACACCAGCCATAAATGGAAACATGTTTTGTGTATGTTCAACTCATTCAGCACTGCTGAGCCACGTTAATCTGTCCATGTTATTTATTGATGGTTCGTTATAAATGTGTCCATCTGGGCTTTGAGTTGGAGGCTTATGAACAAAGAAATGATTAAAACCTGTAGGGGAAAACATTACCAACTTAGTCCTAATCTCGGGTAAACTGTGTGTGCTGTGCTGAAATATTACCTTGTTACGTCATAATATGCTTTTCCTAGAGATGGAGAAATTCCCGTACCGGTATTGCTAACCTCACTGGTGACTCAACAAGGCAAAGGGAAAGAGATCTTTGCAAGTATGGTTCACGTGGAAATAAGTATTGTGATAAAAGATCGGAGAGAGATCGGTACGCCAGTCTCCAATTTCATCCCGTTACAAGGTTTAGTCTCTCCGTGGCGAAGAAGTTACGGACGCGATTCGTAAGCCCGCTTACCAGCGCTCGAAACACAGTGTGCGAGCGAGTTGGCATCAGTACCGCGTTGCGCTGGATTTTAACGAAATGGTACTGGGAGTCCGGTAGTTCAGAAAGCAATGGCAAACTACTGAACGTAAACTGCCAAGACATCAACAACAGCAGTAAAATTCTGGTGTTGACAGCGATGTCCTGTAAAATCGATATGCAAAAAAAAAAGAAGGTTTAGTGCACAGAATTAAAATTCCAACCGATTCCAACCAACCAGCTAACTAACCAGCCAACTAAACAACTATATTATGTGTGGCTTGGTATACACAGCTCCACATCTTCGTTACTCATATAGAGAAAATGTCATCCTCATCAAGTGCCTTGCCAGCTGGTGTGGCTGATCATGCTTCTCCGCATCATGCGATCTTCAACAGCATGTATCAATTCGCGCTCTGTCTGCCTTCCTTACCACGACACAAGACTGCCAATAATTTGCTCTTACTTGTCTTCCTCTATATCTCTTTCCACAAATCTTTCCAGTTGTCGCATGCTCCACTTTTGTCTTCTCAGAATGTGGCTAAGAAATGAAAACTGCCTCTTTCCGATGTTTGTGATAAGTTGTCTTTGTGACAGAGCCTTCTTCATAATTTTCAGATGACTCATTTTGGCTGCCCAATGAATTTTCAGTACTCATCTATAAAACCATATCTCTAATGCCTACAAATGTTCTTCGCGTATTTACCAATTGTTTAGTATTTGCAGCCAAATGTTAGAACTGGTTCTATGTAACATGCACATCTTTTTTTCTAACATGCTGACATGAAATTAGACATTGAAAACTGTCTGTTAATTTGAATTTCAATTTAGAATTGTAAATTGAAACTCGGCAAATTAAACTTTGAAACTCAACACGCTAACAGACTGCCTTCATCTGAACTGGACTCTTCATGTGTTGACAACCTGTCTTGTGCTTTAAACTTTACAATCAACAACAGACTACGTTCTATTTGAACCTCGACATGTCAACGTACTACATTCTACATGAAACTCGACATGTCAACGTACTACATTCTATTTGAAATTCGACATATCAACGTACTACATTCTACTTGAACCTCGACATATCAACGTACTACATTCTACTTGAAACTCGACATATCAACGTACTACATTCTACTTGAACCTCGACATATCAACGTACTACATTCTGCTTGAACCTCGACATGTCAACGTACTACATTCTACTTGAAACTCGACATGTCAACGTACTACATTCTACTTGAAACTCGACATATCAACGTACTACATTCTACTTGAAACTCGACATATCAACGTACTACATTCTACTAGAAACTCGACATATCAACATACTACATTCTACTTGAAACTCGACATATCAACGTACTACATTCTACTTGAAACTCGACATATCAACGTACTACATTCTACTTGAAACTCGACATATCAACGTACTACATTCTACTTGAAACTCGACATGCCAACGTACTACATTCTACTTGAAACTCGACATATCAACGTACTACATTCTACTTGAAACTCGACATATCAACGTACTACATTCTGCTCGAAACTCGACATGTCAACGTACTACATTCTACTTGAACCTCGACATGTCAACGTACTACATTCTACATGAAACTCGACATATCAACAGACTACACTGTACTTGAAGGTCGAAATATTAACATACTGCAAGTGCATTTGAAACTTGATATATCAACAGACTACATTTTACTTGAAACTCGACATATCAACATATTACATTGTACTTGACACTCGACATATCAACAGACTAAACTGTACTTGGAGATCGACATATTAACAGATTGCATTGTATTTGAAACTTGATATATCAACAGGCTACACTCTACTTGAATCTCGACATGTCAACAGACTGTACTGTACTTAAAACTCGGCATTTCGACGGACATCAAATATACTAACAAACACTCATTATATCAACAAACTGCATTGTACTCTAACCTCAACATACCAACAAACCGGACTGTATTAGAAACTAGGCATCAACAACAAACTATTTTGTACATGAAACACAACCTGTGACCTGGACTAGAAATATGACACTCTAGCATAAGACACATTTTGCTGTAAAAAAATACCATATTAAAAATTGATAGGAATGTGACAGGAGACGGACAGTAACGTTCTAGAATGATAATGGTATTCTACTAATGCGCGCTCTATGGAGGAACATTGGAAATTTCTACCTGTTGTTGTACTGAAGCATTTTTATCTGTTTATGTATCGAAGTATTTATACCTGTTATTGTATCGACGTATTTCTACCTGTTATTGTATGGAAGTATTTCTACATGTTACTGTATCGAAGTATTTCTACATGTTATTGCATGGAAGTATTTCTACATGTTATTGTATCGAATTATTTCTACCTCTTATCGTATCGAAGTATATCTACTTGTTATTGTATCGAAGTATTTCTACCTGTTATTATATCGAAGTATATCTACCTGGTATTGTATCAAAGTATTCCTACTTATTATTGTATCGAAGTATTTCTACGTGTTACATCGAAGTATATCTCCCTATTATTGTATCGAAGAATATATCTACCTATTATTGTATCGAAGTATATCTACCTTCTATTGTACCGAAGTATTTCTATCTGTTATTGTATCGAAGTTACCACACACAAAAAAAAAAAACGGTGTATGTCTTTTGCAGGATGTTGGGATCAACCTCAACTCCTGGTTGATTTAATAGACAATATTAAGTACATTAGTTTGTCATTGCTTTCTGAGCTAGAAGTCAAAATATTGCAAGTACCTCAGAAGTTAGAGTGGGTTCGCCTGATGGCGAGGGATACTGGTAAATGGGAAAGCTATTCCACACCCAAACATCAGTCCAATGCTACTAGAAGTGCGAGTAGTAGCACGTGTATGGACTACGTTTGAGTTCAAATGGAGCGAACGCTAACCAAGCAACAATAAAAGAAAAAAAGAACTCTTACTATAAGCGAGGTAAAACGCTGTATGTTATGGTGATATGAAATATAAACTATCAGCGAGGTATGCAAGAAAGGTATACTCAGAGATAACAAGTTTTACTATGAAAAACATAGTTGTGATATGCTTGCGTTTATTTAATGGATATTTTGCCTTGACTATGCGAGAGTGCGGGGAAATGAACAATCTGATAGGCTGCAGGGAATGCACCTCTTGGTGGTAGATTACCTATGGGCAAGGGAGAGGTGGTCGTGCGCCTTTGTGACCAAATAGAGAAGGTGGAGGAACAGATTGAGAACCCGTATGTGGAAGGGTGAGATTGCGGGGAATTGGCAGGAGTTCTGGTAGAATCTCAAAACTGAGAAAGAAGAAAAGGAGAACTTTCAATCAGATAGCGGTGGTAACGATTAGTAGTATGACTCTTCGCCGGCTGTTGAACGAGGGGGCAGAGAGCGTGTGGGAATGTCCTGAGTGCAGTGGTGCCGGTTCTTAGCTCAACCCAACTCAACTCAACTTGCGGTTACAGGAAGGCCCCGTTTTATGTCGCTTCGGTTTACGTCGTTTCGCTATAACGTCGTTATCACAATGGGACCATAACTTCACGTTACGTCGCAATGTTCCTCTATAGCGTCGTCACCTGTGTTGCTATGCTGCGATAACTTCGCCATGTTTTATTTTGTGCAATGCGTTTTTCCGGAATTTAATCGTGTAATCACCTATAATTATGTGTTCAAAGCGCACAGTAAGTGCTGATAGTGCTTCTGGTTGTAAGTTAACCAGGAAAAGTGTTATTCTTGAGGTGAAGTCAGATGTGTTACGTCGTTTTGAGGCTGGCGATCGGGCTGTTGACATCGGTAAAGTCCATGGTTTACATCCAACTACGATAAGAACAATTCGTGCAGGTGCTGACAAAATCAAAGAGGGTGCTAAAACGTAATCCCTTTGAGTGCTTCCAAGATAACTCGTACCAGAAGTACTCTTATGGAGAACATGGAAGCACTATTGGCCGTCTGGATTGAAGACCAGAACCAACGGAATATGCCTGTGAGCAAGATGGCTATCGAAGAGAAAGCAAAGTCTCTCTATGAAGATCTAGCTAAGAAAGTGGCTGAGAGCAGTATTTGTAGTGCTGATGATAGTTTTGGAGCGAGTCGTGGTTTTAATGCCTCTACGCCCCAATAATTTTACCACTCGTCCTCTACCCACCCATGTTTAGCCAATAAATATCAACAACCATCAAAATAAACATTACATAATACACAGTATTTTATGTAATTCTATGGGAAATAGTGTTTCACTTACGTCGTTTCACTAAATGTCGCGTTTTCCAAGAACATAACCCTGATGTTAACCGGAGCCTTCCTGTATTGATCTTGCTTAACGAGGCAGTGAGCAGATGATCAAGCACTAGTGCTATCGGTGTTGGAAAATATTTTCTCAAACAAAATAGCCCAAGACTGGACTCGGCCTCTTAAGCTTTGTACCAGCTACTTTTCTTGACTTTCACATACCCACAGCCATATCCTGCTGCATGAGTGATTTTTCTGTTTATGTTTATGAATAACTTCTAGTTGAAGATGTATTTTGTTGTTGTCGTCGTCGTCGTTGTTGTTGTCTTCCACTTATGCCGTTAGGCGTCGTGGGGAGGGGCTATTGAAGTTCCAGTACCTGTGACTAGAACTGTTCCTCAAATGTCCTCCGTGATTCATAAGCATGTTTCTGGGATCAAGTAAATTCCTTACCGGTTTGCAAATAGGTTCCTTACCTACTTGGCCCTGAAATATGTACTACAAGATTAAATACATATTTACGTTTGGATTTAAGCGCGGATCAGGCAAAGTGGACTGTAGGATATATGTGTTATAACTGTCTGTTATGTTGTGTTTTAATTTTTATATTTCGGTCACGTTAAATTACATAACACTCTTATAAACAACCATACTGGAAGGTAATATTAAAAGCAAGCGAGCAAGTGATAGACAACGATACAAGTGGCAAGATAACATCAAGAGATAGACGAACGGTAGTTTGACAGAATGTACAATCAAGGCAATAGACAGGAAATGTTGTAGATCCACTGCAGTCAACCTTCACTGTGGAGACGGCACCTGATAGATTGATTTGTTATTTTTTTTTTACAGTGATACCGAAACCAAAATGCACACAAAACGGACAACAGCTCTAACCTGAGCATCGTACTCGGTAACTATCAGGCATCTCGCTGCAGCCGCCATTATGTGTGCTTGTTGGTCCACCTAATTACATAGTATTTTCGGAAAGCCGAGACCACAAGACACCCTGCTAACAGAACCCGTTACTTGGACTCTCCTGAATGACCCTGTTGAAAGCTATAATGAAAAACGCATTAGAGACCATACCGACACCGCACAGAGAGGTGGGACATTTGAAGTACGGAAGATTCAATGGCGTAATGAAGACGATTTGTTCGAATTTCACGAGAAGAAAACAGCGTCTTCTTTGCTCGGGGACATGTACAGATGGCGTGCGACACACCACACTTCCTCGCTGAAGCTAAATTTGGACAAGCAAATCATGTTAAAATGGTAGCGAGAGGAAGGGTGAGGGGATGGTTTGTACAAAATATATATATATATATATAGGCGATGAGAATAAGGTTGAGTCAACAAAAGGAAATGCGAAATGGAAGAAAGTAAGTTCATAAAATAATATGTTTGAAAGTATAAGAATGTGTGTAGACTTATAGAAAGCGTTCTGACCACAATAGTCAGAATATAATAGTCTAGAGGTGGGCAAACTGTTAGTTTATATTATATTTTAACTTAACTGACACAAGGACGATATATATTGCCTTACTTAGGGTCATACAGGTCGGTCTCCCTGGTCTAGGAGTTATCACGACTTTCTCCGTAATGCCGTATACTCTCGTAAGTAACGTGATGTGCGCGAGAATTGGTAGCGGTTCACTCCGCGTCGGTAACTTACGGGGTATGTGAGCCGGTAGCTCAGAAAGCAATGGCAAACTACTGAGCGTAATCTTGCCAAGAAATCAACAATCAGCTGAAATATGCTGATGTTGACAGTGATGTCCTGTAAAGGTTGAGTCATACAGTCATTTGGTTTGTTGGCAGTCTCATCTCATCTCATCTTGTTCCTCTTTTACCCTGTGGTGTCAGGTGAAGCATACACAAGCGGAGAGTGAAGTTTATGGCTTCATGTACCGAGATTCCCACGGACTGCTATTCCCTCTGTCCATCGTTTACATGTCCGGTCTCTTCTCCTCCTTCCATTCGGTCTGTAAATCATTGCTTGTTGTGGTAAAATGTTGGTCGGTAATCTAATTATATGGGCAAATCATTTTGTTAGGTGTAGGTTCTGCAATTTCAATGCTAAGTTAATGAGATGGTAAGATGGACCGGTGCGTATTTTGTTCTCCGGGAGACACGTCGTGGTCGTCTCTGGGGCTACGGATTTCGTGTGTTCTGTGCGACGCTGTGGGAGACAGCTCTGTAGAAAGAAGGCTTATTCATACGGGATAGAACCCGGTGCAATGAAGTAGATCCTATTGACTTTAAATCAACCCCTCCCCTGTCCCCTTTACATCCAATTCCATCTATATTGTGAAAGTAATATACTTAATTGTTTGACCGTTTCACATTCTTCCACTTGGTGCCAAAACTTCTACAATTGTTATGGTGGTAAAGTTAAGTTCTGAAACGGACAAGATATAGGATGATGATAATCATTATGACGACGATCATGATGATGATTACTATGATGATTCTACTCTAGGCTATACACTGACATCTGGTGGAATTAGTGTCATAAAGATAAGGAAAGAGGGTCTAATAAAGATTCTTTTTGAAAGAATGAGGGCGAAATCAAATACAGAAGAAATATCACGGCAATGGAATTATAATGTAACTGAAAAATTCGGTGTCCTGTTCTTGACTATGCTTGATAACGAGTAATAAAATAGTGAAGAATTTAGAGAAGTTGATAAACGATTAAATATCTAGGGTCAATTTTAATTTCAAAACGGGAATGGACAGAGAAATCAACACACGTACAGAGAAATCAACACACGTACAAAGGCAAATCAGATATTAGGGCAACTATCGCAACTTCTGTCGCAAAGAAAACTACTCAACGGTACTAGAGCAAATCGCACAAACACGATTGTTTATCCGACACTTTGCTATCAATGGACTCTTATTGTAACTAACGACCACAAAATCATAACAACAGAGATTGAGATGCCTTAAAAGAGCTGCGGAAGTAACTGTGAGAGATTGAATTAGGAATAAGGAAATTAGAAGACGATTAGGTTTGAAACCAGTCATGCTCTTCATTAAACAACAATGGATTAACTGGTTTGGCCACCTCACAAGAATGCCCTGTTACCATCTGCCACAAAGAGTCACGTTGAATAAATGTAATGGATACACAGAAACGGAAAGACCACGTAACAGATAGAGTGATTGTATCAAGAGTAACCTTAGGAAAATGAATACAACCTACAAAGTGCATTAGAAAGAGGGCATATAAGACCTTTACATCTTCCTCAGAAATTTCACTAAGGTGGATGTAGAAGACGAAGAGGCAGCAGCAAGAGAAGACGGAGAAGCAGGAGAAGAAGGAAGGAGGAGGAAGAAAGAAGTAAAAAGAAGAAGGAAGAAAAATTAAGAAGAAGGAAAGAAATGGAGAAAGAAGGTAGTAAGAAGAAGGAAGTAGTAAATAGGAAAGGAAGAAGAAAGTAGAAAACAGAAGAAGAAAGAAGAAGAAGAAAGAAGAAGAAGAAGAAGAAGAAGAAGAAGAAGAAGAAGAAGAAGAAGAAGAAGAAGAAGAAGAAGAAGAAGAAGAAGAAGAAGAAGAAGAAGAAGAAGAAGAGAAGAAGAAGAAGAAGACGAAGAAGAAGAAGAAGAAGAAGAAGAAGAAGAAGAAGAAGAAGAAGAAGAAGAAGAAGAAGAAGAAGAAGAAGAAGAAGAAGAAGAAGAAGAAGAAGAAGAAGAAGAAGAAAGTGCAACAAGGGAACACTCTGGACATACGCAAAGAAAGAAAAATATTGACAATGTAGATTGTCTGCTCCAGTTAGTACAGGAACCCACGCTCTCCCCGGCGGGAATAAGCTCGTTAACACACATGGTGAATGTCCAGCAAATATAGCCACAGTTTTCATGTTGAGAACAAATATGGCAAGTGCATTCACTTTGTTAAGATATAAAGTGAGAAAGAAAGCCAGCGAACCAAATAACACAACGAAAAAACAAACATTCCGTTAAAGAAACAGAAAGACTATAATTCAAGTTAATGAAAAGCACTTGGATTACTACATAGAGCCTGTACTTTTGTATGGATGTGAAACTTGAACAATGAGCAGTCAAGCTGAAGAAACTCTGATAGCTGTAGAAATGTAGTTTCTAAGGAGAATGCAAAGAATACCATGGACAAACAGAAAAATCCAATGACCAAGTACTACAGGAAACAAATGAAAATCATAAACTGATTAGAGAAATTAGACGTAAACAGTCAACATTTGTTTGACATTTTATGAGAAGAAATGAATTGGAGAATTTGGTGACAACTGGCAAGATCGAAGCGAACAGACCAAGGGGAAGACCGAGAATTAAATACCTGAATGGCTTGGCAATATGGCATTGCCGAGACAGGAACACTGAGCTGATCCACGACTGTGGTGATCGAGTGAAATGGCGAGTCATGACCGCCCACGCTTTCCGGCATGGCACATGATGGATGGATGCATTATGTAATTAGATTAAGGTCAGACAATTTAAATGTTTTTACCGTATGCAGACACACATCTCCTCGATGCAGGAAAGGCTAAAGGACAATTGAACATATAAATGGAAATCAATTTGATAAAGGAAGGACTGAAGGACAATTGACAATATAACGAGACACATCTTGATGAAGGAAGGGCTGAAGGACAACTGAACATATAAAGAGACTTCTCCTCGATGAAGGAAGAGCTGGAAGATAATTGACCATATAAAGAGACACATTTTCTCAATGCAAGAGATGGAGAACGATTGACTATATAAAGAGACACATCTCCTCGATGAAGGAAGAGCTGGAGAACGACTGACCATATAAAGAGGCACATCATCTCGATGAAGAAAGAGCTGGGGGATAATTGACCATATAAAGAGGCACATCTCCTCGATGAAGAAAGAGCTGGGGGATAATTGACCATATAAAGAGACACATCTCCTCGTTGAAGGAAGGACTGGTGTGCCTTTTGCGAAGGAGTCTAGATAGACAGACATGAAGGCACCCAGGCAGACAGACAAATAGGCAAACAGATCGATATTTCTTTCCCCACTTTTACCGTATGCTCTCCCCTTTTTTTTTCATCATCACTCATTCCAACATTCTTTCATTGATCAATGACAGGGAACATTCATCCGATCGCAACATTTTTATTACGACAATACAGCTTTCTATATATCAGATTCATCAACAATTTTTTTTGTTCCGTTTAGTTTCAATACGTGGGTGAAAAAGAATGTAATCCCCTAAGGATTTTCTATCAGCGACAGAGGGAGGCAATCTAAAATGACGGGGACAATCACACACATGAGACAAACATATTAAGAAGCATCAAATATAGTTTAGTCATATAGAAACTACAGGGTATATTGAGACGCTTCAGATTATTGTCCTAACATTTCAAGGACTTGTTAAAGATTAGCGGGAAGAAACACACAAAAATATGATAAATAGTTCAGCGGATTTATAATGAACTCACAAATACATGCGCACGTGTAAAGACGAGCGAAATAAAACCACACCAACATACGAGTAATAAATTCAGCGGATTTATATTTAAAATAAATAAATAAATAAATACGTAAACTCACATACACATGCGAACATGTAAAGACGGGTGAAAATTACACACCAACACATGATTAATGAAGCGGATTTATAATAAACTCACGGTTACACGCTTGTGTAAATACGAGCGAAAAACACACATCAACATATGAGTAATACATTATAATAATGTGATAGCGCCAGACCAACGAATTTTGGTTTGGTCTATCTCCAGTTTAAAACCTGGCCACGCCGAAAACGCCAGTTGAAACAAAGGGACTGGGGTCCATTTCTCCTTGTAGCAGCCGGCGGTGTGTGAAGGCAGGCGCTGGGGCCCTGTGTAGTTTTGTGACCAGCCCGCCTTGAGACAAGATATGTGGGGTTTCCCATCTGTTCATCAGTGAACAACATATGTCAGAAGAAAAAGCCGTAAGTGTAAAATGTTTAATTTAATAAATATTTGTTAAATCGCAGCACACGCCATGTTACAGGCTTGAAAAGCGTTCACGGTGGGAAAACCGATGTGTGGGAACAAAGCTGTTAGGCAGAGTGGTAGGAACAAAGAAATATAAATAGATAATGTAGATGAGTATTAATAAAGTGAGCTGTTCTACAGATCAATGTAACGTCCCTGAGGTTTTAGGAATATAACATTTAATTCATAGAGATGTCAGCAATCAGACAATGGTGATGTGAAATATGTAGAATAGGTCATTGATGGTGGTTAAGTACCATAGAGACTGATGTCATGTCATGCCAGCCATGCTGGCACAAGATTATTTTGTTGGGAATTATTTTACATGGTTATCCTATGGCATTAATGTGTTTACTGGCTAAATAGATATGTGGGAGATTCACCAAAATATACAATGTGTGGGGTCATAAATTAGTTTATAGTAAAGACTGAAATAATGCCACATGGTGCCATGCAGGCCATGTTGGCATGGAAGGGAGTAAGTGCTTGTGAGGTTGCTAGAAATGAAGGTTACTTAACAACAGAGTGGTGAGAATCATATGTGTATGTGTATACAGCAGCAAGATATGTTTACAGGATTATTCTGTGACAATGGTGAGCATCACATTGGATGTTTGGTCAAGAGTTGGGTATGAACACTCCAAAGCAACATGAGTAGGGGAAAATAACTATAATATATGTGTAATATTTATAACATGTGTAAAGCAGGGAAAAGTACTTACATGTTATATGTGGCAATGATGGGTTAATGGTTAAGCTAAGCAGTTAGAACATGTAGGTAATAAATAGAAGTGTAGGAAATAATGTGTTGAATTGTAGGGACGCCATGCAGATTGATAGCCACTAGGCGTAGGAAATAATGCATCTTAATACGTGGGGTGCGTATCAGCAATCATTGTGTAATCGTAACTGCGAATGAAGTGTGGCTTTACTGAGGGAGAACAGGCAGGTGCATCTGGAACTGATATTGGTAAAGGGGTTTCTCATTTAGCATTGAAGTCTGGTGTCACATCTGCTACCAGAATGCAGGAGTGTTTGTGCTAGTGTATCAACTGGGAGTTTTATGTGTAGTAAAACAGGGTGTTTGTTGTACCAGGGGAAGGGTGTGATTTATTGCTACGTACCACCTTTCGCAAAGATATATGCACTTGCGATGCGACACGAAGCGTAAGAGAAGAAAATTTATAACCAGTGTATCGTAGGAAGAATGGTGGGAAATAGAGGGCATAACTGCACATTTGCTGTCCACTCAAGATAAAAGTACACTGGTGTAGTTGGCATTAGTGTGTAATAATAATGAATAATATATATAGTACACTGGTTGTTATATTAGTGCTGATATTCTGTTTCTGCCCATGAACATGGTTATGCTTTGATCCTGTCTCATATGAATGATGCACTCTTACTTGATACTATGGTGTATTTATTTTATGAACTGTCTTAAGGGTATCAGAGAGTTCCTCAATTGAGTTCCTGTGTAATAAAATGTTTATCTTTATCTTTAACTTTCTGTGGATGTTGTGATTCTTCTATGTGTAAGGTTACATTTTCACATTCTACAAATAAGGTGATTCCACATTGTATGTATGTCTGTTGCTTTTCATAGTTAGACATGTTTTGCTTGCTGGTTGTTAGTTTGTAATGCTAATCCAGATGCTGTAACTTGCACAGTATCATATTAGTGCTGGTACTCCATGCAAACTGGGACATTGTTGGGGTAGTTGCCCAGTGAAGTCCCTATGTTAAGGTAACTTAGTGTCTGATGGTGGCAGAGTTCATAATGTTGTGTATTGTTGCATAGGAGTAAAGTATACTATCAGATGTGGAGCACAGGAGTTCAACCTGTCAATATATGTTTTATATTAGGGAAAAGAGTACGGGGGTGTTAGCACAACAGTTGCCGGTGTGCGTAACAGTAGAGAGAGAATTGTAGAGCATTAGGCTGAGGATATAATAGGTGGTGTTTGATTGTGGCTTTATCATGGACTGAACAATGATAGTGTTCTATGAACATGTGGTTTATAGGGAATATTGTGTTGTCCTGTGTTAAACGGTGACTTGGTACAAATTAATGTATAAAATATTCTGGAAGGTGTAGACAGGGAACTGATTATGGGTTCCTTGGCAAATGTAGCCACTTTGGTAGGTAGGCATGACAACCTAATTTACCAGAACAAAGATGTCATTCTGATACCTGTTAACTGAATTAATGCTGGGATGTTGTTTACCTGCAGTGTCTGATGTTTGTTAACCAAATGTGTTGAGATGTTGTGGCTGTTTGCAACGGCTGATGTATGTACTCTGTTGTTTGTAGCTATGTGTTTACAGCTGGACAAATGAGATCAATCTTCCACTGCTTGTGTGTGTAGGAGGTGTGTGGTGTAGTTACATTGAACTGAAAAGGTGGAGCAGATTGACATTGTTGCATTAGGTGGTCCATTCTAGCAATATCAAGTGTAATCTCATGATAGCAGTGGCACAACTGGAGAAGACAATAAAGTGGGTGATCTGATGATGCATCATTGACTGTTGTATTTAACCATTAGAGATGTAGTCTCATGATAGCAGTAGTACAACTAGAGGGAATAGCAAAGTGGATAATTTGATGGAAGACATTTGTTATATGTAGGTTAATTCAAATGTTATATTGCATGTGCTCATTGCTTCATGTGTTTAATATGTTGTCTTTACCATGATAATCATATATTGTGTTTTCCGTTGTTACAGGAGCGGCTGACTAGTTAGTGTCAGCAGGCCTGGGTTCTTGGTGGGATAGTAAATTGTGTCACAACTCTTGTTTATGTCGCGTCTTGGGGTTTATGTTGTGTAACCTATGTTGTTGTAGTGCCTTATTGTCTGTGCAGTGTTGCTTGTGTCAAAGTTCTTTATAGTGTCAGTATAACCAGCCATTGTTTGGAACACCTGTGTTGTGGTACTTGGTGTACCCTGTTGTCTTAAGCGCTGCTGATTGGTTAGGGGTTACCCACTGTGGTGATTTAGTATATACAGTTGTCTATTGTATCTGTTATTGACATGCAATGTGCTGTTAGAAGAAATAAAGAGCTTGTTTATTTGTCCTTGATCTGTTTGTTTAGTCTCTTTTAGTTTTTACTTTTTACAGTCACTATTTCTACCACAATCTAACACCTTAATCCAATGTCTGGGTCTCAAATATGACAGTCAGTCCAGAGTTGAGGCCCCTGTCTGAGATCTCGTATATCTTCTTATCTAATCACTATCATCTTTTTTTGTTGGTTGAGGCGGTGTGAGGTTCTCTCTCTTTTCACTATTTTTCTTCTTTGGCCGTAACGAAGTCAGAACTACTCTTTACCTCTTAGCACCGTAGTGAAGGAAGCATCAGTCTTTATGATTGTCTCCCTTTGTCTTTTACCATCGACTACAATAATATACACGGATATATGCGCACGTTTCGATCGAAGTCTTTATCAACGGAATAACCAGAATAAAACGATTAGAAATATATAAACGAACAATACAAACGTGCCCTTCCCTAGACGAAAATTGTTAAAGACGTGTTTGCTATTCGGACACATTGCCAACTGAAAAATGTTACAACTGTAAAGTTACTGGGCATCTTCTCTTCTTCTTTCATCCTTTATGCCCCCATTGAGATAGACCCTCACCCAACTCACTCGAAGCCCTCCTATCGCAGCTACAACATGCAACTTCCATCGATGTCCTCCTATTTCCACTATTCATTTATGTTTGTTCTTCTCTTCTCAGTGTGTTTTATGCCATCCTTTATTTCTGTTGATCTATGGTGAATTATAGTTACTAGCCATACAAATGTGTTAAAGTTTAATAAATAAAAAAAAAAACAAGTATGTATTATTTCAGGTATATTTTTCGGTTGTTATTGTTGTTGTTTGTGGTCTCTCCCCTCCCCCCTCTCGCTCTCGCTCTCTCTCTCTCTCTCTCTCTCTCTCTCTCTCTCTCTCTCTCTCTCTCTCTCTCTCTCTCTCTCTCTCTCTCTCTCCCCCCTCCCTTCGATTGTATTATTTTTCAAATGAGAAACATCTTGACTGTATCAGGATATAAATTATACCAGGCGTGATCACACGAGACCGGCCTCAGTGGATTGTTTACAAACGTGTGTAAGGTATACCAGGAGATATGTCAGAATTAAACAAAGCAGATGCTAGAACTTAAGAGCCCACGTGAGCTCGTCACAAGAGGGCGCCCTACGCATTTAGGCATCCAGGGGGAACACATCCGACTGCTTAGAGAGACGGTGGACACCGTCCGAGAAAACAAAAAATGTGTTCCTCATTTTTCTTTTTTTCTTTTGGGTTCTTTTTTGTTCTTTTGCGCTCGCTCGCTTTGAATTCAAGAGTGATTCATACACATGCTTCTGCTTCTAATGCACTGGACTGATTTGTGCCTGTGGATTAGCTTTCCCATCAGACGAACCCACTCCGAGTTCAGAGGTACTTGTAATTTTCTTCCCCAAGTCAAGGATGAGAAATCAACATTTTAGTCCAATTGACCGATGAAGGAGTTGAATTCGCTACCTCGCATCAGCACACCGGACGTTTACGATTGAGAGCTCTTATCCATTCAGCCAACAACATAAGCCTTATAAATTAAAACAACATAAGCCTCATACATTGAAACAACGTAAGCCTCATACAATGAAACAACATAAGGTTCATACATTGAAACAACATAAGCCTCATAAATTGAAGCAACATAAGCTTCATAAATTAAAACAACATAAGCCTCATAAATTAAAACACCATGAGCCTCATGCATTGAAACATCAAAAAGATTCATACATTGAAACAACATACGTCTCAGACATTGAAAAAACATAAGCCTCATACATTGAAACAACATAAGCCTCATACATTGAAACTGCATAAGCCTCATACATAGAAACAACATAAGCCTCATACATTGAAACAACATAAACCTCATACATTGAAACAACATACACTTCAAAAATTGACACAACATAATCCTCATACACTGAAACAACATAAGGCTCATACATTGAAACAACATAAGCTTCATACATTGAAACAACATAACCCTCATACATTGAAACAACATAAGCCTCATACATTGAAACAACATAATCCTCATACATTGAAACACCATAAGCCTGATACATTAAAACAACATAAGCCTGATACATTAAAACAACATAAGCCTCATACATTGAAACAACATAAGCCTCATACATTGAAACACCATAATCCTCATACATTGAAACAACATAATCCTTATACATTGAAACAACATAAACCTCATACATTGAAACAATACAAGCCTCATAAATTGAACCATATGTGCCTCATAAATTCAAACAACATAAACCTCATACATTGAAACAACATAAGCCTCATACACTGAAACAACATAAGCCTCATACATTGAAACAACATAAACCTCATACATTGAAACAATACAAGCCTCATAAATTGAACCATATGTGCCTCATAAATTCAAATAACATACACCTCATAAATTGAAACACCATAAATTGAAATACTCAGCCATGTGCAGATGTGGTTTGGCGTCGCAGACAGCAGAGCATATACACCAGGATTGCCCAAACTACAACATATCCAGGCGAACCTTCTGGCCTAGAGAGACAACAGTGGAAGATAAACTCTATGGACCGCTGAATGAACTAAAAAAGACTGTTGGATTCATACGAGAGACAACATTGCAGTTATAAGCTTATTTCAGGCGAACGAACGAAGAAGAAGAATAAATTGAAACTAGAAGATGGTAAGACCCAACTGAGAAAACATAACAGCAACGAAATCACGAATATAAGTACAATAATTACAAAGACCTTAGGTGATGTTAACTTTCTTAATCGTCACTATATTATTCTTATGTATTTTCTCACAGTAATCTATATTCATCTGGCCTGAGGTTCTTGTAAGGTGTATACATGTCTTAGTGCTTTTTTTCTTCTTTGCAGCATTTGACATATCTTTTTGCTTATTTTCCTCCTCAGGCATCTAAATCGGACATTAACTTTACTGTTAAATACATTTTATATCTCCATACCTTTTTTCATGAGCCATAACAAAAGCAGTTCTATAATTGAGATGTGTGTACTTAATGCCTTATTGGAGTATATGCTCGACCGTCTATGCAAACTGAAGTCATTGATTGATTGGCTGTATTCGTCGATTCATTCAATGTGTAATTATTTGTAGGCCTAAGCAGAATTATTTTTAAAACGTCGGCGGTCTGGAATATGTATATTCCAGACCGCCGACGTTTTAAAAATAATTCTGGTGCTCATTGTATTTTCACCTTTGGGTCCTGAGGAACTATGGTAGGGTCGGTGGTTGCTGAGACAAGGTGGATAGTTGCCAAGACAGGGCGGATAGTTGCCGAGAGAGGGTGGATAGATGCCAAGACAGGATGGATAGTTGCCGAAACAGGGTAGATAGTTGGCGAGACAGGGTAGATAGTTGGCGAGACAGGGTAGATAGTTGGCGAGACAGGGTAGATAATTGGCGAGGCAGGGTGAAAAGTTGCCGAGACAGTGTAGATAGTTGCCGAGACAGGGTGGATAGTTGGCGAGACAGAGTAGATAGTTGGCGAGACAGGGTAGATAGTTGGTGAGACAGGGTAGATCATTGGTGAGACAGTGTAGATAGTTGGCTAGACAGGGTGGATAGTTGGCGAGTCAGTGTAGATAGTTGGCGAGACAGGATAGATAGTTGGCGAGACCGGGTAGATAGTTGGCGAGACAGGGTAGATAGTTGGCGAGACAGGGTAGATAGTTGGCGAGACAGTGTAGATAGTTGGCGAGACAGGGTAGATTGTTGGCGAGACAGGGTAGATTGTTGGCGAGACAGGGTGGATAGTTGGCGAGTCAGGGTAGATAGTTGGCGAGACAGGATAGATAGTTGGCGAGAACGGTCGTGCTTGTATCCAGTTAAATGACCAGCGTACCGAGGTATGGTTGTGGGTGTACAGAGGTATGGTTCTGGGTGTACCGATGTTTGGTTGTGGGTGTACCAAGGTATGGTTGTGGGTGTACCGAGGTATGGTTGTGGGTGTACCGAGGTGTGGTTGTGGGTGTACCGAGGTATGGTTGTGGGTGTACTGAGGGAGGATGGATGTGAACTGAGAGCGGATGTGGGTGAACAGAGAGAGGATGTGGGTGAATTGAAGGAGTGTGTGGTGCATTGAGGGGGTGTATGGTGAACTGAGGGAGAGTGTGGTGAACTGAGGGAGGGTGTAGTGAACTGAGGGAGGTTGTGATGAACTGAGGGAGGGTGTGGGTTAAATAAAGAGTGTCTGGTGAACTAAGGGAGGATGTGATGAATTGAGGGAGGGTTTGGTGAACTGAGGAGTGTATAGTGAACTGAGGGAGAGTGTAGGTGAATTGAGAGCGTGAATGCTGAACTGAGAGAGGGTGTGGAGAACTGAGGGAGGTTGTGGTGAACTGAGGGAGGTGTGGTGAACTGAGGGATTGTCTGGTGAACTGTGAAGTGTATGGTGAACTGAGGGAGGGTGTGGGTGAACTGAGGGAGTGTATGGTGAACTGAGGGAGGGTGTGGTGAAAAGAGGGACGGTGTGGTGAATTGAGGGAGGGTGTGATGAACTGAGGGGGGCGTAGGTGAACTGATGTATGGTGTGGGTGAACTGATGTAGGGTATGGGGTGAACTGAGGGATGGTGTGGGTGAACTAATAAAGGGTGTGGGTGAACTGAGAGAGGGTGTGGGTGAACTGATGTATAGTGTGGGTAAACTGAGAGAGGGTGTGATGAACTGATAAAGGATGTGGGTGAACTGAGAAAGAGTGTGGTGAACTGATGCAGGGTGTGGGTGAACAGATGTAGGGCGTGTATGAACTGAGAGAAGGTGTGGGTGAACTGAGAGAGGGTGTGGGTGAGCAGATGTAGGGTGTGGGCGAAATGATGAAAGGTGTGGTGAACTGAGGCATGATGTATGTGAACTGATTCAGGGGGTAGGTATACTGAATCGTGGTGTGGATGTACCGTGGAAATGTAGTGGTTGTACTTCAGGTAGAGTTTAGGGTGTATTATGGTGCGTTGTCCTTGTTCTGAGATTAGCTGTAGATGTGCTGAGGCTGGATTGTAGATGAACTGAGGAACGCACTGTCATATCATCACAGAAGTCAAGGGAAAGGATAGAAATCGGTCGACATATATAACGTAAAGTAAAATTCAAGTAAAGTAAAGTAAAGTAAAGTAAAGTAAAGTAAAGTAAAGTAAAGTAAAGTAAAGTAAAGTAAAGTAAAGTAAAGTAAAGTAAAGAGAAGTGCAGTCAAGTCAAGTCAAGTCAAACCAAGCCAAGCCAAGGGGCACCAAGTTTAGGGAAGCCAAGGAAAGCCAAGCCCAGGGAAGCCAAACCAAGGGAAACAAAGCCAAGGGAGCCAAGCCAAGATAAGCCAAGCTATAGGAAGCCAAGCCAAGGAAAGCTAAGCCAAGGGAAGACAAGCCAAAGAAAGTCAAGCCAAGGGAAGCCAAGCCAAACCAAGGAAAGCCAAGCCATGGAAAGCCAAGACAACTGAAGCCAAGCCAAGTGAAGTCAAGCCAAGGGAAGCCAAGCCAGAGGATACCAAGCAAATGGAATCCAAGCCATGTGAAGTCAAGCCAAGGGAAGCCAAGCCAAGGGAAGCCAAGCCAGGGGAACCCAAGCCAAGGGAAGCAAGGTCAAGGGAAGCCAAGCCACCTGAAGCCAAGTCAAGGGAAGCCCTAGCCATGCCAAGCCAAGCGAAGCCTAGCCAAGCCAAGCCAAGGGAAGCCAAGCCAATGGAAGCCAAGCCAAGTCAGCTAAACCAAGCCAATAGAAGCCAAGCCAAGAGAAACCTTGCTAAGCCAAGTGAAGCCAAGCCAAGGGAAGCCAAGCCAAGAGAAGCCATGCCAAGTGAAGCCAAGCAAAGGGAAGCCATGCCAAGCCAAGGGAAGCCAAGCCAAGGGAAGCCAAGCCACGGGAAGCTAAGCCAAGAGAAGCTAAGCCAAGAGAAGCCAAGCCAAGGGAAGCCAAGTAAAGGGAAGCCATGTCAAGCCAAGCCAAGGGAAGGCTAGCAAAGCCAAGCCAACGGAAGCCAAGCCAAGCTAAGTGAAGTAAAGTTTCCAACTATTTCTTGGTGATAAAATCTCGGAAAATCTGTCACGTGTGGACTATGCTTGAGTTTAAAGCTAACAAACAGAGGAAAAACAATCAGACACAATGTAGAACTCTCAGAACTGCATCAAAGACTTACATTGTCAATAATCTAGTGAATCTGTGCTTCTATACTCATTGTGAGTTAATAAGGAGAAACTTGAATTGCGTCAAAGACTTACTTTGTCAATGATTTAGTGAGCCTGTGCTTCTATACTCATTGTGAGTTAATAAGGAGAAACTTGAATTGCGTCAAAGACTTACTTTGTCAATGATTTAGTGAGCCTGTGCTTCTATACTCATTGTGAGTTAATAAGGAGAAACTTGAATGCGTCAAAGACTTACTTTGTCAATGATTTAGTGAGCCTGTGCTTCTATACTCATTGTGAGTTAATAAGGAGAAACTTGAATTGCGTCAAAGACTTACTTTGTCAATGATCTAGTGAGTCTGTGCTTCTATACTCATTGTGAGTTAATAAGGAGAAACTTGAATTGCGTCAAAGACTTACTTTGTCAATGATTTAGTGAGTCTGTGCTTCTATACTCATTGTGAGTTAATAAGGAGAAACTTGAATTGCGTCAAAGACTTACTTTGTCAATGATCTAGTGAGTCTGTGCTTCTATACTCATTGTTAGTTAATAAGGAGAAACTTGAATTGCGTCAAAGACTTGCTTTGTCAATGATTTAGTGAGTCTGTGCTTCTATACTCATTGTGAGTTAATAAGGAGAAACTTGAATTGCGTCAAAGACTTACTTTGTCAATGATCTAGTGAGTCTGTGCTTCTATACTCATTGTGAGTTAATAAGGAGAAACTTGAATTGCGTCAAAGACTTACTTTGTCAATGATTTAGTGAAGTCTGTGCCTCTATACTCATTGTGAGTTAACAGAGAGAAACTTGCAGTCTTTCATGTTATGAGTTCTTTTTATCTG
>JACEFZ010021871.1:390000-395990 GCA_014155875.1 Cepaea nemoralis
AGATGTATGTGTTGATGAGTGGGTAAGGGATGTGTGGGTGTTAGTGGTTGAGGGATAAGTACGTGTGTCTAAGGATGTGTGAGGGGATGAATGTATGGGTTGTGTGTGCGTGGATGGAAGGTGTGTGTTTGTGAATGGGGAATGTGTTGGTGGGTGGGGATGTGTGTGAGGGATGTTAGTATGGGTGGGGAGATTGTGCGTGGGTGGGGATGTGTGTGTATATGGGTAAGGGTGTGTGGTTAAGGGATGTGTGGCTGGGGGAATGGGTGGGTGGAGGATGTGTGGTTGGGTGGAGGATGTGTGGTTGGGTAGAGGATCTGTGGGTGGGTGATTGTATATGAGTAAGGGTGTGTGGTTAAGGGATGTTTGGTTGGGGGATGGGTGGGTAGAGGATATGTGGGTGGGTGAGTGTGTGCAGGTTAGGAGATGGTGGGGGATGTTTGTAGGTGTGGGCTCGGGATAAGTGAGTGGGCTGGGGGAGATGGGAGATTATGTGGGTGTGTGCGGAATTTGTGTGTGGGTAGGTGCGGAATATGTGAGTTGACGGGGAGATGTGTGTGTGGCTGAGGAATGTGTGTTTGGTTGGGTGGTTGGAGGTGTGTGGGTGGAGGAGGATATTGGGTGAGTGATTGTTGGTGGAAAATGGGACGGGTAAAGGATATGTGAGTGGGTGGGGAGATGTGTGTAGGTGGGGGATGTGTGGGTTATTGAATGTATGTGTGCTTGGGGTGTGGGTGGATGAGAGGTGTGTGTGGGTGGGGAGATGTGTAGGGATGTGGTGGATGGGTGGGGGAATGTATTGTATGTGTGTGTGGTTGGGTGGGGGAGTTGGAGTGAATGGGGGATGTGTGGGTGGGTGGTGGATGTGTCTTATAACATAGTAATATGCATTGTTTATGTTTACAAAATTCATGTGACAATGTTTTTTTCCTATGCACTGTTCATGAAAGAAAGATGAGTGATTGTAAGGGCCGAATGTAAGACGGGCCTGCGTGCCCAATTTGTTACCCTTTGAAAATAAAGTCTGTTCGTTCGTTCATTCGTTCGTTCGCCCTGTTTTGGACCCCCAGGCAGGTGCAGTGCCGGGCCCTATGTCTCGAAAGGGTCCAACCCCAACTACTGGAGGTCCTTCTCAGATGTCCTGTGGAGCCAGGGACATGAGAATAGAACAGCTGGCCATACTAAACTAAGACTTAAAATAATGCACTGGAATGCGGAGGGAGTCAGCAACAAAAAAGTAGAATTAGAAAACATCCTGGACAAAGAAAAAGTAAGCATATGTTGCTTGCAAGAAACTCACCTCAACGAAAATATAACCTTCAAAATCAGAGGCTACCAGTGTTACCGATCTGACCGAAAGGACAGGCGAAAAGGTGGGATACTTACCCTTGTAAAAAATAACATCACTGCTTCCCAAATCGAAGTCTACATGGAAGGGGCTGAGTATCAGACACTTAAACTTAAAACAGGCTATACAGACCTACATCTGATCAATTACTACTGTCCAAGTGACCGTCCACAGGCACTGGACACACTACCATTAACAGAAAAAATGATTGTGTGCGGCGATTTCAACAGCCACTCGCAGAGTTGGGGCTATGATCACATGGACCAGAGAAGAGAGAGACTGGAAGACTGGCAGGATGAGAATAGATGAGAATAGGATGAGATAGGTTAACAAGCCGTCCGACCCACATACTTTCTACTCGAGATCATGGCACTCTACAACTACACCTGACCTGGCTTTTCATTCACCAAACCTGGAGTGGAACATAACACGAATTGTTGGGAAACAACTAGGTGGCAGTGACCATCGACCAGTCTTTCTAACTGTAGAAAATTAGCTTGTAAGTGAAAGCAGCACCCTCTCGAGGTGGAACTACAAGAAAGCAGACTGGGCAGTGTACAAGCATCGCACCAGCATACTGGTTAGAAACCTGAACACTGAGAAAGAAATAAATAAAGTAGTTGAAGAGTTTGGGAAATGCATACTACAGGCAGCGCGAGAAACAGTACCAAGAGGAGCCCGTAAACAATATAAACCCTACTGGAGTAGTGAACTGGAACAGTTGCATAATGATGTGGAAGTATGTAGAAAGCAAGCAGAGGCCACACCCAGCCAAGAGCACCACAATAAATTCCAGCATGCAAAAGCCAAATTTCAAAGGCCAAGCTGCAGGCTAGACGGAAAAGCTGGCAGGAAAAAACAGAGTCTCTGAACTTTGAAAGAGACACAAGGAAACTGTGGAAGCTAATAAAACAACTTAACGATGAGGGCACAGGGAGAAACTCAAAAATTGCACTACATAAAGATGGAAACATCTTAACAAGAAAACAAGCAGCTGACCATTTTGCGGACTCATTCGCACAAGATAACAATATCAAAATCAGTCCAGAGAAACAACAAGAGATTCAAGAGAAACGGCAACATACAGGACAGAAGAAAATAGTACATGAGGTTCTGGAGGCACCCATCACAATCAGCGAACTGGAGCTAGCCATATCAACACTGAAAATGAGAAAGTCACCAGGAGCTGATGGTATCTCCAATGAAATGATCAGGGACCTAGGAACAGAGGCCAAAGCAATGCTGTTGCAGATCTTCAATAATAGTTGGACCTTAGGCAGTGTTCCACAAGCCTGGAGAGAAGCAATCATGATACCCCTCCTAAAATCAGGGAAAGATAGTTCCATTGCCTCTAGCTACAGACCAATTAGCCTCACCAGCTGTCTCTGCAAACCACTGGAGTGCATCATCAATCACAGACTGCAGTGGTACATTGAAAGTAAAAACATCCGTGTGCCACAGCAGGCTGGCTTTAGGCAGTGCTACTATACGGAAGATCAGACAACATACTTCTCTCAAGAAATTGAGAATGCATTCCAAGAGAAGAAGCTGGTGCTTGCGGCATGGATAGATTTGAAGAAAGCCTTTGACAAAGTCTGGAAAGAAGGTCTGATGAATAAACTGAGAAACTGCAAAGTCAATGGAAGAATGTACAAATGGGTGAAAGCATACTTGCACAACAGAAGAGCCCGAGTACAGATAGACGGACTAAAGAGCAAGAAAGTACTACTGCGTCACGGAGTTCCCCAGGGCGGAGTATTGTCCCCCACACTCTTTCTAATCTTCATCAATGATCTTGTTGCTAATCTACCGCATGGAATTAAAGCCGCAATGTATGCCGATGACCTGGTTCTATGGAGCACAAATGAACATGCATCAGTGGCCACCAGATTACTACAAAGAGCTGTAGATACATTTGTTGCATGGGCAAATAGATGGTGTGTCAGCATAAACACTGACAAGTGCAGCACCACCCTATTTACCCTCTCTCCAAAACAAAAGGCAGGGACCATCCAGATAAATGGAACACCCCTACGAGAAGATAAAGAACCAACATACCTTGGAGTAACATTTGATGGCAGGCTTACATGGAGAAAGCACATCAACAAAGCAGTAGCAAAAGCCAGAAGGAAAATAGCCATCCTGAGAAAGCTAAGTGGAACCACATGGGGAGCCAGTGGGAAAATACTTAGCAAAGTTTATCAACAGAGCATACGACCACACCTGGAATACGGGTCAACTTCATGGTGTTCGGCATCAAAAACCACACTACAAGAGCTGGACAAAGTGCAAAATCAAGCACTTAGAGTCACCACAGGAGGGATGAGATCAACCCCTATAGTGGAAATGGAGAAGATGGGGAGGACACAAGCACTGAGTGAGCGCAGAGATACGAAAACGCTAATACAAGCAGAAAAGTTCCTCAGCTTGCCAGGCCACCCTATGAAGAACAGATTTGAAAACCTAGCTATAGGGCGGTTGAAAAGAAGTAGTTTTATCCACCAGGCCAAACGACTCTGCAGAGAAACCACCGATCTGCCCACAGTTGGTATCCCCCTAACAACTATTCCAGAGCGAACTCCATGGAAAGATGAGCATAGACTATCATTACAAATCCAGACAAAAGTGAGAGGAATATTTGACAAGGAAGAATCAGAACAGTGTGCAGCGCAGAACAGCCACTCTCAGCTTCCTTGATGAAGAATACCCACAGGACCTCTGGATCCGAGTCTACACAGATGGGTCAGCACAAAATGCTGTTCGAAATGGAGGAGCGGGAGTGTACATAGAATACCCAAATAATACCAGGGACACGGCTAGAGTACCGACAGGAAAGTACTGCCATAACTACGATGCTGAAATTGAGGCAATCAAGATAGCAACAGAGAAATTACTGAATACCAGCAATGGTACACAACCTGTGGTGCTATTGACAGATGCAAAATCAGTACTCAAGGCGCTCCTGTCTGGGAAATTGCCAGTACTAAGGACACTACTTTCTGAACTTAGCAGTCAGAATAAGGTCACCATACAGTGGATACCATCCCACTGTGGAGTACCCGGGAACGACAGAGCTGATCAATTGGCTAAGGAAGGAGCCAAAGAAGAACAGCCTGATGTGCCTGTAACATACCACCAAAAGAAAAGAATGATCAAATCAGTCAGAAAGCCACCAAAACCTGCTCAAGATGACTACCACGTTATGGATAGACCAGAACAAGTCATTATTCTGCGCCTCAGAACAGGGCACAATAGATTACGCAACCACATGTATACAAAATTCAAGATTGGTGAAACAGCCATGTGTACATGTGGACTGGCGTCGCAGACAGCTGAGCACATACTCCAAGACTGCCCAAAATATAACATATCTAGGCAAACCTTCTGGCCTAGAGAGACGACAGTGGAAGATAAACTCTATGGACCGCTGTATGAACTGAAAAAGACAGTTCAATTCCTACAAGAGACAGCACTGCAGTTATAGACATATTTCAAGCGAACGAAAGAAGAAGAAGAAGAAGAAGAAGAAGAAGAAGAAGAAGAAGAAGAAGAAGAAGAAGAAGAAGAAGAAGAAGAAGAAGAAGAAGAAGAAGAAGAAGAAGAAGAAGAAGAAGAAGAAGAAGAAGAACAGACAGACACAAAATAGAAAGGCAGCAGCAGACAGACAGCAGATATACAGAATACAAACAGACAGGTGGACAAATAACAAACAGGCAGCATAATAGCAGACGTCAAATAAACAGACAGACAACGGACAGACAGACAGCAGGCAGACAGGCTTACATAGAGCAGATCGATAGGCAGACATACAGCAGTGTGGCAGACAAATAGCAGACACTCAAACAGACAGAAAACCGGTCAGACAGACAGACAGAAAAAACAAACTAACAGAAAGACAGATAAACAGAAAGACAGACAACATAAGTAAATTTATAATCTGGAAAATGAACTAAGATTTATTTATCTCGCTTGACTTCTTTCCTGCGAACCGCCCAATAATTTTACACACCACACTACAATTTCCACCATTTCCGATGATCAGTTAAGTGCAACGAATTCCCCCAGACATCCCACAAAATGTTAATCAACTTTGCCCATATTAATATCCAGAAATACCAACTCCCTTCACTGACATCAATCACACACAAGACTTTGATGTGACCATCTTCGGGAGACACGCAAGTCTTTCAGAAAATGGACATTTAATTTCAATTTCCATACCGCCTGGGTATGACAAAGATCACAGATTCACAATTGGATTCCATCATTTAGAAGGGAATTTGTTAAGGACGCACACTGCATCAAAGAAGTCTGGGGGAAAACATGAAAACAATCAAGTAAGAGCTAAAATTATATTATATGGTTTATTTTAATGAGGATAGGCACACCGAACAAAGCCATAGAAACGCTTCAAAATTAGATCACTTATCAATATCAAAGTATTGATAGTTGGTATCGTTTCTGTTAGAAACATATGTTAATAACAGTAAACAATATGTCTGTATGCGTATGAGCCAGAAATTTACAATAGCTATGTCCTAACAACGTTTATTGCATCCACTTTATTTCATTATGACAACAAAATGTTGTCGTGTGTATGTGTGTGTATACTGTGTAAGTGATTGTGTGGGGGGTTTTTGAA
>JACEFZ010021872.1:5000-10138 GCA_014155875.1 Cepaea nemoralis
TGACTGGTAAATCTTCTGCATCAGTTACTTATTAAGAAGTGCTATTAATTGTAATTCTTCTTGCAACCACAGCAGAGTTCCCCTTGTGGTCATGTATACGAGGAATTTCACAGTGGGATTATACAATCTAACATGCCGCGTTGTCGTAGCTTCAAGAAGATCTTTGTGGCTTTTCCTGACATTACGTGTTGCATATCTTTCCTATTTACTGATAAATGACATAGCATAATCGCTTATCTTAATCTTAATGTATAATTCTCATTTTTAGACACCTCCATGCTGAACCAGGAAGCACAGGAAAGCACAGTTAACGAGATTCCTGACACGGAACTCTATGCCACTACTCAAGATTCAACAGAATATCTGAAAAATGAGACCGGAGGACTCTCTGAACCGCAGGAAAGATCAAAATCTCCGTGTTATGGCTGTGTCAGTAATGCCGAGGCATCGAGCATGCAAGAAACACTGAAATGTCTAGGTCTCAAGTTTAAAAACAATTCACGTGATTTACCTACCGGCCGTGAATTCACTTGTGATTGTCACAGTGGAGTGTCTGGGAGTAACCGTGTAACTCCAGTCGCTCCAGGAATGGAGATGGCATACGGTGGTTCAAATAAAACTGGGCACACATTTATTGCATCCTATGACTTCAGTAATGTAAAGATGGCATCAAGGACTAAGAACATCATGAACGCTATAGAGAAACTTACCGGGAGTATGCGAGTAGTACAAGGTGTTGAAGGAACTATGCGAGCAGTACAAGATGGTGAAGGAACTATGCGAGTAGTACAAGGTGTTGTGGGAACTGCGTATGTAAGTCCTCAAGTAGATGAAGGGGCGGAGGGCGATGATGTAACTCTCAGCTGGCCTCTTCCAGCTCTCTTGAAGAGGACTTCCGCATTGAAAGAACACCTTGAAACTGGGCCGGGCATTCCACTTATAGCCGAAAAGACAGCTAGCGATCATCGTGTCTTCACCAGACCTATACCTGCCGTGGTTGTAGGATCTGCCTGGCTAGAAGACAAGCCTCAAACGGAACACATATGTCCGGATATGCCAGCTGCAGTCAGCACGTCTAGTGAGTTTGAATTAACATCTTCTCGGGCAAGACAAGTAGAGGTGGAAGAGCTGGATGCTGCCAGTGAACGTCCAGACATTGGGCAACATCTCCAGACAAGTAAAGACACGGCAAGTGATGATCCGCCACTCACCTGGCCTCCTCCTGTTAGCAAGAGCTCATCTTCCAAGATTGGATGTAAAGATGCTTTTAGAAATCAAGTAGACGCACACAGGAGAGATAGTTCTAAGTTCTTTCATAGAGAGAGCTTTCCTCACACGTGTTCAGTTTCTGGAAATTCTCTCGACTTTATCCCGATTCCTGCACCTATCCAGTCGCAGCGGGACATTCCCAGGATCCGTGGTTTCCCGGACAACTCAGAGACCAAGGCAGCACCCTGCGTGGCCCCAGAGGACAATACCGCGAAACTTGGTCAATCAGCAGGCAAGAGCCATGAAGACAACACTGAGCTGAAACACCGAGTGGTTAGTGTCTTGTGTTCATTTAGATGTGTTTATTTTTAAAGAGGAATACAAAGGTCACCGGTCTCCTTGGCGAAGAAATTAAACGACGTTCTCCATAATCCCGTTTATCAACGCAGGGTAACGCAGCGCGCAAGAATTGGTAGTGGTTCTCGCCGCGTTGGTAACTTACGGGATTAAGTGAGCCGGCCGCTCAGAAAGCAATGGCAAACTACTGAGCGTAATCTTGCCAAGAATTCAACAACAGCGGTAAAATGCTGGTGTTGATAGCGATGTCCTATAAAGGATATGCGAAAAAAAAAATACAAAGGTCACTAAGTAAAGTAAAGGTCCCTTTTACACATCTAAGGCAGCCACATTGGGCCTGTGTACAGACCAAACGGCCCTCAGTGGCTGATGTGGTTGGTATCACGCGGGCCATTTTCCTTCCCCAGGCATTTCCTGGTACCTGTTTGAGGCAAAGACTACCTGAGAGCACATATCAAGTTTAAAAATTCAACACCGTCCTGATGCGAAAGGAACTCAAGGCCGTCAGTGCGGCAGTCGAGCTTCTATCTGCTACGCTACTGCAGCTCTCCAATGTAACAGTACGGGGAAGCTTGTGTATTATGTAAATTAGAAGTGAGTGTCTGTAACGTTGTGGTAGCTCGCAAGCGTGAAGTGCCAGTGGTTATGTATATGAAACACGTTCGAGGCGGGGATTTTGTTTTTCATTTGACACTGAAACTCTCGTCGACCCATCCTACAATTGACATTGAATCTGTCGTCGAGCCATCCTACAATTGACATTGAATCTCTCGTCGACCCATCCTACAATTGACATTGAATCTCTCGTCGGCCCATCCTACAATTGACACTGAATCTCTCGTCGACCAATCATACAATTGACACTGAATCTTTCGTCGACCTATCCAACAACTGACATTGAATCCCTCGTCGACACATCCTACAATGGGTATCAATACATTTCAGAGAAATAAAGGCGGCAGGTGCAACATTAACATGTCTCTTATTGAGTGGCAAATGATCTAAAACCAGATGGGGTTAGCACTATATACCCATGTGATACAGGGGTTGTAACAGTACAGCGAAGTAACGGTAAACTATCAACAACTCCAAGACGGTTCTGGCTTCATATTACTGTATTCAGAATCAAGTCAGATGTTGCCCAGTTCAATCATACGTCCATCTCGAAGGATGGGTCGTTCACAACTGACCTTGTTTCCAAGATCCTCGTCATCGGACGACCCATCCTAACTACCCCATATTATGGTGCTTGACCGTGCCCTATTTCCCTATTGACTATGCACACCTCGTTGCCCCTTCTTCCTATTCCTAACTCTGTTACATTTCCTCCCTTTCTTCAACCAAGACTTTTCCCTGAAAAGTCTTAATCCCACAACTCATTTCGCACATCTATGACCCAAGACACTTAACCCAATAATTCCACACAATCAAAGTTACTTCTTTTTCGTAATAAAATCCACATATATCATATCACAAAAGCTCATTCTTGTATATGTATCTATCGTACATCATAATATTTCTGCATTACAAGATCTTAGTTTTATACAACACATGACAACATATTTTCGGAATACTTTTTCTACTCTTCATAAGCAATCCGCTTAAACTCTCTTATCACGATCTCAAAAAATTCAAAACGCCGTACTCTTTTGATACCAACTCCCTATTGTCATCACCAACATTACTAATTCTCTACTTTCAATCAACCTGGGAACACTCGCACATGATAGAAAGACAAAGAATCGGTGCGCACCGGAGATTCAAAGAAGTAGAACTCTTTCTCACAAAAACCACACTTAGCTAAATCACACACACCTTTACCCCCCTATGTCATTTGAGACTTTATGTAATAAAGTCTAAAACAATTATATCTTCTACAGTACCACTTATTATGGTAACAGTTTACGCTGCTATCTACAGCATCAAGCACCAACCATCAAAATTTATTCACTCCCAAATGTCTATATATTACAGACCTCTTTCCCCATTATACACATCACCTCACATAATTAATCTTCTCCTATACCTCACTCAGAATTCCCTTTTAATCTTGCCGAAATTTTCAGCGACCCCTTAATGTCCATTTATTATGGGCATATCTACTAAAACCTCTACTTATGCCGTTATCAACAGCAACAATATACTGCCCCTGAACTCATGTCTGTGACTGCTTGCAATCAACGTTATTCTATCACAGTCCATATATCACGGACCCCCATGTCATTTAATTTATGTTCTCTGTGACCACAGCACTCTACCCTGACAATTGTTTATTTCTCACTAGCGTACTTACCCCCCTTTTCTATTGATCCAGAATATAAAAACATGGATTCAATTCATGTTTTACTATTTATCTTCAGACTGTCTGGCGTAACACGTTACCCACTTCTTCTTCTATAAGCCAGCAATCTCGTGTCTCTTATGAAAGTACATCATGGCTCTAAATCCATGTTCACTTGCGACCCCATGGAAACCATGTTCAAAACTTTCCCCTCATTTACCCCACTGCTATATACGTTATTCACATTAATCTTTTCTTCCCCAATATGGCGTCCAATCCATATATATTCAATCAATGCTGACTTAATGTAGCTCTTATTTTTAACTTCCCCATAACCATTTTATTTGTGTAGTAACCCCGTCACTTAAGTATGGCATATGTTTCCAATACTTCATAGCCAGTATATCAACCTCTCTATGCTGATTGTCACAGCAATCTTGCCAACAGAATATACTCATGAACTTATTATTCACAAAGAGAATGTGTCTCTCTACTAGTCCTCACTATTTTCTGAACGTAATTCTGCATCTAAAACTCTCATTTTAATATGGACTTGTTTAAATTTTCTAATTCCCCATTACTGAACGTCAAACGAAAACTAATTTAAACATAGTCAGGGTAACTCATTAAATAACATTATTTTGTAAACGAAAAACTGGCAAACAAAGTAACATGCTAATATTTAACCTCAATAAACTAATTAAACTCACAATTCACTAATAACAAGAGTCAAGACAAATCAAGAATAGAACAACAATATCACCCCCCCCCCCCCCCCCCTTTGATATTCAAATATGTTTTCATATATTCCCACAAAAATGAATCATGCATCAGTTAATAGAAAAATATCTAATGTTATCTAACACTACTGGTCTCTTTTACGGACCAGTAGTTTATACGCAAAAGACTAAAAACACAATAGTCTTATCTAAAATCACATAGTGACAATCATTTTACAGGATCAAATCAAGCAAAAATAATGTAACATAATCAATCAACATTGGTCTCTTATACTAACCAATGAAATACATATCTATTCACCCAAGTTATGTCTATTCCCCAAAATGCATCTATATATATATATATATATATATATATATATATATATATATATATATATAATATATATATATATATATATATATATATATATATATATATATATATATATGTGTGTGTGTGTGTGTGTTGTAGTTTTTGTTAAAATGATGTAATCATTGATTTAAATTTTTTCCAAATAACTCTTAACAATACAATATCTGGATATAATAAATATACATTATATATATAT